>JBBBDQ010000973.1:1312500-1355000 GCA_037127315.1 Ascarosepion bandense
CGCCCAAACGTGTATCACGTATGGCACTTCACACACACACACACACACACACACACATATATATATATATATATATATATATATATATATATTCATCCGCAGACAGATCTGTTTCGCTGTATCACAGCTCATCAGTACGGTTAGACAGCCGATTGCCTTTCTTACCTAGGATTGAAACCCGACCAAATTGGCGCTCGGTAGAAGAGGATAGACTTTTTAGCGTGTATATTATCATTATGCACGCCAATAGCTGAGAGTGTTCTAATTCATTGCTGATATATATATATATATATATATATAATGTAAAACCGGGTAAAAAAATGGAAGGACCGAACTGACGATTCTAGTATGCCCATCTCCAACATCATTCAGCCTCAGGGACTAATATTTTTCTACTCCTCTTTACCAAAGTTGGCGTCACCAAATTATTCTTGCTTCAGTATTCGTTCAACAAACCACCAGAAGACATCGTCAGCTTTAATATATACTAGTATCGTTGAAATGAAACATTTTATTTTTTCTTTATTTTTTTTATAACACGACGCTTGTCTGCGTCCAGTCAACCTCCCTGACTTTTAGCCAATCCCTCCCACGTTATATTGTTGATCTTGGATTAGCCAAAACAAGACCGCTTATTACCACCTGACGAAGCTGCTCTAGATATGCGAGGGATTGGTATATAATAAAAGCCAGATTAAATACCGCAATAACACGATGTCAATATATATATATATATATATATATATATATATATATATATATATCGAATAATTACAAGATTACAAGCAAGTCAAAATAAGTGACGGAAAAATATAAGTTGGTTGGTATTTCAGTAACACGATTATATTCGTGTTCTATTACTTCTATGGGATAATCAGTTGGTACAATTTGCAATATTTTCTCTCTCTTGTCTTCTATTTCTAGCAGCAAATGAGTTTTCAGGCACAGCTTATTTCAAATGACTTTCCGACCTCTTCTTCCAAGATACCGGAGTAGACTCATTAATTTCGTTTTGCATTCTGATTTTTAAACAAGCATCCAGACCGGGAAGGATAGACACGGGAAGGAAACTGGGAGTTAGGATCAGGAAAAGACAGCTGATGTTTTTGGAAGATGTAATGAGAAAGAAAACAAAGCAACGCATGACATAATTTATGGAGTTGAGCATTTAGATTGTGAAGCGAGGATTGAGTGAGATAACAGGAAAAGGGGCATTAAGAGCGACACAGTATAGGAAGATGTGAAGGGCCTTGATCGCTGAGGTCCTGAAGGGACATGGAACAAAGAAGAAGAAGAAGAAGAAGAAGAAGAAGAAAGCTTGAAACTTTATGTCCTTAGGACTGAATTCTATGAAATTTCGAAAGTAAAATTTGAGCAGCTACACACCAGACCAGCGTTTCTTTTTATTTTTTTAATTTTTCGTAACCCGTAAAACAAATTACATCTCTTACGGCCATATCACGTCAATATACCGGTTCTCGCTCGATCACCGAAGTGAAGTAACGTTGAGCCTGGTCAGTACTTAGATGGGTGACCATTTGGGAATACCAGGTACTGTAAGCGTTTAGTGACGGATGTGCGTTGTGGTGCAGTAGATATCGCCTCGGAAAGAGAAATCGGTGAGCCGAGTTCGAATTCCAGTTGAATACCCTGCATTCACTTAAGCACTGGTACCCTTGGGAAAAGTATTAATCCGTCACTTCCCTCCAGTTATGGGTTAAATAATAAGGGTAGAACTTGGGGACCCTGCCCTTAAAAACAAATGCCAATGAATCTTGATACTCGAAAAGAAAAAAAGCATTACTCGACACAAAACTTATATATAAAAAACAACAATAAATTGGTGAAAGAAAAAGGTATTACCAGCAATAAATAAATAAAATTTAGTTGGCAATAAAAGACCCGCCGATGTTGAGATGCCATAAAAACAAAATCTTAAGGAATCCTTGCATAATAACAAAATTATACAGCATATTTTTCTAATTTTATTTTCATAGTATTTCACGTGGTAGATATCAAAGTATATATTTTTCAATAACTGGTTTAAGGAAAAATGACTACTTCTATTTTGATATTGCTTAAACCATGAATTCCATTTTGTTCGTTTATGATGTTTAATCAGGGAGTTCTCCATTACACAAAAAAATTCTAAACTCAAAGGTAAAAAATAAACATTAAAAAACTAATACCATCTATTTATAATATAAATTCAGCGAATGGGTGTAGCTACCTAAGTGAAAGCGTGTACACTGGTGCCGTACAGACCTCACTAAATATATTCCCAATGATTGTTATATTTCTAATAAAATAAAATAACAGGTTAGATTGGATGATGTAGATATTACAATAATACAATAACCAAGAATATATTGTGCATTTGTGCGGAAACTTGCGGAAACTTAATGATATATATATATATATATATACTAGCAGTATAGCCCGGCGTTGCTCGGGTGTAATAAAAGCTTTAAAACTAATACATGGTCCTGGAGCTCAGACTCTTTGGACGTTGGCATGAAAGACTAAAAAGCAGTAGTTGTTTCCAGTTAAAGCGAAACCGTAGACTGAAAGAAAAATGAATGGATGTAAGTCAAATTTTGATTTCTTGATATCGATATCAAATAAGTTTTTTCGTCATAAACTGAAATTTTGAAGGCTAAATAAGTCCTCTGAGTAAATGGTATCATGGCTGAGACTAAGAACTACAATTATACCTACTTAGAGCCAAACTCGAAGCAAAAACTAAAATAAAAGGGATGAAAAAATAATGGCATACAGGCAGACAAACAGACGCACACTCAAACATATTGCCTATTATATATATATATATATATATATTATCGATTTTCTGCACTATTGTAAGAACTGCAGCCTTATAGATAAAACAATGTTCAATATAAAAATAGAGCAATGAATACTTATTATAAGTGATCCACGCAAAGACATCACTGACGACACTCTCTAGCGCCCTCACTACGGTGCGTATGTTTGAAATCATTTTCCTGTTAAGCAGTGACTTTCGGGAAAGACAAAATGATGCAGGAAGAGCAGGGCCGGGATGCACACCACAGTACCCAGTCCTTCCAAGTAGGGGTCAATACGCCTAGCAACATAACATCAAGTAATCTTCGGAAAAAGATCAAATGCCCTGCAGCCGCATATACAAACTCTTGGCAAGCTTTTGATTCGGACGTCAGCGAGATCATGATAATGATTTTGAAAAGCTCCGTTGATAAAGGACTAGACGCTATGAGCAAAATAATCGTGAGCTTGGAGCAGAACGATTTGGAAACAACGAAGGAAACAAAAGTGTCGAACAGTACCATGAATCGAAGAGAAAATCGAATTAAAAATACAGATCAGAATTAAAACAACAACAAAAAAAAAAAACAATATAAAAACGCAAATCCCGAAGAAAAAGAAGCTTTAAGAGAACTAAGAGACTCGATCCGATCGGATTTAAAAGTATTAAGAAGAGCCGAATGGCACCACCGGAGGAGGAGAGAAAGAGCACGAAAAAGAGCAGCCTTCATATCCAATCCTTTCGGATTTACTAAACAATTACTGGGTGAAATTCGCAGTAGAACGCTACAAAGTAGCACAGAGGAAATAAATGCTTTTCTCAAAGACTCTTTAAAGTGACCCCTACCAGCAACAACAACTTGGCGAAAACAAACTAATACACCAGATCCTCCTTCAATTGATCTCGACATAGGACTACCCAGCTTGGCTTAGTTGCAATTAGTGCTTAAAAAAGCTTGGACAAGCTCCGCTCCAGGCCCGAATGGAGTACCGTACTTAGCTTACAAAAGATGTCCAAAATTACAACGTATCCTATGGAAGTTACTGAAGGTCATTTGGAAGAGAGGGAAGATAGCAGACCAGTGGAAGTATTCCGAGGGGTATGGATCCCCAAAGTGGAATACGCCAAGAAAATCAACCAATTCAGATGTATTTCGCTGCTGAATGTTGAAGGGAAAATCTTCTTCAGCTTATTAAATACTAGGCTGTCAAAATATTTAATAATAAATAACTACATTGACGACCTCTGATCCGGTGTAAGTCAACCACCGATTCGCGCGTATATGGATGACATTACCATGACCAGCACGTCTGCCATTGGGGCAAGGTGGTTTCTGAAGGCATCGAAAAACTCATCGACTGGGCGAGAATGAGTTTTAACGCTTCCAAAGATCCCTAGTAATGAAGAAAGGTAAGCTTTCGAAAAACGAAAGATTTAAGTTCTTTGGAGATGACATACCTACAATACATCAAAAGCCAGTAAAGAGCTTGGGGAAGCAGTTCGATGAAACCCTAAAAGATTCAAGATCTGTAATAATAACAAAGGAGAATCTAGAAGGGTGGCTAATCAGGGTTGATAAGTCTGGCTTACCTGACAGATATAAAGCTTGATCTCGAAATATTAATGTTTAATAAATAGGTAATAACCAAACACTTCTCTACCTTCCTTTATTTTACTCAATGCATTGTGACAACCTTCAAGACATAACCATATAACTATTTTACACAATGCTTCAAGCAAATTACAAAAGTTTACTATATATATATATATATATATATATATATATATATGTTTGTGTGTGTGTGTGTGTGTGTGTAATGTTACGGAAAGTTCTAAAGATATACGAAATGGTTTTAACAACCGACATATTTAATTTTATTTGTTTGAACATTATTTTTATTAATCGATACTCGTATTTGAGTAAATATTTTGCATTTGAGCAAACAGTATATTTATGTATTTTCTTCTACCGGCCTGATTATTAACGATACATTTTGTTACGAAAATGTGTGTTACTTTATTTTTGGAAGACTCAGATTCAACTAAAAATGAATGGAAAATAAACATATATATATATATATATATATATATATATATATATATATATATATATATATCTGTGTGTATGTGTGTGTTGTTTGGCATTTACAAAGGTAAAATAAATACATTCGTAACATGATACATTTATTAGCAGAATTTTGTTCTGATATTTCTTATATATATTTAGATTAGTAGAAAACCATTAATTTTATCGATAAAGAAGAATGTTAGATAAAGATCTGATTTGCTCAAATATGGTAGATATATTAGGTTGTTACAAAAATAATGGCTGATTTCAGAACATAATTTAATTCTTGAAAAATTAAGAAAAATGAGAAAATGCAAGAAAAATAACCGATTATAATGAACGATTCTTGTATTTTGAAAATTTATTTTAACATATTATTCCTAATATATATTGGGTGAATTTACGTATACCTAACAATAAATGTGTGCACTTTAAAAATTTTTAAGTCATTTTTAGACAGAAATATTCTTGAAGAATAGAAACTCTTTATTATGAACATGACAAAACATGATTTTCCTTTAATTGAATGAGAACAAACTTGGGTGCAGTACCTCCCAAATTTCTGCCACTATCACCAGAGCATGGAGAGATGATCCACAACTGATGGAACTGTACGAATGCGGTTCCAGAGTAGAGGACGGACATGCAGTCTTGACAACGAACAATTGCATGTAGTTGTACAGGAAAACCAACGTCAAAGTGTCTCAGATGCTTAGTGTCAGCACTCTAAGACTCACACACCATTTGCAGAGTATTGGCAAGGTGAAAAACTCAATAAATAGGTTCCTCCTGATTTAATGAAAATAAAAAAATTAGGGTTTTGAAACTGTGCTCGATGCTCTTTCTGTGTAACGCAAATGGCCACCTTTTTGACCAAATAGTCAATTATGATGATAAGTGGATCTTTTGCAATAACCGTTTATCGATGTTCGATATTTATCGGGGGTACCTCGACACAAAACCTAGCTAAGAACACTCGCAGACGCTTATAGTACAACTGTGTAAATTTTCAAGAAAATCGGTTCAGCCGTTTTGGAATCTATAGGTAATGGACACACACACATACAGATACAAAGTTCCATTCATAAATAAGTTTAGATCTATCTATCTATCTATCTATCTATCTATCTATCTATCTATCTATCTATCACAGTCTGTTCATATCTATCTATATATCCATTTATGCATCTATCTATCTATATATCCATTTATGCATCTATCTATCTATCTATCTATCTATCTATCTATCTATCTATCTATCTATCTATCTCAGTTTATATAATTCTATCTATCTATCTATCGCATTTAATTTATTTCCAATCCTATCTTCTATCTATCTATCTATCTATCTATCTATCTATCTATCTATCTATCTATCTATCTATCTATCTATCTATTCCAGTCTTTTCATATCTATCTATCTATCTATCTATCTATCTATCTATCTATCTATCTATTCCAGTCTTTTCATATCTATCTATCTATCTATCTATCTATCTATCTATCTATCTATCTATCTATCTATCTATCTATTCCAGTCTTTTCATATCTATCTATCTATCTATCTATCTATCTATCTATCTATCTATCTATCTATCTATCTATTCCAGTCTTTTCATATCTATCTATCTATCTATCTATCTATCTATCTATCTATCTATCTATCTATCTATCTATTCCAGTCTTTTCATATCTATCTATCTATCTATCTATCTATCTATCTATCTATCTATTCTGCTGTCAAGCAAGTAATTTGGTAGGAAAGGTGTAACGCTGGAACTTGTTTCTTTCGCTCAATGCGTGTGGTAACCATGCACCGTGTTTCTGGATTTTACTCATTGAGTGAACATGAAGGGCGTAAGTATCATGAGAGCTAGCAGTTTTCTAAGCCGATTTCCGCGTGGGGATATGGCATGGTATTTCTTTAATCAGCGCTTGAAATTGCTTCTCATTAAACTGAACAGGTCGGCCAGAACGCGGACAGTCTCTGAGTTCGAACTTCTCCTCAATCAAACGAGAAAAACATTTCTGTATCATTCTGTCTGTAATGAAGTCAACACAAATGTTTTGGGAAGTTTTGTCAGTATTGTAAACTTGGTTAAAAGCAAAGAGAAAATTTCGAATATTTTCGTACTTGGCATTTCATCTTAAACGGAGTGTCTAATCTGAAATATATTTCAACAATGTTTAACAACAATCTCACAGGATCGCGAGAGTTACTAAGCTGCAAAATATTTTACGAAACACTGTTCAACGAGATCATTTACAGAAATTAAAAACAAACAAAAAACAGAAACGAAACTACAACCTAACAGCCCGACTTATACCCGAATCTGCAAGTTTCAACCAAAACTCATTTGTTGATAATAGAATCGGTGTATCCTACTGACCGGAAGAACAACACAGCGTTTTTTTATCGTGCATTGTTTTGTAATTTTATTCGTTTTAAAATTTACAGAAATATTTGAAATTTAGCAATATCTTTTTCTATTAAGCCGCTTCAAATAAAACGTCACTTGAAGTTTTAATAATCATCCTGTAAAACATTAATTCTTTTTAATATGATCTTATATTTTTCTTTTATCAATAGACTAGCAGTATATCCCAGTGTTGCTCGGGTGTAATGAAAGCTTTAAAACTAATTCATGGTCCTTGAACTCAGACTCTTTGGACGTTGGCACGAAAAACTAAAAAGCAATAGTTTTTTCACGTTAAAGCGAAACCGTAGACTAAATGAAAAATGAATAGGTGTAAGTCAAATTTTGATTTCCTGGTATCGATATCAAATACGTTTTTTCGTCTTAAGTCAAATTTTGAAGGCTAAATAAGTCCTCTGAATAAATGGTGTCATGGCTGAGACTAAGAACTACAATTGTACCTACTTAGAGCCAAACCCGAAGCAAAAACTAAAATAAAAGGGATGAGAAAAAATACAGACATACAGGCTGATAAACCGACACACACACACACACACACACACACACACACACACACACACACACACACACACACACACACACACACACCTTGCCTTTATATATATATATATATATATATATTATCAATTTTCTACACTATTGTAAAATCTGCAACCTTGAAACTTCTGAATATCGTTTCTTATGTCTTTGTCTATGAGTGTATCAAATTTGATTAACCTGATCTATAACCTGATTTCTTCGATTATCGATTTTCGATATTTATCGGGGGTTCCTCGACAAAAAACCTAGCTAAGAACACTCGCAGACGCTTATAGTACAACTGTGCAAATTTTCAAGAAAATTGGTTCAGCTGTTTCGGAGTCTATAGGTAACGGATACACACACACAGACACACACAGACACACACAGACAAAGTTCCATTTATAAATAAGCTTAGATTTAGATAGATAAATTCTATAAAAATTGTCCTAATGTTTTATTTGTCCAAATGATTTTGGGTATAATTGTCGCAAGGTGATTCTGTTACTAAGGTTTACTCTCGTCTCGATAAAAAATCTACCGAGGCAGAAAAAGCAAACCTCGCTGCCGAGTTTGAAAAGGACCTCCAATTCGTGGTGGTCTGCGGTAAGAAATGGCTCGTAAATTTTAATGCTTCAAAAACGAAGCTGCTATCTAATAACCAACACAGACAATCGTTCCTCCTGCCCATTAACATGGATCAGGCTTCTCTCCCTGAATGCGAAACACTGCGCCTCCTCGGGTTAACTCTCACACTAGACCTCAAGTGGAATAACTATATAGAATCCAGAGCTAATTCCGCTGCTAAGAAAGTCGGTTCTCTGTATAAGGCCAGGAAGTTTTTCCTGTCCTAAATAATCCTGCACATATACAAGTCTACCATCCGCCCGTGTATTGAGTATTGCTGCCATATCTGGTCGTGTGCTCCTGCTATCCACTTAGGTGTCCCTGACCGAATCCAGCTACGATACAGTCGCTTTCGCACCGACGCAGTGTGGCTTCACTGTGTCTCTTCTACAAATACTTTCACGGCTTCTGCTCTATACGAATTTCCTCGAGCCACAAGATTAGCAACTAGGTCCCACCCTTTTACTGTGAAACCGATAAGTTATGAACGCAAATTCTACTCCCTCAGATTCTTTTCTCGCACTTTCCGCTTGTGGAATTCTATTTCGCATACTTGCTTTCCTGAGAGTCACAATCTCCAAGAATTTAAATGTAAAGCCAATAGTCATCTACTGTCTCACTAACTTACATCCTCTCTCAACTTCTCTACATCCACCCCACTCTCATCAGTACAATATTCCCTCTACTACTCTCTTCCTGACACCACCTGCAACCTCTCACTCCTCATAACATTCCTCCTCGTCCACCACTCTAATCAGTAATCTCTTTCCTCTCCTACTCTCTCTCTGACACCCCCTGCAACCTCTCACTATCCAACATTCCTCCTATGTAACCCCTGCACAGCAGTGGTAGTAAAATGCCTTGCTTGGGGCGACACGATTATAAAAAAAAATAAAGTCATTTTTAACGGAATTTTTATAAAAAAGGGCTTACTACCTAAATGCACTATATATATATATATATATATATATATATATAAATTTTAATAATAAGAAAATATATATTATTAAAGCTAAAATGCATAGAGATATATTCTATATATATATTATAGGTACTTCCAGTCATTTTTCGGTACCTAAATTTAAATTTAAATTTTAAAAATAAGTAAGTTATCTTCAAGCTTTAAAATTAGCTTAATTGAATGCCAAGAGATTAAATTTAGTAATTCCAGTGAGCAAAATACACTGGTGCATTTTAAACCGAAATTATATTGATTGGAATCTAAATTTCTTCTAATTAAAGAAAAAAATTAAATTTACCGCTATTTTTTTTTTTTTTTTTTTGTGTGTGTGTGTGTGTGTGTGTGTGTCAATATACCAATAAAATAATTACTGGTTGGCTCAGCAGACGGTAGACCAAGTAAGTGCTCAATGCGCAACCAAAATAAATTAATTGAATGTTCAGAGTTAACAAGATATCAAGGAACGGAACACACACACACACACACACACACACACACACACACACACACATATATATATATATATATATATAAAGCAAAACTTTATGCCTCCTCGGCTTAACTCTCTATGCTGACCTCAAGTGGAAGGACTACATTGAATCCATAGCTAAATCTGCTGCTAGGAAGGTTGGTCCACTGCGTAGGGCTAAGAAGTTTTTCTCGTTTGAATCCATCTTGCACATATACTAATCTAGCATCCACCCGTGCATTGAATATGCTCTCACATCTGGTCGGGTGCCTCTGCTATTTATCTCGGGGTTCTTGACAAAATTCAACGGAGAATCTGCAATGTAATCGATCCCGACCTAGTAGCTCTATTCCATTGGGTTCTCGCTCGATCAGCGAAGTTAAGCAACGTTGATCATGGTCAGTACTTAGATGAGTGACCGCTTGGGAATACCAGTGCTGTAAGCTATAGTGACGGATGTGCGTTGTGGTGCGGTAGATATCGGTTCGGAAAGAGAAATCGGTGAGCCTAGTTCGAATTCCAGTTT
Source organism: Ascarosepion bandense (assembly GCA_037127315.1). Classification (NCBI taxonomy): domain Eukaryota; kingdom Metazoa; phylum Mollusca; class Cephalopoda; order Sepiida; family Sepiidae; genus Ascarosepion; species Ascarosepion bandense. The sequence continues at coordinate 1,322,912 of JBBBDQ010000973.1, forward strand.
AATACCCTGCATTTACTTAAGCACTGGTACCCTTGGGAAAGGTATTAATCCGCCCCTTCCCTCTATTTAAGGGTTAAATAATAAGGGTAGGATTTGGGAACCCTGCCTTAAAAATAAATCCCAATGTATCTTGATACTCGAAAAGAAAAATGTATTACTAGACACAAAAACCTATGTAAACAACAATAAATTGGTGAAAGAAAAAGGTATTACTAGCAATAAATAAATAAAATTTAGTTGGCAATAAATGACCCGCCGAGGTTGATTTGCCATAAAAACAAAAACAAAAAAAAAACAACCAAATCTATTCCATTGGTTTCTCACCGACATAATACGTTTTCACTGTCGCTTCTACAAATAGTTTCGCGACTTCTGCTCTGATGAGCTTAGCTCCCTGGTACCCACTCTGTATGAATTTACTTGAGCTACTAGACGAGCACCTAGGTATCAACATTTTACAGTGAAACCAATCAAATGTTACCGGAACTTCTACTCTCTCCAGCTTCTTTTCTCGCTCATCCAGCCTATGGGGTTCCCCTGCGTAAACTTGCTTCTCTGAAAGAAACAGTTTCCAAGAATTTAAATGCAGTGAGAACTATATTCTCTTATCTTTTTGACTCGGACCCTTTTCCCGACAACCCTGGTATCATGTTCTTCTGCCTTTCCACTCTACTCTCATGCAACTCTCTTCACACCAGTGTTCTCATCATTCTCCGACCCATTCTCTGACACACCTAGTAACTTGTTGTTCATTCTCATCACTCTTTTCTTATGTAATTCCCTGGGATGAAATGATTATATATATATATAATTGGAGTAGGTAGATCTATCTATCGCCCGGTTCACACTCCACCCACGTCTATTAAACAGGTTAAGAGTCTCATCACTTGTTCCCTGTTTAGGATGTGGTTTCCGGCTTTCTCTTTTCAAATCTCACTTTGTTTTTTTTTTCAATTGGAGTAGATAGATCTATTTATCGCCCGGTTCACACTCCACCCACGTCTATTAAAGAGGTTAAGAGGCTCATCACTTGTTCCCTGTTTAGGATGCGGTTTCCGGCTTTCTCTTTTCAAATCTTCTCACTTTGTTTTTTTTTTTTCAATTGGAGTAGATAGATCTATCTATCGCCCGGTTCACACTCCACCCACGTCTATTAAAGAGGTTAAGAGGCTCATCACTTGTTCCCTGTTTAGGATGCGGTTTCCGGCTTTCTCTTTTCAAATCTTCTCACTTTGTTTTTTTTTTCAATTGGAGTAGATAGATCTATCTATCGCCCGGTTCACACTCCACCCACGTCTATTAAACAGGTTAAGAGGCTCATCACTTGTTCCCTGTTTAGGATGTGGTTTCCGGCTTTCTCTTTTCAAATCTTCTCACTTTGTTTTTTTTTTCAATTGGAATAGATAGATCTATCTATCGCCCGGTTCACACTCTACCTATGTCTATTGAACAGGTTATGAGGCGCATCCCTTGTTCCCTGTTAAGGATGTGATTTCCGGCTTTCTCTCTCCCAATCTTTTCACTATTCCGTAAACCCCTGAACATCAGTGGCTTTACCGCCTTGCTTGGAGTGATACGATTAATATATATATATATATATATTCATCCGCAGGCAGATCTGTTTCGCTGTATCACAGCTCATCAGTACGGTTAGACTCCGATTGCTTTTTAACCCAGGATTGAAACCCGACAGAATTGGCGTCAGTCAGCGATTCTACCTTTGAGCTATGGGCGCTAGGTCGAAGGTGGTAGACTTTCAGCGCATCATGTATCAAACGCCAGTAGCCAGAATGCTCTAATTCATTACTGAATGAGCGATGCATAGATGCTAGAGTAGCTAGTGTTTTTTAAAACACTAAGTACTATATGCCGCATTGTCGAGTCATCGGAAACTAAACAGGTTACTCGACCAGACTTTACTGGTTAGTAGGTAGCATGATTAAAAACTAAACCTGCCAAGGATCGGATGAATCTTATTGTAGGCTGAACGGTCATTTAGGACAATGCCGCAGTAGGGGCTGAACCGATTTTCTTGAAAATTTACACAGTTGTACTATAAGCGTCTGCGAGTGTTCTTAGCTAGGTTTTGTGTCGCGGAACACCTGATAAATATCGAAAATCGATAATCGAAAAATTCGGGTTATAGAAGGAGTTGTCCGATTTTAATCAAATTTAATACACTCATAGATAAAGACATAAGAAACGATATTCAGAAGTTTCAAGGTTTCAGTTCTTACAATAGTGTAGAAAATCGATAATATATATATATATATATATATATATATAAGACAAGATTTTTGTGTGTATCTGTTTATCTGCTTGTATGTGTATTTTTTTCAGCTCTTTTATTTTAGTTTTTGCTTCGGGTTTGGCTCTAAGTAAGTATAATTGTAGTTCTTAGTCTCAGCCATGATCCCATTTACTCAGAGGACTTATTTAGCCTTCAAAATTCAGTTTACGACGAAAAAACATTTGATATCGATACCAGGAAATCAAAATTTGACTTACATCCATTCATTTTTCTTTCAGTCTACGGGTTCGCTTTAACTGGAAACAAATATTGCTTTTCAGTCATTCGTGCCAACGTCCAAAAAAGTCTGAGCTTCAGGACCATGGATTGGCTTTAAAGCTTTCATTACTCCCAAGCAACACTGGACTATACTGCTAGTAATTCAATAAACCAGAAATACGTAAGCTTGTGCATAAAGCTCTATTAACCAGTATATATAAATAGTCAAGCGACTACACAATACACAAGCTCTGAAAATTCATGGGAAAACGAGATTCCAACAATTGTAGTTAGAAGTTTCAAGGTTGTAGTTCTTACAATATTGCAGAAAATTTGATATCGATAACAGGAGATCAAAATTTGACTTATATTCATTCATTTTTCTCTCAGTCTACGGTTTCTTTTTAACTGTAAACAACTATTGTTTTAAGTCTTTCGTGCCAACGTCCAAAGAGTCTAAGCTCCAGGACCATTCATTAGTTTTAAAGCTTTTATTACACCCGAGCAACGCCGGGCTATACTGCTAGTCACAAGATAAAAACAAAATAGAAAAATACCTGCTGTCGTCAATTCCACAAGAGACAAATAAAAGAGGAAAAATCCTAATGATAAATAAAAATAAAATGGCGATAATAGAAATAAATATAGACATAATAAAAGTAAAAACGCACGAACTGACGATGATTATTTTGAGAGAAGCCTCTCTTTAATTAAGCTTAAATATAAACTTACAAGTGTTTACACCTTCATTTTTTTCTGTTGTGTTCCTTTTAGGACGTATGCGATCATGGACTTCCATTTGCTTCTTTTCCTTTTTCTTCTTGGTATCTCTTCTCAAGCCCCGCTCCGCCATGTTTTTGCTCAGGCCCATCAAATATGTCTCGCGCTAATTTCCCCTGCCTACCTTTCTTTCCATCCTTCCTGTGAGTATTAAATTCTCCAAACTCTTCTTCCTCATTACGTATTCCAGAAACCTCAGTTGTCTCTTACTGATGTTAATTATAAGTTATTTTCTTATTTGCATCCACGCCAACACCTCCAGTATTGTATCCTCGGCATCTTTTCGTAGAAGCATATTTTGTGGTGCAGTGGAGTGGATATCGGATCGGAACGAGAAATCAAGAAGCCGAGTTCGAATTCCAGTTGAATCCATTGTATTTACTTACGCGCGAATACCCTTGGTAAAAGTATTAATCTGTCTCTTCCCTCTAGTTATGGGTTAAATAACAGGAGAGATTGGTTTCTAAAGCCTTGGCTGGCAACCCGTCTACCGCAGAAAGTAATGGCAACCTACTGCGGGATAATCTCTGCCCAGTCAGTCATGTCTCTTTCGTGACATGATCACCCAAGCGTGTTTCACGTGTGGCACTTAACTGACTGACATTTCTGTAGCTTCACCTAACATTTGATGCCATATAGAAAGAGGGATATCGCATAGCATTTTAGCACCTTTTCTGTGTTTCTAAAGACATCTTAAGTTTTTCAGTCCTCTGGTTAGCATTTGAAAGGCGTCCTTAAGCATGCCAATGCGTCTCCGGATCTCAGTGCTGCACTTTCCGTCCTCTGCCTGCACACTTCCAAGGTATTTAACTTTCTTTACCTGTTTTATTTCGGTTTTCCCGACTTATAGGTGAGAGTTTGGGGTTTTATTTTTGGTGATGACCATGCATTCAGTTTCTGTTTATACTCAGCCCTTCCTACTCGAACTGCAAATCACCAAAACTGAAAAAAAAAAAAAAAAAAAAAAGAAATTAATTACGCCCTGTCAATCCAGTAGGTTGAAAACTGACCGTACGGTGAAAGAAACGAGACTAATGAAGTTGATTCAGTTAATTTGCACAAGGTCGTATTACGCTCTCACAACCTGATTGATCACTGTGGAGGAATGGTAGATTTTGAAAAACAAAACAAAAAAAAAACAAAAAAAAACTAGCTACTGTAGCATCTACGCGTCGTTCATTTAGTAATGGATTAGAACGCTCTGACTACTGGCATATGAATACATGGTATATAACACGCTAAAAGTCTGCCTTCTTCTACCGAATGCCCATAGCTCAGAGGTAGAATCGCCGACTGACATCAATTCGGTCGGGAAGCAAACCGTACTGATGAGCTGCGATACAGCGAAACAGATCTGTCTGCGGATGACTATATATATAGTATAACTCGGATATAAGATACCTGGATATAAGAGAAACCCGGATATAAGATATATTTTCTCTGATCCCAAATTAGAGCCTGTGGTAATGTATATAAAATAGACCAAACCCGGGTATAAGAGAAAACTGGATATAAGATAACTTTTACCCGGTCCCGACAACTCTCTTATACCAGGGTTACACTGAATATATATATATATATATATATATATATATATATATATATATATATACACGCCCTTTTGCAAATTAACTGATATATATTTCCTTCCAGCTATGGGTTAAACAACAAGACAGATTGGGTTCTATAGCTTTGGCTAATAACCAGTCTACCACAGAAAGTAATGACAAATTACTACGGGATAATCTTCTGCCTAGCCAATCATATTTCTTTCGAGACATGATCGCCCAAGCGTGTAGCACGTATGACACTTAATTAACTGATCTAACGAACTCTTCTTCTACACCATCATGCAAATTAATTGAAACGAAACGAATAATATCTTCATATGATCTTTCACACTTTCCCTGATCACGTATACGTCGTCTCTCGCATTGCTTTTCTCTACCGATCACATTTTTCTTTACGTTTTGAACTGATAGCTGCAATTCCTTTCTTCGCCTAGATGAGAAAAGTGACAGTTTAAAGGCTGACATTAACAATACTCGCGATTTCTATAATGGTTGCCAGTATTTTCGTACAGCATGACAATTTTTAAACGTTTCTTTGGAGTAACATCCATCGCAGACAATGGCCGTAGGACAACTAATCCACAGTGAAGACAATAACGTCTTGGCGTGATAAAAATGTGATGCAATCACAAATGATGAAATATTTTTCAAGGCCAAACAAATTTCATCATACACCTCGGAAATAGTCATATTAATGCGCACCACTACAAATAACTTCATCTGAAGAGAAAATAAAGCTTAATTACACGCTGATCTGCAGTGGTTTTCAAACTAACTATATGTTGAAAGAAAGGAAACTACGGTAGTTGTTCAATTAATTTGAACAAAGGTGTATGCTATTGCTCTGATCCTCTATTGACACAATTCTTAAGAAAGCCGGTGAGTTGATCGGTTTAGTTGTGACAATAAGCATCAATGATAATAATATTAGTTGAAAAGACTCATTAAAATATCCAGTGCAGAAAACACCTGTTTTTTTTAACTTCAACTGAAATGACTATATAGAATCCATAGCTAAATCCGCTACTAAGAAAGTCTCTGTAGGGCTAGGAAATTTTTCCCGTCTGAAACAATCCTGCACATATATAAATCTACCATTCGCCCTTGCATTGAATACTGCTGCCAGATCTGGTCGGGTGCTCCTGCTATCCACCTAGGTGTCTTTGACAAAATCCAACGGAGAATCTGTAATGTGATCGATCCCGACTTGGCAGCCCAGACAGTCACTTTCTCAACGGTGCAAGGTGGCTTCCCAGTGTCTCTTCTACAAATACTTTCACAGCTTCTGCTTCTATGAACTTAGCTCACTGTTGCCCCCTATATATGAATTTACTCGAGCCACAAGATTAGCAACTGGGTCCCACGCTTTTACTGTGAAACCAATAAAATGTATACGCGAATTCTATTCCAACAGCTTCTTTTCTCGCACTTTCTACCCGTGGAATTCACTTCCATTTTCTTGTCTGTCCTACAGCTACACTCTCCTAGAATTTAAATGTAAAGTCAATAATCATCTCTTATCTCACTAACCTGAATCGTCTCTCTCATGCTCCTTTCTCTGTTCACTCCACTCTCATCAGTATTCTCACCCTTCTCTTACCCACTTCCTGACACACCCTATATCCTGTGACTCTTTTTCATAACTATCCTCCTATTTAACCCCCTGCAAAACAGTGGTAGTAAAATGCCTTGCCTGGGGAGATATGATTATAAAAAAAAATGTAAAATCAGTAGTCGTCTCCTATCTCACCAAAATGAATCGTCTCTCTCATGCTCCTTTCTCCGTCCACTCCACTCTCATCAGTATTCTCCACCTTCTCTTGCCCACTTTTTGACACCCCTATAACCTGTTACTCTTTCTCATAATATTCCTTCAATGTAACCCCCTGCAAGACACTGACAGTAAAATGCCTTGCTTGGGGCGATATGATTATATTAAAAAAATGTCATCAATGATTATTCTCAGCTAAGAAATTTTGGTAAAACAAAAATCTTGGTAAGACAAAAATCTTAGTAAAACAAAAATCTTGGTAAAACAAAAATCTTAGTAAAACAAAAATCTTGGTAAAACAAAAATCTTGGTAAAACAAAAATCTTGGTAAAACAAAAATTTTGGTAAAACAAAAATCTTAGTAAAACAAAAATCTTGGCAAAACATAAATCTTGGTAAAACAAAAATCTTGGCAAAACAAAGCGGTCGGCAAAACGTGATACCAAGAACTGAGAAGAAAAGACGACATAGATCTGTCATTTGATGTTAAGGGGTTAACTAAAGTATTATTCACGAAACCGAGCATCTTGCTTTCTTTCTCGAAAGCTAAAATTTGCTCGTCGAATGATAAGACCATACAAACCCTCGTCAACAATCTGTCATCTCCCACTTCTATCAAATTTGAACTGCCAGAGATCCGTTATCAACAAAAAGCTGGGAAAAAAGGATGCATTTAAAGGCAGAAAATGAAAAAAAAAGAAAAGAAATATACGCAGCAAAATATCGCATACACAATTTTCACAAAATCACACCAACATATGCACAGTTAAAAAAATATTAGTGTACTTCCGTGGGCGCTTCTATTAAAAAATGTCCTTGTCATAATAAAGATAATGTTAATTTTAAATAGTTATATATTTTTTTTATTTAGCAAGCAAATAATACTGAATTATTTTGTCTTTGGGGCAACATCGAAACAACGAGCGATTTGTTATCAAAAGAAAAATGAGAGAAAATCCTTATCAAATTAAAAAAAAAATCTCAGCGTTTCTGATTTGAAGACAGCGCATGCGCAACCCCCACACACAGACATCCAGAAAACAATAAAAGTAACAAAGATGCAAGTAGTTACTGAGCGGGGAAAGAAACAGAGAGAAAAAAAGATAACTGAATTCAAGAAGACAGACGATAACGATTAAAATTTTATTTAGATTTTTGATGCTCGTAATTGGTAGGAACGCAGAAAGCCGGAAACGAGTTCCACAAACGAGAAGAACGAGAGAAGAAACTATCTGTATAGAATTTACGGCTAAAACTATCAATTTCAACACCGACCTAGTGCTGCACTTACATTCAAGTTGAAGTGTAAAAGAAGAAAGATCATTAGAAAAATTACCATGAAAAAAAATTTGCAGAAGAAGAACGGGAAAGCTACGGCAGTGGGAAAATGACTAAAGCTGAGATGCCAGGTCAGGACCGATAATATTTCCGATTCTTCTTTCACCAAATAACCATGCGTCTTACCAGCCAAATGTTGGCATTTAGTAAGGCTTTTCATAGAGTTTAACGCTATCATTTTAACAGGTAATACCTCTGTTAAACGTGCAAGTTTCTGGACGATACAGCATTATGGAGAATTTTTTTTATTTAAAACCAGGTATAAGCCAACGCCTTTGATGATGATCCAGCATTGCGGAGAATTTTTGTATATATATATATAAGGAACGAAGAAAATATTTGCAACGTTCAAAACATGAAACTGACCATACATACATACATACATACATACATACATACATACATACATACATACATACATACATACATACATACATACATACATACATACATACATACATACATACATACTGGCCATAATTATTAGAGGATGTGCGTTGTTGCGTTGTGGTACAGTGGATATCGGCTCGGAACGAGAAATCGGGGAACCGAGTTCGAATTCCAGTTGAATCCATTGTATTCATTTACCCGCAAATACCCTTGGGAAAGGTATTAATCCGTCTCTTCCTTCCAGTTATGGGTTAAATAACAGGACAGATTGGGTTCTATAGCCTTGGCCGGCAACCAGTCTCCCGCAGAAAGCAATGGCAACCTACTCCGGGATAATCTTCTGCCCAGTCAGTCATGTTTCTTTCGAGACATGAGCGCCCAAGCGTGTATCAAGTATGGTACTAAACTGGCTGACTACAATCAACTACAAAATTGTACATTGTGCTTCACATCGAAAGAAAAATGTCCCATCAGGTAGTTAATTATGATGGTAATAAACGTTATTTTTTAAAAGAAAATTTAGGAAAATTCACTTTTTTTTAAAAATATTTTCGTAGGAATTAAAGAGGATAGAAAAAATGAGAAAGCAAAAAGAGAAATTAAAAAAGAGGTAAAGAAAGAGGAAATAGAAGGACACAGAGGAAATTTTAAAAAAAGTAGAAAAAAAGAGAGAATGCAAGAAACGAGAGGAAAGAGCTAATAAATAACGGCTCAGACAGATATAAACCCCAAATTTAGATAGAAAGTAAATTATAGGCATATACATATATCGGTCACGCGACGTCTGGGCTTAACAAAGAAGAAAAAGTGAGAAAATGCACAGAGGGGGAAGAAAGTGAGAAAAATTGGGAAAGTACACAGGGGGAAGCAAGAGGTTGCGAGGCAACAGAAGACAACAGAAGCTACAAAGAAATAGAAATTTCAAACTTTGGCCGGAAATGAATTGTAGATAGATACATTTGTTCGTAACATTGCATAAAACTAAATCCTTTGGCATTTAAAAACAAACATAAAATTATTCAAAAATTGACATTTAAATTTACAAGACGAAATAAATTTTAGTTTGTACATGTTCTAAAGTATAATTTATATATATATATATATATATATATATATTCATTAATGCATGTTGCAATGAATAATATAGACAAGTTTTTGTCTATTTATTTTATGTAAATTTTATCTCTTGGTCATGAGCTGTGATGCAACATTCGCTTCCAGCGTCTTAAATGCACAAGTTTGTTGTTGCTTGGAAATCTTCCATGTAAACAAAAACAGTTTGTCATTATGTTTTGTCCGTGTTTATAATATATAATGTAATTTGACATCTTTGAAAATTGCTTATGTAAGCCGAAAGCTTAGATTGTAGAATTTAAAAAATTATGTATCAATATTGTAATTTTCTTTCTTCATTTAATGATAATGCTATTAAGCTTATCAGAGAATATGAAAAAAATTTACATAAAATAAATAGACAAAACTTGTCTATATTATTTAATATACATTAATGAAAAAATTGCTGCTTAAATACACACACGCACATACACAATATATATATATATATATATATATATATATATATATATATATATATATATAATCCCAGCCTGCTCAGGCACATTTGTTCAACACCCACAGAGCCCACCTCTGGATTATACTGCAACTATACTGGGCAAAGAGAGAGCGCGTTATCTAGAGGGAATAACAATCGGAGCACGGCCAGAACACTCTGTGCCAGAACACTCAGTTCTGTCCCAAAAGGGTGCCGCCGACCTAATTCCACTTTCACAAGGCTTGGGTCAACCCGTTAATGCATTTCAGGTACGTACAGTCCAGATCCATATGATCAAGAAGTAATCTTACTTACAAATCGATCACAGTGAGATTCGAACCCGAGTTTCATGTGCAGGAAGCGAACGTTTAAACCTCTTGGTCAGGCGCCCATGCCGAAGGTTTATTTGTTTTATAACCGTAAATAAACCAAAAACGCCATATTGCGATCTTACATTATACTGGTATCTGTCCGTTTAGGCAAAATGATTCAGCTGACAAAAGTGTGATATCTGTTCCCCTTCTCTGCATATTCTTAAGTAAATCCGGGGAAAGTAATAGGAAAAACCTAGTCCTTTGAATTCAAAAACAGCCACAGAACCTCTTTCATTACTCTGGAAAAAAATCCGGAGTAGTCTGACATATGTGTGGCTTTGGTCTCGCAGAATGGTCAGTTTTTTGTTTCTGGCCTATATGAACGTTACGGCAGCAGGAATAAACTGAAGCCGAATCGTAAATCCAGGATCAATAAATAGACAACCAAATATCTCATACTTCAGCACAAGATGATGCGATGAATACATTATTATAAATATACAGGGTGTCCATTAAGTTTGGGTGCAGTTTAAAAAAATTATAACTTTATTAGCGATAGAAATGATTTGTAAAAAGGATTATAAATAAATAAATCTATATTTTTTAATGTTTTATTGAAATTTTATTTAAGTTTCCACATGTCCTCCATCATTAGTAAAACAAGGGGTAATACGATTTTGCAGGTTACGGAAAACATTTGTCAACTGATTTACAGCAATGCCGGAAATCACATTAGTTATTTTAGCTTTTAAATCTTCTAATGAACTAGGTTTGGTTGCATTCAGTTGAAGCCATGGATCAAATTGATTCTGAAAAAAAGAAAATATTCTTTTACTTATCTAAAAATTTTTGCAAATTTTGTAGTAAAGTATTCAATAGCTTTACTTAAAACTAGGTACATTAAACTTTATATCATTTTTTACAGATTATTTCTATCACGAATATAAATAAAATTAAAATTTTTTTAAAGTGCACACGAACTTTATGGACACCCTACACATGATTGCTTCCGTGGGCACATCCACTGCGCATTTGAACTAAAGTTACATTTTGTATACGAGCTAAATATCCGTCATACGAACAGTCAGCAGGTATCATGTATTAGCAATTCAGAATCTTGTGTTCTCCACATACAAAAAGAGGACGGAAAGATTAACATTTGCCTATCTCGAATTCATAAAACGTCATAAGCACCAAATTCTAATGATTTTCTTTGATTTGTTTTATTCCTTAAGTTTGTAGAATAGACATGTTTACTGAGGCGGTCGGTATTGTTTCCGCCCCCATGTTGCACTTTGATACAAATCATTGGTTTCAAATGTTCTCGAATTCATAATCAGAAATCTACAAGAATCAATGCAGTTTATTCCTTTGCTTCGTTATTGCGGAGTTAGTGTTGAAATAAATAACGAGAAGACTCGGAAACAGTGAAATAAAATAATGTATTAAGAAAATACAGATAATTGTTCAAGCTGAGTCGTATCTCCACTCAGCTGCAGGACAAAACAAGTTACGACCTTTACTCTCTGAGTCTCTGGATCTGACTGCCCGGAAGACAGAACCTGGCAACCGGACGTGACGTCAGGAATAGGCCATTAGTCAATTGACCCACAGGGATGCCACTCTAGCAGTTACATTATCGCCCAAGCGTGTATCACGTATGGCACAACTGACTGATTTCGATAAAAGACGTGAATAGCAGGGCGGATTGGGTTCTATAGCCTTGGTTGGCAACCAGTCTACCGCAGAATGAAATAACAACCTACTATGGAAAAATCTTCTGTCTAGTCGGTCATGGATTGAAAGAGACATGATCGCCCAAGTGTGTATCACGTATGGCACAACTGACTGATTTGGATAAAAGAATTGAATAGCAGGGCAACCAGTCTACCGCAGAAAGAAATGGCAACCTCCTATGGAAAATATAGCCTTGGTTGGTTACTGTTGCGGTGTTATTGTTGAAATAACTAACGAGAAGACTCGGAAACAGTGAAATAAAATAATGTATTAACAAAATACAGATAATCGTTCAAACTGAGTCGTATCTCCACTCAGCTACAGGACAAATCAAGTTACGACCTTTACACACTCAGTCTCTGGATCTGACTGCCCGGAAGACAGAACCTGGTAACCGGACATGACGTCAGGAATAGTCGATTAGTCAATCGACTGAAAGGGGTGCCACCCTAACATTCGTATAAACTGTAAGCACGAGGATGACCGGTTACTTCATGGTAGATTTTTGTATGGCTGATTGGAACAACAGAGACACAAAACATTGGACATCTGAGTGAAAAAAAAAAAAATGAAAAAATGAATGCATGGACAGAAATAATTCTATAAGTGTTGTGGAGCAGTTTTTGCACTGAAAGTTATAATCGTGCTATGTCGGTTGCTAATCGACTTAACGCACCCAAAATGTTAGCATCTTGGTAATCTTCCACTGAAAGTTGACTCCTTAGTGTTCGGCTAACTGCCGGCTAATATCAACTGCCTTAGTCCAACGATGTCCAAACTGGAATTAATTAATACTATAATAAAGCTTTAAAGATCTCTCTATAACTTCTAAGAACTCCTAAGAACTTCCCAAGAACTTCTTGAGTTAACGTCCTGTTAACTCTTAATAATATAGGAGGGAGAGTCCATTATCTGAAGAATAGATGTCTTTCACCATAACAATAAGTGTCTTCAATCTTGTATGACAATTTTGCTTTCGTATTTTGAAGAGTATTTATGCAGATCCCAGCTGGTTCTATCACCGGTAAGTTTTTCTGATTAGCCCTAGAAGAAAATACAGGTCTTAAGGATGTCTCTATGACCCCTGTGTCCACTCACACTTCCTTTCGACTGACTACAATTAAGCGTGAGGCATAAGGATGATGAGACCGACCCAACGTAGTTTGTCATCGATGGGTGCTGAATATGAATTCTTACGATTTACACATATTTTACATATAATTTTACCGATATAATCTTAGAATTATTTGCCGGTAGGATACGTTGAATAGTGAAGGCATGGTGGATAGTGGCTCGGATTGCGGATTCGGAGAGCCGAGTTCAAAATCCAATTGAATTCATTACATCTGTTTGCATGTTAATCCCCTTGGGAAAGGTATGACCTCATCGCTCCAACCCTAATCTATAGGTAAATATCAGTACAGTTCATTAGCCTTGGTAAGCAACCAGTCTACCGCAGTAAGAGTTGGCAAACTCCTACGGGAAAATCGGTTATTTACCTTATAGCTGGTAAGAAATTTTGAGAGTTGTTTGCTAAATTTCTTTGAGATAGTGTCTCTTATATAAAAATATTCGGTTCCACCGGCGATCCACGTCAGTATCAACCATGGAAAGAAGTCCGTAATTTCTACTCACAGCATTAGGATCTGAGTACAGCAATGCTTAACCGTGTTGTGTGATGTAGGATTGTCGATGGATTTCTGACCAACCATCGGTGGGTTGAAGGACGATGATGATAAATAGTTCAAGGGCTTAAATGGCGACAGTAAATTTATACGGAGAATAATGGCCAATTTTTAAATGTTTTGAAATATATTATTATAACAGTTGCACAAAAATATATTACTTATTCCTAATGAGTAAAGTGGTATCTTTAGTTTATTTTCTATCAATCTCTTTTAGAATTTAACTTGAAACATTATATTATTTAAGTGCCATACGTGATACACGTCTGGAAGTTCATGTCTAAAAAATATGAATGACCGGGCAGAAATTTTTTTCCGCAGTTGGTTTTTATTTCCTTCTGTGGTAGACTGGTTGCCAACCAAGGCTATAGAACCCAATCTGCCCTGTTATTTGACTCATAGCTGAAGGGAAGAGACGGATTAATACCTTTCCCAGCATTATTTGCGTGTAAGTGAATTCAACAAATTCATTATATATAAAACATTATATAGAACACGTAAAGAAGAAGTGAGTTGTTTATTTTTTTTCCTCAGTTCAAGCTTGGTCATAATGCTTCTCAAAATTGGCCGCACTACCAGAGCTGGGGTGAAGGGCACACTTGTAATCGGATAGACTGACGTTGATTTCTGAAGATGTGTAGTGAGGACGCGAGGCTTGATGTTTAAGGTGGTAAAGGGCATTCATTTACATTTGACAACATCTGAAATCACTAGTCGAACAAAACCCACGCTAAAATGTCAAAGAAATGTCTCAGATAATTGGTTTCAGTTTTTCAATAACATCGAACAATCTATGGATAATTGGCAAGCTGAAGAATCTTCATGAATGGTTCCCAAAAGAAGTGTCGTTGTGAAAACCTTCGACGTTTTGCCGTCTTTTTCATGCCTCATGTGTGAAAGTGGAATGATGTGTATCCTGATCGTATAAGGATTTGTAATAAGAATTGGTTCCTTTATGACAATTGTAAACGATCAGCTGAAATGCTTGATAATGACGAAATCCTGAAATCCTCTCAAAAGCCGAAATTGAATCACTACCTGTTTACAGCCAGTAAATGGATGAAATTCACATTCAGTTAAAGAAAATACGACCAACACTAATTAATCGATGAGATTCAATTCTGCTTCATGACAATGATCAGCCGTTGCCGGCCCAACAGTACAGAAGCTCCTCGACTTGAGATAGGAGACTGGCTACATCCATCATATTCCACGTATATATATATATATATATATATATATATATATATATATATATTCAGAAATGAATCGAGTTCTCTCGGTGACTGGCGTGTGTATACACTGCTTATATACAACACGTTAAAATTTCCCTTCTCTGATTCCATCGCGTCGATGACTTAGGGAGTAGCGACTCCGACTAACACCAAATCGGTCGAGTTTCAATCCCGGCCAGAAGCAAGTGGATGCGTCTAGCCACACTGATGAGCTGTGATACAGCGAAACAGACTTGTTACAGCGAAACAGACATTGTAAATCGATGGCAGAAATACATAGGATGAAATGAACAAACTGTCGTCTAAATCATACGAAAATTAAAATTATACTGACATCTCATTTTAACAGATATATCTGCCAATATTACACTAAAAATATATTGAAATCCTAAAGAGTAAATTTATTTAATAAAATGGCCATTAGCTTCAACCACAGTCATCAAAGAAATCCAGAATCTACTGCCTCCTTCTCGTCGGTTTTCTTGTTTAAGTTGGTGAATGCTGCTATAAAACTTGCCTTCATTTCATCTTTAGTCTCTCGCTGAACTGCGTCACACACTTAATAATGAAGAGGGTGCAGACTGGGGAGTTAAGTAGCCATATGTAAGGGGTGATGTGGTCTCAGAAATTGTCTATAGTTATTACTGGGTTCTTTTGTTTGCGTGGCATGGTGCAGAGTCCTGTTACCAGATATAAGGGCCTTCTCTGATCACTCCACATACCATGATGCCTACTAAATATATATATATATATATCCAACTCTTTTCGAATCTTCTACACTATCCTCAGATTGACACCCGAACACTCTGAAATTGCGGTGCGAATGCCAAGCAGTACAACATGCCGTTTCACAATTTCTGGCTGAGTGAGTTGTGTGATATTGCTATTTTCCTCACAGTAGATACCCTACTGACTCTACTAAACTGTATAATCGACAAAATAAAAAGGTAAGAATAAAAAAATATTTAAAAAATATATAACGGAGACAATTGCCTGTCGCGTCTAGTATAAATATTCAGTGTTCACATTTTGACTAATTTAAATACTGCTTTAATACATTAGATCAGGAATAACAGTTGATTCTAAAATTAGACATAATTTTCTGTACAACATACTTCATAAATCAAATCAGCCTTAAATTTCCTTAATAGAAATATCTTCTTTTAAAACTGTCATCAATTTTAAAGACCTAATGAGGGGGAACCTTGGTCAAAAATAATAAGTTATTTCTACCATTTTAACCAAGTAATATGAAAGAGCAATACAAATGCAGAAGGACCCTTATCTGTGCTCTATAGACTACACAAAGGCGTTCGACAAAGTACTCCACAAAAAAAAAATAAAATGAATAAAGATGCTCGACAACCTTGACATTTTTGGAAAAGACGTTAGGATAATCAAGAATCTATATTGACAGTAAACCGCTTGTGTACAAGTAGGAAGCGAACTCAGCAGATATGCAAAAATAGAAAGGGGTGTAAGACAAGGATGTGTTTTCTCACCCAATTTATTCAACCTGTACAGTGAAGCAATTATGAGAGAAATAAAAAGCCTTGCTGAGATTTCTCATTGGCGGCCACAATTTCAATAAAATAAGATACGCAGATGATACAGTGCTGATAGCAGGGACGTAAAGAAAAATACACGACTTCCTACAGAAGGTAGCAAAAGAAAGCGAGAAGAAAGGACTGAGTATAAACTTCAAGAAAACTGAATGTATGATCATCAGCAAAAAGAGGAGCTCAATATGCCAACTGCAAGTAAGATAAACCAAAATAAAACAAAGAAATTTAAATACCTGGAAAGTGTTCTGAAAGAGAATGGAAAGCACATCATAGAGATCCAAAGACGCATTGATATGGCCAAAGACGCATTTCAAAATCTAACTAGAGTACTGAGAGACAGGAAAGTTTCATTAGAAACAAAGAAAAGAGTACTGGATTGCTATGTGATATTTGTCCTTCTATAAAAAAGTGAATGTTGGACGAGCTCATCAAGGATGAAGGAAGTGCTTGAGGCAGCAGAAATGTGGTTCAACAGAAAGATGCTGAAGATACCATGGGCATGAGCAACGATGAGATGTTGTAGAGGATACAAACGAGAAGAAAATTCATACTTAACCCCAAGAAGGGACAGATGAAGTTCCCGAGACACGTAATAATGAAGGAGAGCCTGGATAATTTAATACTCACAGGTCGGATAGAATGAAAAGCGAGACAGGGGAAAGAAGTGCGAGACCTACTTGATAAGTCTGAGCAAATGGATGGAGGAGCGAGGTTTGGAAGAGATATTAAGAAAAAGTATATTGAGAGCGACAAGAGACAGACGAGTGGAAGTCCATGATCGCCTACATCCTGAAGAGACACGACACATGAAGAAAAAGAAGAATACATTTTCTGTCAGTTAAGTCTCATAAGTGATACATGCTGGCTGAATATATTTTACTAACAAAATCAGCATTTAGTAAGCTATACAACAGCAGACAATTTTGCAAATTAATTTAATCCAATAGAAAACGCAAGAACCACTCAAGCTAGATTTTTATTTATAATATGTGTGAAAAAAAGAAAAACAAGAAACAAAGGGAGGGGAAAATGGTAAATTAATTCAAACGAATTCGAAGAAGAAAAACATAAAAAGAAGGATGAATAAACAAACAAGATAGGAGAGAAAAGATAAAGGAAGAAATGGTGGTGCCATGTTGGAACAAAGCCTGTAAATAAAGTAAGAAAGAGAAAATGAAGCAAATATTACAGACACAGTAGAAAATAAATAACACTAAAGAATCTCCCAAAATATTAAAGAAAATACGACAATTTGTGTTGTTAATTCATTTTTACTATACGTGAGAATTAACGAACATCGTAGTCACCAGAAATGAAGTTACACGAAACAAATCAGATGAATAATAAATTCTTCTCCTTCTTTGTGCCCTGTCCCTTCAAGACGTAGGCGATCATGGCCTTCCACGTCTCCCTATCACTGGTGGCTCTTAGCACGCTTTCTCTTGTTACACCATGCAATCCACATTCTGTCATCCATTATCTCAAGCCCGTAAATCTAGAATATAAATGTATAGAAACAAACATGGCCACAAAATGAGGGATCAGTTTATATATTGATTATAATATAAAATTGATCCCCAACTTTATACGCACATTATAATTTCTTATAAACAGTTGGCGTATATATTCTTCTTCTATGTGCCCTGTCCTTTCAAGACGTAGGCGATCATGGCTTTCCACGTCTCCCTATCCCTGGTGGCTCTTAGCACGCTTTCTCTTGTTACACCATGCAATCCACGTTCTGTCATCCATTATCTCAAGCCCGTAAATCTAGAATATAAATGTATAGAAACAAACATGGCCACAAAATGAGGGATCAGTTTATATATTGATTATAATATAAAATTGATCCCCAACTTTATACGCACATTATAATTTCTTATAAACAGTTGGCGTATATATTCTTCTTCTATGTGCCCTGTCCTTTCAAGACGTAGGCGATCATGGCTTTCCACGTCTCCCTATCCCTGGTGGCTCTTAGTACGCTTTCTCCTGTTATACCATGCAACCCTCATCCACCTGATGAGGTCCTTCATATATGTTATCCGTTGCTTTCCCCTGTCTCTTTTCCCCTCTATCTGGTCTGTTAGTACCAGGTTCTCCAAGCCGTCCTTCCTCATTGCGTGTCCCAGGATCTTCAGCTGTCTCTTCCTGATGCTCAGTATTAGTTTCCTTTTGTTTCCATCATTTCCAAGACCTCACCATTGCTCACTACTCCTGCAGCTTCTTCTCTCGCACTTCCCGAACTCGCTCCCATATTCTTGCTTTCCTGACGGCTACAACCTCCAGAAATTTAAATGCAATGTCAATAGTCATCTATTAACCACTGGACTCTAGCTCTCTCCCCACCCCCGTATATCCTTCCCTTTCTCTCCACCTATGTATCTGTCATTGCACCTGCATTCTCAGCTTTCTATTGCTCCTTTCTAACTAGTTTGTACTCCTCACTCTTTTCTAATTAATCTTTTTACAGTTATGTAGACCCCCGCTCATCAGTGGCATTTCTGCCTTGCTCGGGGTGAATGATTAAAAAAAAAAAAACATGCTCGATCCATGATATCCGCAGCATCCTTCTGTAGAACCACATTTCAGTTGCTTCATGTTTTACCTTACATGAAGCAACCTTTACATGATATTGTCCAACATTCACTGCCATATTGAAGAACTGATATCACATAGCAATCCAGTACTCTCCTTTTTGTTTCTAGTGAAATTGTCCTGTTTCTTAATACTTTACTCAACTTATGGAATGCTTCCCATCTTCTGTTATAACACTTCCCAGGTATTTAAATTTTTGTACCTGCTTGAATAATAAATGAAATAGACAAAATAAAGCATATCCACACTATACTAAATAAATACTTCGATCCTGAAATTACCTGAGATAGCATCAAGACCACTATTGATAATTAGGTGATAGTGGACAAACGCTTCGGAGTTTCCTCAAACATTAGAATAAAAGCGATTATACAAACTATTTAACAAGCAACATAGTTTATTGCTGGAATAAATATAAATGGAAAGATCACAAAAAACTTTTAATATGGTTCTCGCCCGCTTGCTCGGCCGCCATTGCCCACCGAAATCATTTCTTCCGACTCTATCGTAGCTACGCGTCGGACCAAAACAGGCGCCTTTTCACCTTAGCTCGTAATAAGTGTAAAAAGATACTTAACGAAGCTAAGATGTTGTTTGCTGCCAGAATAAAGCAACGCATAGCATCCTCTAAGTTCGGCGCCAAAGACTACTGGCGACTCTGTAAAAGAGTACTTAACAAGAGCAAGTCCACAATACCCCCACTAATCAACAAATTTGAGGTCCTCACCTCCTCAGCGGACAAGGCTGAATGCTTTGCCCGCAGATTCTCGAACAATTCGAGTCTGGACTCGTTTGGAGTTTCTACACCCGACTTCTCACCTGGAACTGAGGCTCAACTGAATGACGTCCACATTACACCCTCGCTTGTCTCTAAGATAATCTCAAAATTTGACCCTCACAAAGCGAGCGGAGGGAACGGAATCCCAATCATAGTCTGAAAGAAATGTGCCCCTGAAATGTGTCCCTCTGTCCTTTCTAAGCTCTACAACTTCTGCCTATCTGCTTTCTGCTTTCCTGCCTGTTGGAAATCTTCCCCTGCAGTTCCTATATTTAAAAACACTGGAGAACTCTCGGACCCCGCAAATTACCGCCCTATCAGCCTTCTTCAGATCTGGCAATGTGTTCGAAGCCATTATCAACGCCGAGGTGGTTCAGCATCTCACAGCACACAGGCTCCTCTCGGACAAGCAGTATGCTTTCCGCTACACCAGGTCTACTGCTGATATGCTAACGACCATCACCGAGTATATATACCAGGCACTCGACAGGAATGGCGAAGCCCGAACCGTTGCCTTGGACATCTCTAAAGCGTTTGACAGAGTTTGGCATGTTGGCCTTCTACGCAAACGACGGAGCTATGGTATAACTGGACATTTGTTTGACTTAATCCAGTCTTTCCTCTCTAACCGCACATTGAAGGTGGTATTAAACGGACATACCTCCCAGAACTACCATACGAACGCGGGTCTCCTTCAAGGCTCTATCCTAGGTCCTACGCTCTATTTGATCTACATTAATGATCTCTCTGATACCATAACATCCCAAGTAGGCATGTACGCCGATGACACCACAGTTTACTCTCGCCTCGATCAAAAATCTGGTGTAGACGACAAAGTTAACCTTGCAGCCGAGCTCGAAAAGGACTTCCAATCCGTAGTGGACTGGGGTAAGAAATGGCTCGTAAATTTTAATGCTTCTAAAACGAAGCTACTATCAATTAACCATCATAGACAATCGCACCTACCTCCTATTAGCATGGACCAGGTTTGCCTCCCAGAGAGTAAAACACTACGCCTCCTTGGTCTCACACTTTCAGCGGACCTCAAGTGGAATGACTATATCGAATCCATTGCTAAATCCGCTGCCATGAAAGTCGGTTCTCTGTTCAGGGCCCGGAAGTTTTTTCCGTCTGAGTCTATCCTGCACATATATAAATCTACCATCCGCCCGTGCATTGAATACTGCTGCCATATCTGGTCAGGTGCCCCTGCTACTCACCTCGGGCTTCTCGACAAGGTACAGCGGAGGGTCTGCAATGTGATCGATACCGACTTGGCAGACTGCCTGCAGTCTCTCTCTCACCGGCACAACGTGGCTTCCCTGTGCCTCTTCTATAAATACTTTCACGCCTTCTGATCTGATGAACTTAGATCACTGGTGCCCCCTAGGTACGAATTTGCACGCGATACTAGATTAGCAACTATATCCCACCCTTTTACAGTGAAACCGATAAAATGCAACCGCAACTTCTGCTCCAACAGTTTCTTCTTTCGCACTTCCCGACTGTGGAATTCCCTTCCATATGATTGCTTCCCCGACGGCTATAATAAGGAGTTTAAATGTAAGGTCAATAGACACCTCCTAACACACGAACTCGCTCCCATGCTTTCAAACACTCTTCCCATCTACCCTAACCCTATCCTCTGTATCCTTACCCATCTATCACCTTCCTTCTGACATTTATATCTAACCACTCCTTCTCTTTACTTTCCCCTATGTAGCCCCATGCGCAATAGTGGCAGTGGAATGCCTTGCTTGGGGTGAAATGATTAAAAAAAAGATCTCTCTATGTTTTCACGTACGTATTTACAAACTGGAGTCAGACAAGGATGCGTGATGTCAACAGTCCTCTTCAACTTGGCCATTGACTGGGTCATGAGAAAGACAACGGAGGACCTTCTGAGAGGGATCCGCTGGAACCTGTTCTCAATCTTAAAAGATCTGGATTTTGCCGATGACCTGGCTCTGCTGTTCCATACTCACCAACATATACATCACAAGATCAGCAGACTGGAAACCTTTTGACAGCTGATAGCGTTGTGAATCTACACCAAGAAAACTGAAATGATGTCATTGAACGTGAACAGGCCTGCTCCTGTTAAAGTGAATTGAGAAGGTCTACGTCGCGCAGACAATATCACTTACCTGGGCAGTATCATCAGACCTGAGGGTGGCACTAAAGAGGATATTCAAAACAGACTGGGCAAGGCCAGAAGTGGGTTTAAGAAACTAACACAGCAGAGCACAGCACCAAACACCAAGCTCAAGCTATACCAGAGCTGTGTTGTATCTACTCTCCTCTACGGATCTGAGTGCTGAAGAATGACTAAGGCGAATCTCGTCAAACTTCGATCATTTCACACCATATGCCTCCAATGAATAGTGAGAATATTTTGGCCAGAGAAGATCTCCAATGAAAACCTGTTGAAGAGATGCAAACAAGAGAACATGGGCACCATCATTACAAGAAGGCGGTGGAGATGGATTGGGCATGTGCTCCGGAAAGATCCACAGTCAATCAAAAGAACAGCACTGCACTGGACTCCAGATAGCAAAAGAAAGAGTGGAAGATCAAAAACGACATGGAGAAGTACGGTGGAGAATTAGATGAAAGCCATGCAGTACTCTTGGGGTTCATTGACTAGTCTGGTCTAAGATAGGCAGAAGTGGATAAGCTTTGTTGCTGCCCTACACACCATTGGGTGTAACGGATGATGATGATGATGACGATGATATTTTCCTAGTAAAAAATTGTGAGAAACTAACAGCTTGAGATTTTTTATAATTATAATTCTATGCAAGGCAATAAAGCCACTAACAAACAAGGGGTTACAGTGTATTGAATAATAAAGAACAGAAACGTTACTAATGCGCGAGAAGAGAAAAGAATAATCAGAAGGATAGTAGATATCGATTGACATTTCATTTAAATTTTTTTTAATGTTGGTTGAAAAACATGGAACCAGAAGAGACGAGTTCCTCAAGCGATGAGTTCAAGAAAAAAATGGTTAGCATAGAGTGAATATGGAAATCTCTCAGCTGTAAACTGATGAGATCTTGAAGCCAGTCTCTTACTGTGCTTAAATTCATAAAGTCTTGGTGCCAAAGCAAAGAGCATATCCGAACAATTACCATGAAAATTGTAGTATTGTTTGACGAAGTGTGGTTGGTAGAAGAATGAATGACTGCTTGGATCTGTTCTGGTCGATTGCTCTACGCGGAAACCGGAACATTGCTTCACTCTGGACTCCACTCCCTGCGCACCGTAAGCAATAGCACTTTCTCTCAAACACCGGTGTAACCTTCACGAGTCTCAAATACCCCACTGCCGTGAAACCAGAAGTTGTCTTTTTTAATGCGTCTTCGGTCTCGGGCAAGAAACCGTGATTTGCCGCGTGTGACAGCTTCGCTTTTGCTGATGACGCATGCGTCATGTCATTTCAAACAACCTGCATTCTCTTGCTTCGGCGAGGTAAGTCTCCGCCATTAAAATATTTATAGAAAATACACAGATATACAGCCTTATAGCGATGGAAAAGTGATTGAAACCGAGCTGCCACGTCAGGACCAAAATATTGCTGATTCTTCTTTGTATTTTATCAAGGATCTCAAGGTAAATACAACGGCAGCGAGCGATATGTGGCAGCAATATTCTAAGCATGGGCAAATAGTAGATTTATTGATATGTAAAATAGATTCGGGATAGAAAATATGTCTTATACAATACAGTGGACTGACCTTCTTAGTAGCTGACCTAGCAATAGATTCGATATAGTCTTACCACTTCATGTCAGCTGAGAACGTTCGTCCGAGAAGGCGCAACAAGTCCTTTTCCTAGATGTTAGCATAGAGGTAAGGATTTATCAGTTGTTTAGGTTTTGAGTTATCGACTTATTTTTTTTAACATCTTAAACTTTCTGATAGTTATTTAAAGCCAGAAAACATTTTTAGATTGTAAGAAATTGTTTTTGGAGATAGTAAGGTTTTACTGATACAAATCATACTAATAAACTAATCATGATACAAATCATACTAATATACAAATCATACTGATACAAATCATACTAATATACAAATCATGATACAAATCATACTAATATATGTGAACATGAAAGGGCGAATAGCGGCGGCTCTGGAAAAAGAGTTCGTTTGTGTCTGGCGTGCAAAGCAGTAATCTGTTCCAAAGAAAGAAAATAATAATAATACTCACCGCTGTCTTAATAATCCACCTTCAGCTCAGTCTAAAGGAAAAAAGAGAGGAGGCCCTCGAGTGAAATTTTTATAGACTGAGGAAATGGATTATGGGTAGAGAAATGGATTATAAAACTGACCGACCAAGTTCACTGGGAAAATTAGTGGCGTCAATTTCTTGGCGAGAAGCTGACGCAGAGAGACGCAGTGAAAAGGTGGAAGGAGGAAAGTGGAGTAGGAAGAGGAAGAGGCGTAGCAAGAAGCCAGCTGGGAGAGCGTTGAATTGAAATCCAACGGTCTGCGGTTCGATCCCTGGTTCTGCACTCACTAGAATAAAGTGTGCAACAAGCTATTTCGGCGTAATGGGGGACAGGTTCGACCTGAAATTGATTCCAGAGTTCAGTGGCTCGACCCCAGTACTTGACTGGGTGGAAAAAGTGGAACTGCATTGTCTCTTGTCTGGTGTCAAAAACATTGAACATGTGATTCCTCTGCGTTTGTCCGGTGGGGCTTTCGCTGTGTATCAACAGCTCAGTGCTGAGGAAAAACAGAATTATGAGAGGATCAAGGCAGCCCTATACAAAGCGTTTGCTATCGACCCCGCCACTGCCTGGGAGCAATTTGAGGCAAGACAATTACATCCTGGCGAAACTGTGGACGTATATTTGGCCGAGCTGACGAAGTTGACGGTGTTGTTCGGTGGGCTGCCCGAGCGGGCCTTGGCATATAAATTTCTGGCGGGGCTCCCAACCGGAGCAAAACAGCTCCTGCGGGCGAGCTCAAACATAACCTCGTTGCCCCTTAATGACCTGGTGGACCGAGCCAGAACCGTGATGAAGGATAATTCCGAGCTGAGAGATCCGATAATCGCCGCTGCACAATCCACACCGAGTGATGATAAACCGTCTCAGGGCCTTAGCCCGCGTGGTGGGGTCGTGTGTTATAGGTGCGATGGCCAGGGCCACATTGCAAGGAACTGCAGACGGCGACCGACAGCTGTTCGCTGCTACCGGTGTAATGAAACCGGACATATGGCCCGGGATTGTGCGGGAAACGGGGCCGGGGACAAGGTGCCGGCGTCGACCTTTCCCCAAAGCAGAAATTAGAGGCGCTTCCGATCATTCAGGTCTATGTCAACGAGACATTGTGCTCAGCACTCCTCGACTCCGGGTGCTCCCGCACCATAGTGTTCGTAGACCTCTGCCACACTTGGAAGGAGAAGGGTGTCAGGGTAACCACCATCAGTGGAGAATCGCGGACATGTTGTGGGGTGGGTGCGATAAACATCCGTACAAGAACAGGAAACTCGGCCAACGTCGAGGCGCTAGTAGCGCTCAAAAAACCACTGAACTTTGACCTGCTTCTAGGCTATGATGCCATCAGAGCCCTAGGTGGTGTTCACATAACGCAGACGGGGGAAGTGCAGTTTCAAGAGAGGACCCCAGTGTGCGCAGCGCTGAGGATCGACCAGCCAGACTTTAGTGTCGAATTTGACCAGCACCAGAAGGCTTGGACCGCCTCATGGAAGTGGTCGGGAAATCAGGAGCCAGCAAAATTGCGGAACGAAGTAGCCGAGTACCATGTGCCCGACCAAATAAGGCCTGCATACGAAGAGGAGCTTCGTGAATGGATCAAGGATGGCTGGTTAATTCCTTACCCCTATGAGAAACTTGGACCTCCCAAAGGTTTGATCCCGCTGATGGCGGTTACTCAGCACAACAAAGCAAAAGTGAGGCCAGTGATGGACTACCGCGAACTAAATGCGCATGTTGATGCATTTACGGCAGATGCTGATGTTTGCGCCAGCAAGCTACGAGAATGGCGCCAGCAGGGTTCCAATGTGTCCCTGCTGGATCTAAGAAAAGCGTATCTGCAGGTCCGGGTCAGCGAAACGATGTGGCCGTTTCAGACGGTGGTGTTTGCCGGCAGAAGGTACTGCCTTACCAGACTGGGCTTCGGGCTGAACGTGGCACCCCAAATAATGAAGACCATAGTCAACGCTGTGTTGTCACAGCAAGAAACAATGAAAGAGGGGACATCGACGTACCTTGATGACATATACGTGAACGAAGACGTTGTATCATCATCACGCGTAAGGACCAAACTGGCCGAGTTTGGCCTGAATTGCAAGGACCCGGAACATTTGGAGGATGGCGCCCGTGTCTTGGGCCTGAAAGTTCGAAAGGAGCGGGGGACCTTGAAGTGGGGGCGCGGAACTGCAATTCCTGAAGTACCCGAAGTCTTCACAAGACGAGTGGTCTTCTCCCTGTGTGGAAAACTTGTGGGGCACCTACCAGTGTGTGGATGGACTCGTGTAGCAACAGGCACCATAAAAAGGAGGGCAAGCGCAGTCACCAAAGACTGGGATGATGAAACGACGGACGATCTGTTGGTTCGCATGGTGAAGGAGACCATCGCAAGGGTAAAGCAGGATGACCCCGCAAAGGGAGACTGGTGTGTGCAGGGAGACGAATTGAGCGTGTGGGTGGATGCGAGCTCTGTGGCGATTGGTGTGCTGCTTGAGGAGAACGGAGCTGCGATTGAGGACGCCTGCTGGCTGCGACCGACGAATGACGCTGCTCACATCAACCTGGCAGAGCTCGATGCGGTGACGAAAGGCATTAACCTGGCACTCCAGTGGAAAGTCAAGAAATTACACATACACACAGATTCGCTGTGCGTGTACCACTGGATATCAAACACACTGACAGGTAAGGCCAGGGTGCGCACCAAGGCGGCCAGCGAGATGCTGATCAGACGGAGGTTGGAGACCATAAGAAAGCTAGTAACAGAGTACAATCTGTCTGTGGATGTGGTACTTGTCACCTCAAACTGCAACCTCGCTGATAGGCTCACTCGGGTGCCTCAGAGATGGATTGATGCCGTGAAGAAAGAAGCTGGGCCAGTACCGTTACTATGTGCTGCCTCTGTGGAGGCGGCAGACAAAATCAGGGAAATACACCACATCAGTGGGCACCCCGGAGTGAGACGGACATGCTATTTTGTACAATTGACCAATCCGTCAGTGTCAAAAAGTGCAGTGAGAGCGGTGGTCAAGGAATGCCAAACATGCCAGTCAATCGACCCCGCCCCAGCGAGATGGCGGAGGGGTCGGCTGGGAACAGACATGACTTGGAGCCGACTGGGTATGGACATAACCCATTATGGCAGCCAGCACTTCCTCACACTGATAGATTGCGGACCGACGAGGTTTGCGATCTGGCGCCCATTGGCACGCCAGGACTCCTCCAGTGTCATCCGTGAATTGGAATCCATATTTTACGAAAGGGGGCCGCCTGAAGAGATCCTCACGGACAACGATACTGCCTTCTGCAGCGTGGAATTTAGGCGTTTTGTAGACGAGTGGGGGATCAGGCTCAGACACCGATGTGCATATGTGCCGAGTGGCAACGGCATAGCAGAGCGGTGCCACCGAAGCGTGAAGAGGACCGCGGCCAGGAAGGCGTGCACTATTGCAGAAGCGGTCTATAGATATAATGCAACACCGAGGGATGCTGTGACTGCTGTGAGCGCACCCGCCAATGCGATCCATCGCTACCGAGTGCGCATCAAGGGCATTGACGCGCGTCTGCCTGATCGGCGGGGAACAAGAGGGCCGTATGAATTAGGGGACACCGTCTGGGTGAAGCCTCCCAATAACCGGTGCACCACCAGTTTTCGAAGGGGACGAATCACCGGCATCGTCAGTGAGCAGGCCGTGCTGGTTGATGGTACCCCACGCCATGTGAGGGACATTCGGCCCGCCCTGAATACGAATTCATTGACAAGTAGCGGCAGTGGTGAATCATCCAATGACGAACTGTGGATTCAACCTACGCCCCGCGAGTCTGATGGTCCGACTGCGAACCCCGACGCTGTTGCCGATAATTCCGATGCCACTTCTGAGAGCTCAGATGAAGAAATCCAGACAATCCCCCTTCGTAGGAGTGCCCGCAACAAGCGGCCACGTCCGCCTTGCCACATGTGTGGTCTTGAGACCAGGGGGGAGTGTGAACATGAAAGGGCGAATAGCGGCGGCTCTGGAAAAAGAGTTCGTTTGTGTCTGGCGTGCAAAGCAGTAATCTGTTCCAAAGAAAGAAAATAATAATAATACTCACCGCTGTCTTAATAATCCACCTTCAGCTCAGTCTAAAGGAAAAAAGAGAGGAGGCCCTCGAGTGAAATTTTTATAGACTGAGGAAATGGATTATGGGTAGAGAAATGGATTATAAAACTGACCGACCAAGTTCACTGGGAAAATTAGTGGCGTCAATTTCTTGGCGAGAAGCTGACGCAGAGAGACGCAGTGAAAAGGTGGAAGGAGGAAAGTGGAGTAGGAAGAGGAAGAGGCGTAGCAAGAAGCCAGCTGGGAGAGCGTTGAATTGAAATCCAACGGTCTGCGGTTCGATCCCTGGTTCTGCACTCACTAGAATAAAGTGTGCAACAATATACAAATCATACTGATACAAATCATACTAATATACAAATCATACTGATAAAAATCATACTAATAAACAAATCATGATACAAACCATACTAATATACAAATCATACTGAGAGAAACCATACTAATATACAAATCATACTGATACAAATCATACTAATATACAAATCATGATACAAATCATACTAATATACAAATCATACTGATACAAATCATACTAATAAACAAATCATACTGATAAAAATCATACTAATAAACAAATCATGATACAAACCATACTAATATACAAATCATACTGATACGAATCATACTAATATACAAATCATACTGATACAAATTATACTAATATACAAATCATGATACAAATCATACTAATATACAAATCATACTGATACAAATCATACTAATATACAAATCATACTAATAATAAAAGTTAAGGGGAATAGGTGGCTTCATACATTCCTAAAATTATTTACGCGTAAGTAAACATTAAGAACCCCACTGAAATTGGAAAGAACCCCACTGAAATTGGAAAGAACCCCACTGAAATTGGATCTCGGCTCACCGATTTCCAATTCCATTAACCATTACATCAACCGCACACCCAAGCTTACAGCTACGGTTATTTTAATCTCAGTACTGACCAGGTTCGACATTGCGTACTTTTAATTGTGGCGGCATTGATTCTGGCCGGGTTCACACCAGATCGTAAAACGGCACCTATTATCACTCAGAAATAGGTACGAAAACAACAAATCCTACCATCGGTCAACGCGCAGATATATAAACCATAAATTAAATCAGGACATATACAACATCACACCGTAAAACGACCCCCATTATAACTTTAACAAAGAGGCGTAAACGCCAAATAATACTATCGGTCAACGCACACATAGATAAGCCATAAACGCACACACATACATACACATACATACACAAACACACTTACAGACACACCTGCAGTCTTTCTCTCTCCGGCGCGACATGGCTTCCCTGTGTCTCCTCTATAAAGACTTTCACGGTTTAGATCACTGATGCCCCCAACGTACGAATTTGCATGAGATACTAGATTAGCAACTAGATCCCACCCTTTTACTGTGAAACCGATAAAATGCAACCGCAACTTCTACTCCAACAGTTTCTTTTTCGCACTTCCCGACTGTGGAATTCTCTTCCACATGACTGCTTCCCCGACGGCTACAATCTCCAGGAGTTTAAGTGCAAGGTCAATAGACACCACCTAACAAACTAACTTCCATTCTTTCAAACACTCTTCCCACCCCACCAACTATCTATCTCCCCCCTCTGACATTTCCTATATCTAACCACTCGTCCTATTTACCTTCCCCTATGTAGCCCCAAGCGCAATAGTGGCAGTGGAATGCCTTGCTTGGGGTGAAATGATTAAAAAAAAAAAGAAAAAAAAAGAAAAAAAAATCACACTCACTACAATCAACGGCAGCAGTAGCAGCGAAAGATGACCATTCGTTGAAAGGCACAGTCCACGAACGGACTTGAGATCAAACTCTCCTATCATTGTGAATATGAGACTTTGATCTCGACATTTTAAGTAATAATAAGCCAGCTTTCCCTGACGATCCATTTAGGAGAAACCTAGGTAGGTTCGTCTGGCTCATTAGGTGCTATTTAGTTTGCTCTACCTTTATACTGAGCGCTTTCTGTTAGATGTTACTCGTACCGGGTATTTTTTCTTTGGGTTTCGTGCTGATTTCGGTCCGAACACATTTGACTGACCTTTATGCCCTAAGGTCTTTCTTTTCTTTACAACCATTTTTCCTTGGTTCGATAGTTTTCGCGGAAGGTTTTCGAGACGAGTATAATTTTAATCTCGTTTATATATATATATATATATATATATATATATATATATATACTTATTATAAATTATGTTTTAGAACATGTACATAATTTCTTCTATATATTTCCTCTTCCCTACAATCATATGGTTGTTTCAGTGTTTGGATTTCACTGCTCTATACATCATATATCGAGCACTGTTTTAAATTAATGTTTTGGACGGAAAAAAAAATTTCTTTTTTTCTCTCCTCATTCTATACTCACTTGGATATATATATATATATGTATGTATATATATATATATATATATATATATATATATATATATATATATATATATATTTGATGGAAGGAAAGTTATATACAGCATGCGTTAGTAGTGTTATATGATATGGTAGTGAAACCTGGCCGCTTAACGAAATTGATATTAGCAGAATAAACCGACATGCAAATGGTATGATGGATGTGCATTGTCAGTCTTAGGGATGGAAAATCATCAGAGGTGTTTAGAAATAGGCCGAATATTGCCAATATCAGAGATGCAATGCATTGAGCACGACATACGGTTTGGGCATGTTGAGAGAATGGAAATAGAAAACCCACTCAACAATTGTAGGCTTATTGAGGCTGATGGACAAAGACGAATAGGTTGACCAGGTAAAACATGGACCCAGCTTCTCAATGACGATTTAAGGTAGATGAGATGACAATCAGGCCTTCCACAAATGTGGGCGGCATGTAAAAGAACCATAAAACAACCCGTCCAACTCATATTAGCATGAAAACGGACAATTATGATAATGATTATATATATATATATATATATATATATATATATATATATATATATATATATATATATAGGTAGTCCGTAAATGGTGAGGAAAATCCAACAAGATTAATATTAAGTGTTATATCTATATAGAGAGCTCAATGGATGTTATTCAGAGCAATATGATATTTATAAAGGAAAACTCAACACAGTTAAAAAAAAAAGGTTATAAATTATAATTCATTTCTATGAGCTTAATTAGCTCATTTCATCAGACCTTACAATATTTCTTTCATTTGGTACAAAACATTTTGCCGGAATAAGCATTTTCTTTAACTGAAGAGACGGATAAAAATAAAAATAAAATAAAAATAAAAATAAGAAGGAAAAGAGAAAGGAGAAAAAAGAGTTAGGACTTAGGCATTGGCGTCAAATCTGTCTGTGATTGCCTTGGCCGTCGTATATATATATATATATATATATATATATATATATATATAAATATTAAGAGGAGCAGTCAACATATTAAACGGTTATACATTCAGAATTTATTTCGGCAATGTAAAAAAGTAATTACAGTTTCCTCCTTCAGACTGTTGAAAAATAAATAAATGATAAAGAAATAAAAGTGTGTTGCTTATTGTTACACATTATGAAATAGTAATAAAAATGCGAAGCAACCGGTTTCGCTCCCGCTCGTCAGGCCTCTACGGGAGATTTAAATTAGAATTAAAATAAAGTGTGTCATGTAAAATAAGGGGGAAAGATTATGAATGCAAAAAGCTAGAGCCCCAACAATTCATGCTGTTTGCACAGTGAAAATAATAGAAAATGGGTCGGAATTATACTGGATAAAGACACAAGGAAATGCACTATGGGATACTGCCAGATATCTGAAAGAATTCTAATAGTTAAACTGAAAGGGAAACCTCTCAATATATCGGTAATAATGGTATATGCACCGACAACACAAAGTACAACAGAAGAAATCTAGTCCTTCTACTCCATGCTTGATTATACCAAGGCACAATGCAAA
>JBBBDQ010000973.1:1357500-1417500 GCA_037127315.1 Ascarosepion bandense
TAGTTTTTCTCTTAATACTTTTGCACAGTACTATATATATATATATATATATATATATATATATATAGTAATCCGCAGACAGATCTGTTTCGCTGTATCACAGCTCATCAGTACGGTTAGACAGCCGACTGCTTTTTACCCACGATTGAAACGCGACCGAATTGGCGGCAGTCGGCGATTCTTCATCTGAGCTATGGGCGCTCGGTAGAAGGAAGCAGACTTTTTAGCGTGTATATTATCATTATACACGCCCATATATATATATAAACTTATTTATAAATGGAACTTTGTGTGTGTGTCTATGTGTGTGTGTGTGTCCGTTCCCTATAGACTCCAAAACGGCTGAACCGATTTTCTTGAAAATTTACCCAGTTGTACTATAAGCATCTGCGAGTGTTTCTAGCTCAGTTTTGTGTCGAGGTACCCTCAATAAATATCGAGAATCGATAATCGAAAAAATCGGGTTATAGAAGGAATGGTACGATTTTAATCAAATTTGATAATCAAATAGACAAAGACATAAGAAACGATATTCAGAAATTTCAAGGTTGCAGTTCTTACAATAGTGCAGAAAATCGATAATATATATATATATATATATATATATATAAAAGGCAAGATGTTTGTGTGTGTGTCTGTTTATCTGTCTGTATTCCTCCATACAAATCCACAATTTTTATCCGATTCTCACCAAACATCACACAAATATTCTTTAGGTTGAGTCTGAGCTCCAGGACCATGGATTAGTTTTAAAGATTTCATTACATCTGAGCAATGCCGGGCTATACTGCTAGTATATATATATATATATATATATATATATATGGTAAGTTAGAGAGTGTGAGACAGAAAAATATTTAAGAATAGGCTGAGAAAGACATATATGAATTGATTCAATATATTCACACTGTTTTTTTTTGTTTTATTAATCTGTGCATTTTTGCACATATTCATTTCCAAACAGTCTATGCATTTATACATAGTTGCAGATGCAGGTGCAGCTTCATAATTTCATCGTTCGTGGTAAATCTGAATGTAAGCCTCTGACACATTAGATGCGGATCTAATTTAACGGAATGCCTCAGTTCATCATCGTCACCGCTTGTCACGGCCGTTCTTGATGAGGATACAGTACAGCTCAGCACAACCGATTGAGTGCCGGGACATCTTAGGACTGAGAAAAATCCACACCATAAAATATATAACATTTTTTTAAATAATTGAATGAAAGTAATTTATTTATTAAAACTTAATTCATGAATATTTTTTATCAAATCAGTCAGTTAAGTACCATACGTGATGAACGCTTTGGGCAATCTTATTTCGAAAAAGACATGACTGATTGACCAAAAGATTATTCTGCAGTAGGTTGCCATTGCTTTCTGCGGTAGACTGGTTGCCAGCCAAGGAATAGAATCCAATCTGTCCTTTTATTTGATTCATAGCTAGAGGGAGAAGATATGTATTATATTATGAAGTAGTAATTGGTGGGGGACCAGTTTATTACTTAATAACAATAGAAAACCGAACCCCCACTTTATGCCCAGTAGAAACATTAATCATGTTTCCAACTATTATATTCAGTCAGTTAGTTAAGTGCCATGAGGCGATCATGTCACGAAAGAGACATGACTGGTTGGCCAAAAGATTATCCCGCAGTAGGTTGGCATTGCTTTCTCCGGTAGATTGGTTGCTAGCCAAGGTTATAGAATCCAATCTGTCCTATTATTTAACCCATAACTGGAGGGAAGAGACGGATCGGATTAATACCTTTCTCAAGGGTATTTGTGCGTAAGTGAATGCAAGGAATACAGCTGGAAATCGATCTCGGCACCTCGATTTGCCATTCCAAGTCGATATCCGCTGCACCACTACGCACATTCTTCAAGTAAGGCATTTGAAAAGCTATTGCATAAAATATGAACAGGTTTTTTTTGCTTCTTAATTTTTCTTAATGAAGTAAATTGTAAAGAAAATTACATTTTGATAAACTAGAATGTCATATAAAAATAGAAGTTCCAATTTCCTTTATTAAAATAAAATTACATTACAATTTACTTTTTTTAGAATAATTGAAAACAAATTTCTGCTACATTTTGCTTTGCATTTTTCGATTTACTATATTTAAAAAAATTAATAAAGTGTATTTTATGGAATTTTTCTATTTGCTAATTTTTTTATTTTTTTATAATCGTGTCGCCCCAAACAAGACTGTCACTATTGTGCAGGGCTTACATAGGAGGAATATTATGAGGAGTAAGAGGTTGCAGGGGGTGTCAGGAAGAGAGTAGGAGAAGGAAGAGATTACTGATGAGAGTGGGGTGGACGAGGAGGAATTTTATGAGTAGGGAGAGGTTGTAGGGCTGTCTGGAAGAGAGTAGGAGAGGGAAGAGATTACTGATGAGAGTGGGGTGGTCGAGGAGGAATGTTATGAGGAGTGAGAGGTTGTAGGGCTGTCTGGAAGAGAGTAGGAGAGGGAAGAGATTACTGATGAGAGTGGGGTGGTCGAGGAGGAATGTTATGAGGAGTGAGAGGTTGCAGGGCTGTCTGGAAGAGAGTAGGAGAGGGAAGAGATTACTGATGAGAGTGGGGTGGTCGAGGAGGAATGTTATGAGGAGTGAGAGGTTGTAGGGCTGTCTGGAAGAGAGTAGGAGAGGGAAGAGATTACTGATGAGAGTGGGGTGGACGAGGAGGGAATGTTATGAGGAGGAGGAGAGGTTGCAGGGCTGTCTGGAAGAGAGTAGGAGAGGGAAGAGATTACTGATGAGAGTGGGGTGGACGAGAAGGAATGTTATGAGGAGTGAGAGGTTGCAGGGGGTGTCAGGAAGAAGAGTAGGAGAGGGAAGAGATTACTGATGACTGAGTGGGGTGGACGAGAAGGAATGCTATGAGGAGTGAGAGGTTGCAGGGGGTGTACAGGAAGAGAGTAGGAGAGGGAAGAGATTACTGATGAGAGTGGGGTGGACGAGGAGGAATGTTATTAAGAGGAGGAGAGGTTGCAGGGCTGTCTGGAAGAGAGTAGGAGAGGGAAGAGATTACTGATGAGAGTGGGGTGGTCGAGGAGGAATGTTATGAGGAGTGAGAGGTTGTAGGGCTGTCTGGAAGAGAGTAGGAGAGGGAAGAGATTACTGATGAGAGTGGGGTGGACGAGGAGGAATGTTATGAGGAGTGAGAGGTTGCAGGGGGTGTCAGGAAGAGAGTAGGAGAGGGAAGAGATTACTGATGAGAGTGGGGTGGACGAGAAGGAATGTTATGAGGAGTGAGAGGTTGCAGGGGGTGTCAGGAAGAGAGTAGGAGAGGGAAGAGATTACTGATGAGAGTGGGGTGGACGAGGAGGAATGTTATGAGGAGTGAGAGGTTGCAGGGGGTGTCAGGAAGAGAGTAGGAGAGGGGAGAAATTACTGATGACAGTGGGGGGGGTACGACGAGGAGGAATGTTATGAGGAGTGAGAGGTTGCAGGGCTGTCTGGAAGAGAGTAGGAGAGGGAAGAGTTTACTGATGAGAGTGGGTTGGACGAGGAGGAATGTTATGAGGAGTGAGAGGTTGCAGGGGGTGTCAGGAAGAGAGTAGGAGAGGGAAGAGATTACTGATGAGAGTGGGGTGGACGAGGAGGAATGTTATGAGGAGTGAGAGGTTGCAGGGCTGTCTGGAAGAGAGTAGGAGAGGGAAGAGATTACTGATGAGAGTGGGGTGGACGAGGAGGAATGTTATGAGGAGTGAGAGGTTGCAGGTGGTGTCAGGAAGAGAGTAGGAGAGGGAAGAGATTACTGATGAGAGTGGGGTGGACGAGGAGGAATGTTATGAGGAGTGAGAGGTTGCAGGGCTGTCTGGAAGAGAGTAGGAAAGGGAAGAGATTACTGATAAGAGTGGGGTGAACGAGGAGGAACATTATGAGGTGTGAGAGGTTGCAGGGGGTGTCAGGAAGAGAGTAGGAGAGGGTAGAGATTACTGATGAGAGTGGGGTGGACGAGGAGAAATGTTATGAGTAGTGAGGGGTTGTAGGGAGTGTCAGGGGGTGTTTTTTATTAAAAAAGGATAAGTGGATAGATAAAGAGTGAGAGGTTGGCAGAGAATAGACATAAGAATTAATACATGGTAATTGTCTGTTTCATGCCTTCATCGATCTCAGACCATGCTAAAACTTCCTTTTGTTTTCAACATGTATTGATCACTTCCTCTGTTTACTGGTTTAATTTAAACCTGACTTACAACTATATACATATATATATATTTATGTTTAGTCTATGTTTAGAAAATATATATATATATATATATATATATATATATATATATATATATATATTTTTTTTTTAATCATTTCACCCCGAGCGAGGCAGAAACGCCACTGATATGCAGGGGGTTACATAAATGTAGAAAGATTAATTAGAAAAGAGTGAGGAGTACAAGCTAGTTAGAAAGGAACAATAGAAAGCTGAGAAAGCAGGTGCAATGACAGATACATGGGCAGAGAGAACGTGAAGATTATACAGGGGAGGGGAGAGAGCTAGAGTCCAGTGGTTAGTAGGTGAATATTAACTTTGCTTTTAAATTTCTGGAGGTCATAGCTGTCAGGAAAGCAAGAATACGGGAGTGAGTTCCACAGGCGGGAAGTGCGAGAGAGGAAGCTGCAGGAGTAGAATTGTCGTCTGCGTTTGGCTAACCTGACTGTGAATGGGTGGGACCCAGTTGCCAGTCTGGTTGCACGGGTAAACACCTGTAGAGGAGGCATCAGTGACTTAAGCTCATCCGAGCAGAAGCCATGAAAGTATTTATAGAAGAGACAGAGGGAGGCTACATTTCGACGATGGGAAAGTGGCTGCAGACGAGTCGCCAGATCAGTACCTATCACATTACAGACTCTCCTTTGGAGCTTGTCAAGAACACTGAGGAGAACGGCAGGGGCACCTGACCATAAATGGCAGCAGTACTCCATGCACGGACGGATGGTTGACTTGTATATATGCAGGATGGATTCAGGTGGAAAAAACATCCTGGATCGACATAGTGACCCAATCTTCTTAGCAGTAGATTTTGCTATGGATTCAATATAGTGCTTCCATTTGAGGTCTGAGGACAGGGTAAGTCCGAGGAGGCGTAGTGTATTACTCTCCGGGAGAATCATCTGTTCCATGCTTATGGGAGGCGGAAGAGGTTGCCTGTAATGGTTGACAGACAACAGCTTGGTCTTAGAGGAATTGAAATATATAGATATATTTTCTAAACATATACTAAACATATATATATATATATACATATATATATATATATATATATATATATATATACACACACATATATATATATATATATATATATATATATATATAAATGAAAATATATATAGAAAATGAATGTCTATTATGTTTTATCATAAGCTGTTCTTAACATCGTATTTTGTCTTTAATTTCAGGGGAAATTAATGTCAAAAATTATCCAGCATTTGGATATTTTTTATTATACTAGTTCCAAGCTTTCGGCTCTCACGAGCAATCTTCAGAGATGTTAAAAGGACGTTAACATAAAGACATTCACCATCAAAGATGATTTTATTTTGTGTTGACATAAAACGTTGTTATGCAACGATAACAGTTACCGAATAGCGCGACGCAGGTCGTAAATTTGTAATGCGGTTCTATGACGTTACACCGCGTGAGAGACCGAAATGTAAACAGAACCATATGTTTAAATACAATGTAATGTGTTGTAATGTTGTAACCAGATTGAAATGTGATTTTATTAAGTGTGTTGTTTTGATATATACATATATATATATATATATATATATATATGTATATATATATATATAAACTGCAATGTTAGTGCCAAGAGTCCTGTTTTTTTCAATAGTTTACTGGAAGTAAAGCATTTTAGGCAAGCAGACTTTTTTGTCATAAAGAGTTAATAGGATAATATATATATATATATATATATATATATATATATAGCTCTCTATACAGTAAAAATAACGTTTAAAGTGATTATATATATAGATATATACAAATTATATCGTTTATAGTAGGCCAAATAGACTATCGTGATGATTAAACCAGTGACTCCTGATTGGAAAAGGTACATTATCCTATAGATATTGTACATTACTTTTAACTATGATTATTATGAATTTTTCAATGCATTCGATGTCAAGTGAAATTTAATATTAAATGTTCGTGATTTTCACGTGAAATTGGCAACTTATGCATTCAGAGAACCTGAGTACAATTTTGATTGCGTTTTTCTACATTATAAATATATATATATATATATATATACATGTTTGTTTTTTAAATTTAGCTAAAAATGGCTAGTTTCTAAAATTTAAAATTTTTACTATTTGTTTTTTAAAAGTATTACCGGATTATTCAAAAAGATATTTCCCAGGTTACTGAAATGGTCAAGTTTTTTTATGTATTTCAAGCATATTACCAGTGATGCGATAAAAAATATTTGTTACATTCTTATTCTACAATAATTTTAAAGGAGTGAATTAATACAAGTGATTTCGTAATAAATATTAACATTGGATTTAAATGATATGAAGATAATAAAATAGATATGAAGATAGATATGATGATAGATGTGAAACTACATAGAAGATAGGTATGAAGGTTGATAGATAGATAGATAGATAGATAGATAGATAGATAGATAGATAGACAGAAAAAAAGAGGGAATGATATATATATATATATATATATATATATAGATAGATAGATAGATAGATAGCGAGAAGGAGACATATATAGGAACAAACCGGGATATATATATATATATATATATATATATATATATATATATATATATATAGATAGATAGATAGATGACAGAATATAGATGTGATGATATATAGATAAGAATATATATAGAATATAGTTATCAGTATTGATAGATAAGAAGATATATATATACATATATATATATATATATATATATATATATATATATAGATGATAGATATGAATAGAAACATATAGAAAGAAGATAGAGAAAAAATAAATAGATAGGGAGAACGAAGACATATATGAAGATAGATTATGAAGAAAAAAGATTGGCATAATCATACAAAGAGATGAATATATATATATATATATATATATATACTAGCAGTATAGCCCGGCGTTGCTCGGGTGTAATGAAATCTTTAAAACTAATCCATGGTTCTGGAGTTCAGACTCTTTGGACGTTGGCACGAAAGACTAAAATGCAATAGTTGTTTCCAGTTAAAGCGAAACCATAGACTGAAAGAAAAATGAATGAATGTAAGTCAAATTTTGATTTCTTGATATCGATATCAAATCAGTTCTTTTCGTCGTAAACTGAATTTTGAAGGCTAAATAAGTTCTCTGAGTAAATGGTATCATGGCTGAGAATAAGAACTACAGTTATATCTACTTAGAGCCAAACCCAAAGGAAAAACTAAAATAAAAGGGCTGAAAAAATACAGACATACAGGCAGATAAACAGACAAACACACAAACATCTTGCCTTATATATATAGATATATATATTATCGATTTTCTGCACTATTGTAAGAACTGCAGCATTGAAACTTCTGAATATCGTTTCTTATGTCTTTGTCTATGAGTGTATCAAATTTGATTAAAATCGGACCACTCCTTCTATAACCCAATTTTTTCGATTATCGATTTTCGATATTCATCAGGGGTACACCGACACAAAACCTAGCTAAGAACACTCGCAGACACTTATAGTACAACTGTGTAAATTTTCAAGAAAATCGGTTCAGCCGTTTCGGAGTCTATATGTAACGGACACACACAGACACATACACACACAGACACATACACACACACAGACAAAGTTCCATTTATAAATAAGTTTCGATATATGAAGATAGATATGAATATAAAGAGATAGGGAGATAGATCTAAACGTAGTAGATGTATATTAAGATATATATATATATATACATATAAAGATTAAAAAAAGAAAATGTATATAAAAGATAGATAGAAATGGTGACGTGAGGATAGATTAAGATGAAGAAAGAAAATAGATGGATATATATTAACAAAGATAGAATATAGAATATAACTAGAGATGAAAATAAACATATATAAAGAGTGATAGAGGTGAAGATGGAAGATAGATATGAAAAGAAAGTAGGTAGAAAGAAGCTATATATGAGGATAACTAGCGATGAATATATATATACATATAAATATCAGATATAAAAATTGGCAGAGATGCAAACTGAGAGAAGGTTTAATGTGTTAATGGTTTAATTTAGAGTGTATACAGCTTTATGGGATTAATGGCTTACTTGGTCAATCAGGGGTTTGTGCAGCTTTAATGGGTTATGAATTAATATGCAGTTTATGCAGCTTTAATTGAATCATGGATTAATGGGTTAATTATAGCCTAAATGTGATAAATGGTTAATTTGGGGTGTATGCAGCTTTAATAGGTTAATAGATTAATGATTTATTGAGTTAATCTAGGATTTATGCAGCTTTAATTTGTTAATAGATTAATAGGTGAATTATTAAATTTGCAGTTTATGCAACTTTAATGGGTTAACGTAACAATGAGTTAATGAAATAATGATTTCATGGGCTAATATAGGATTTATGCAGCTTTAATGGGTTAATTGATTAATCCGGTAATATAGGGTTTATGCAGATTTAATGGGTTAATATTGGGGTTATGCAGCTTTAATAGTTTAATTGATTAATAGGTTAATATAGGGCTTATGAAGATTTAATTGGTTAATATGGGGTTTATGCAGCTTTAATGGGTTAATTGATTAATGGTTTAATATGTGCTTATGCAGGTTTAATGGGTTAATTGATTAATGGTTTAATATGTGCTTATGCAGGTTTAATGGGTTAATTGATTAATGGTTTAATATGTGCTTATGCAGGTTTAATGGGTTAATTGATTAATGGTTTAATATGTGCTTATGCAGGTTTAATGGGTTAATTGATTAATGGTTTAATATGTGCTTATGCAGGTTTAATGGGTTAATTGATTAATGGTTTAATATGTGCTTATGCAGGTTTAATGGGTTAATTGATTAATGGGTTAATATGGTGTTCATGCATTTTTTGTTATCCTCTCTCTTTTACACCTGTGGTTGTATTCGATCCAAATTAAAGGATAATGACTGTAAAAGGTAAACCTTTTTCAAATAGAAGATTCGCGAGTAACAAGCATTCTACTCATACTCCCTGCTTGATCTTCGACATAGAAATCTAGAATTAAAAATCAACTTGAAGAATGTTTTTGTTGAAATAACACTTTTGCTCTACTCGATCTTAACTACTGTCTCGTAATTCAATCCTTAAAGGGTCATTTAAACTTGTGACCTTGTGCCAAACTAAAGCGATACTGAGAGTATTAGAAGTCCTCCTGGGAATTATTATTGGTGAACTCAGTCCTAAACAACATAAGATATTCGGATGACACACTGGTAAACTACAATAAGAAGGAAAACTACAATAAGTCTTTTAGAAAGTAGTGAAAGAAAGCGAGAAGAAAGGACTAAGCATCTATTGCAAGTGAATATATACTTTTCAGCCAAAGAAACAGCCCAAAATGTAAATTACAAATCCGTAGGCGCAGTGGGATAGCAAAAGATGTCTTCCAAAGCTAATAAAAATGTTTGAGAAACAGAACAAAGAAAAGTAAGATCAGTCCTTCTATATAACAGTGAAGGCTGGACAATCTTCTCCCAGATGAAGAAGAGACTTGAAGCAATAAAAGTGTTTATCTTAAAGGGTGCTGAGAATAGAATGGACCAAAAGTGGTTTTGATGATGAGGTTTTAGAGAAAATGGAAACAAAATGGATACTCATACTTAACATCAGAAAGAGAGAGTTGAAACTTCTAGAACGCATAACAAGTGCTTGGAAAATTTATAACGCCATTATTAAGAGCTACAAAGGACAGAAAATGGTGGAAGTTCAACGTACTGAAGGGAAACGGCATGTAGAAGAAGAAAAATCTTTGAAAGGAAGGTAAACCGTTTCTATAATGTAGTCGTGTGTTTTCACTGTATTCGAGAACGATTTAACTTCATGAATTGCATAAAAGGCACAGTACGAAACATCTGAATAAGCATGATGTGACCAGCGATCAAAACGTTGTATCTATCATTAAAATATGGATACGATTTCGAATAAATCAATAAGGATACAATTTCGATTTCGAATAAATCAATTTATAATTATCTTCTATTGACTTATCTCAGAAATGCAGACAGAAATTAAATGTAATTAGTAGGGTATTTAATTGTATGAAGAAACATCGTGGTAAATATTGCTTCGACAATTTTTATATAGTTCGTTTTGTGAAGGAAAGAAATCCTATTTATAAAAGGCGTGCACGCACATACATACAGGGACATGTACAAATAAACACCACTTTTATCCTTAGTTACTAACATTTGGAGTCTTCACGAGATTTTTGGGTGCTTTTAGAAAATGCTTCACTCCGGAAAATAGCAGGGGTTCTTTTCTTTTTTTTTTTTAGACGAGCATCAAAGAAACCATTCCTCACGGCATAAGCAGCACTCATTCATTTTACTGTCTTATTTTAAAAAAAAAGAAAGTAGAATAAAGCCAAAACCAGGAATGGAAGAGAATGGACGCGAATAAACACACACACACACACACACACACACACACACACACACACACACACACACACGGATATAAATCCAGGATGAAAGTAACTGGCACTTAGAAAAGAACAAAGATTTGAAAGTCAAGGGCTGTTAAAAGAACAGTGGGAAGTCTTGGAGCAATAAACAGTTGAAATAAAGAGTGTAGAAAAAAATCTATCTATCACATGCTGTTTGTACCTATATTACTCTATGCCGTCATCCAATCTGTCCATATCGATTGCACTGTGCTTATATCTTATATATGTCTGTCTGAGTGGATAGTATCTATCTATCTATCTATCTATCTATCTATCTATCTATCTATCTATCTATTCAAGTCTGTTCTATCTATCTATCTATCTATCTATCTATCTATCTATCTATCTATCTATCCAAGTCTGTTCTATCTATCTATCTATCTATCTATCTATCTATCTATCTATCTATCTATCTATCCAAGTCTGTTCATATCTATCTATCTATCTATCTATCTATCTATCTATCTATCTATCTATCCAAGTCTGTTCATATCTATCTATCTATCTATCTATCTATCTATCTATCTATCTAT
Source organism: Ascarosepion bandense (assembly GCA_037127315.1). Taxonomy (NCBI): domain Eukaryota; kingdom Metazoa; phylum Mollusca; class Cephalopoda; order Sepiida; family Sepiidae; genus Ascarosepion; species Ascarosepion bandense. The sequence goes on from JBBBDQ010000973.1 coordinate 1,368,697, forward strand.
CTATCTATCTATCCATCTATCTATCCAAGTCTGTTCATATCTATCTATCTATCTATCTATCTATCTATCTATCTATCTATCTATCTATCTATCCAAGTCTGTTCTATCTATCTATCTATCTATCTATCTATCTATCTATCTATCTATCTATCTATCCAAGTCTGTTCTATCTATCTATCTATCTATCTATCTATCTATCTATCTATCTATCTATCCATCTATCTATCCAAGTCTGTTCATATCTATTTCTTTGCATCAAAGTCCGCTAAATGTGTTTATGTCTCTGTATGAAAGGAATATCCTTAATGTGTTTTTATGCATATATATTTAAATACTGTAAAGGAAGACGTTTAAGAATACCAAGGTCTATACATCTACACGCACGCACGCACGCACGCACGCACGCACGCACGCACGCACATATATATATATATGAATTAGATAGAAAGAGGGTGGAGAGGGAAAGAGTGACTGGGATTTTTTTCCACTCACTACAATGCCCAGTTAATGTACTTATAGAAATGAACTGGTGAAAGAGCAAGAAAACTTTGTTAGAAGCGTTAAAACATTTGATTGCTGCACGCAATAAATGACTAACCTAAAAACTTCCTGGAAAACAAAAGTGAAATAGAATCAATGGAACCTGAAGTCATTAAAAACAGAACCCAGAAGAGGAAAGATACACGACGATGACAGAATCTCAGAAGAAACAGGCACTTTGACACAGATGTAGTCTTATTTCAAGATGATGTAATATTTTTATTGTCTACTGATATAATCCATATTGATATCCATATTGTCAAGGTCCTGGGTATGACGGTAAACTGCATCCTGCAGCAAGGCCTCTAATTCAGAGGTTGTGAGGAGCATGGAACTACCTCTTAATTGTTGTTGTTTCCAGGTTCACCCTGACCCGGAGGGTTAACACTTGTTGGGGTCCCAGCTATGGGCAAATAGTTAACCTCCCAAACTGAGGTCAAAACACTATAAAAGTAGAAAAATACGCTTTTATAGAAATATTTACATTTTTTAAGTAAAAAATATTGCCACAACACATTTTTGAAAGAAAAAACTATTTTCAGCAAAACATTTGTGAATACAAAACTAAAATGCATTTTCAGTTTTCTAAAATAAAAAAGAATGAAAACAAATAAATTCATTAAAATCTGACTAAATCTACTATCTCACTATAACCGAAAATTTAAAAAAATAATCCTTAAAACCCCACCCTTTTGGCATTAAATAACCCACAGAGGTTGATATGCCGTTAAACAAAACTCAAAACATATTGTCGAATAATGAAGTCCTATTGCCAGATTATGTTATAGTCTTATTGTCTAATGATATTATCTTGTTATTAGATGCTGTTATATTCGTATTTTCTAATTATGTAGTCTTATTACTATAGGCTTAAATATTCTTATTGTCTAATGATGTAGTTTTATTGTCAGACGCTGTTATTTTTTATTGTTAAATTATGTAGTCTAATTGTCAGATCCATTTTATTCTTGTCTAATAATGTATTCTTATGGCCAGATGTTGTTATAGTCTTAATTTTATATGATGTAGTTTATTTCCGAATGCTGTTATATTTTGTCTTTCTTGTTAACTGTTTCCCCGCTGGCAAGGTGGTACCACAACTGATGTGCAGGGGGCTACATTAGAAAGTTCAAGCTTTAGGCAGGAGGAGAGTGGAGACGAACCAGTTACAGGGGTTGTCAGAGAAAGAGCAAGAGAAAGATATGAACACAGGAATGAAGACAGTTGCGAAGGTAGAGAGAAAAAAAAGAACAAGATACACGGGGTGATGTAGAAAGGATTGGGGCCAAATGGATAAGAGATGCGAATTGACATTGCATTTAAATTCCTGGGGGTTGTAGCCGTCAGGAAATCAAGTATACAGAAGGGAGTTCCACTGCATTTGGTAGATTTAACTGTAAAAGGTTGAGACCTTGTTGCCAGTCTGGTTGCACGAGTAAATTCTTGTGGAGGAGGCACCAGTGACCTAAGTTCATCGGAGCAGAAGCCATGAAAATATTTGTAGAAGGGACAGAGGGAAGCCACATCCCGCCGTGGCTGGAGTCGAGCTTCCAGGTCGGAACCAATCACATTATAGATTCTCCTCTGGAACCGATCGAGAAAACTGAGATGAACAAGAGAGGCGCCTGACCAGATATGACAACAGTATTCCCAGACACGGTAATGATGTATTCCTATTGCCAGGAATTATTGTCTAATGATATACTCTCATTGCCAGGATGCTATTATATGGTTTAATGGTTTAATGATGTATCCTTAATGCTAGATGCTGTTCTATTTTTATTGACTAACGATATAGACTAATTGCTAGATGCTGTTATGTTCGTAGTTTCCAATGATACAGTCTTATTACCAGACAGTCTTATGTTGTTATTGTCTAATTATGTAGTCTAAAATCAGATGCTGTTTTATGTAGTTTTATTGCGACATGTCATATTCTTGTTGGCTAAGTGTCGTGGACCCGGTTAAAGGTCCATCAAGAATAACACAGAACAACCAAAATAGGAAATAAGGAATTAACACGGCAAAATACAACAATTGGAACTTTGTTTGTAGAAAGATAAATAAGGTTAGTGAGTAATATTATAATTCGACCCTCGAACTGGGACTTGTAATGGTCGTTACGGTAGCAGTGTTCGTAGATGACTCTCGGCTATGTTCAGGGCGTTCTCCTCAGGCTATCTACTAGCTACTCACAAGCCTTCCACTCTTATTTCTTGTGAGGAGAGGTATATGTCCATGTTGGAAGAGTTCATTCCGTTTAATGGGGGATACCGCCATGACACGAAATGTTAAAAGACATTCGTTAAAATATTAATATAGACATGTTAAGACATTTATTAAAATATTAATTTTTTTAAATTTTTTTAATCATATCACCCCGAGCAAGGCGGTAACGCCACTGATGTGCAGGGGGCTATGTAAGAGTGAAAAGATTGGAAAAAGAAAGCCGGAAACCACATACTGAACAGGGAACAAGGGATGAGCCTCTACACCTGTACAATAGACGTGGGTGGAGTGTAAACCGGGCGATAGTTTAGTCTATCTACTCCAATTGAGAAAAAAAAAATGAAAGAGAGAAAAAAAGAAAAGTGAAAAGATTGGAAGAGAGAAAGCCGGAAACCACATCCTGAACAGGGAACAAGGGATGAGCCTCTACACCTGTACAATAGACGTGGGTGGAGTGAAAACCGGGCGAATATAGACATGTTAAAAGACATTTATTAAAATATTAATATAGACATGTTAAAAGACATTTATTAAAATATTAATATAGACATGTTAAAAGACATTTATTAAAATATTAATATAGGAAGTAAAATATAATTTAACCTTAATTGATTGTACTATGGTTAACTTCAAATGCAGCTTGTTCCACGTCGATTATTTTGGATTCTGAGACTCGACAATTCTTAAAAGCCATTGTCAGATCACTAGTCGGATAATATAATGAAGGAATCATTTTTTTTTCTATTATCGTAAAATATGGCTTGAAAATTTGATTTAAAATGTCCTCTTTCTTTATTGATAAGCAGGAAATGAATGTTTTATTTCGAAACGTCGTGGACCCAGTAAAAGCTCCAGCAAGAATAACATAGAACAACCAAAATAGGAAATAACAAATTAACACGGCAAAACACAACACCTGGAACTTTGTTAGTAGAGCGATAATACATGTAGTGAGTAATAATATTATTCGACCCTCGAACTGGGACTTGTAATGGTCGTTTCAGTATCAGTGTACGTAGAAAATTCACGGCTATATTCAAGGTTTTCTCCTCAGATTTATTTAAAAAAATATGAAACGAAGTAAACCTGTGGCTTTCTTCTTTAATTACTATAATATATATGGCACATTATAATATATTATAACAATATTATTAAATAAATTTAAATATATATCTCAACATATATTTAGACAATACTTAAAACTCCATTTTATTTTTTTTATATAATAAAACACATTAGATGCTTGAAACTAATTCATAAAAAAACACAAAAACAATTTAGTTTGTGTCATTGTAAAGCATAGTCGATATGGCTGTAAAACTCTCACATGATTTGATGGTAATTGTCATGGCGGCATCACCCATTCAACAGAAAGAACTCTTCCAACCACTACATATACCTTCCCTCACAAGAGGTGGTAGATAGTGTGAGTAGCTAGTAGATAGCTTGAGGAGAGTTCAATCCGTTTGATGGGTGGTGCCGCCATGACACTAAGTATATATTATTTTGCCAAAATGTTGGTATATATTTTTTGTCTGATGATATTGTCAAATGCTTTAATATTATTGATATGTCCCGGAAAGGGATATACACAGACATGACAGAATGTAATAGACGCTCACAGAAACCGTTTATTTTATTAAGCAAGTAATGATTTTATTAAACAAGTAATTTATACAAATGAAGTAATTATAAATGGTCATAGATTTAATAACTAATACTTGGTTGACATCGCCTTTCCTTTTTTAATGCAAGGACACTTCTAGGCATGCTAGCGATGAGTTCACGAATATCATCTTGAGGGATTTCTTGCCATGTTTCATGTAATAATCTTAAAATTCCGGGCTTAGAAGATGGCTTCCTGTTCTTTTTGTGGAGTTTTCGATCTAATATGCCCCAAGATGTGCAATAGGGTTAATATCTGGGGATATTGGCCATGGAAGTTTATTGATCCCATTTTGTCTCAACCTCTCTGCGGAATTGTACTATTAACAGTAAAAAGGGGTATTGAAAGATTTTCAGATATTTTTCTTTGACTAAGATCACCTTCATGTTGGCCCACGATACGTCCTCGTTGAAATTCGGATAGGTCTGATGCTTCTTTGGTTCGTGGCATGTTCCAGTATTGTTATCTGCAATTTTAATAAAATAATCTATGTTAATTTATCTTGGTTATTAAAAAAAAAATCAGAAATAAAATTTATCTTTGGTGTCTATTCAATTGTCATGTCTGTGTATATATCATTCGAGGTAGTTAAGCGGTTTAGGCAACTGCAACCGGGTAAGATAATCTAGTACGTAGACCTAATGGACGGTACTCGTCGTATGCAGTATCCTGAGACGTAGGCATAGTCAACAGACATCGATCAACTGTCGTAGACCAGTAGACCTCTAGCAGTAGAACTGTGGAGGTAGAAATCTATGCGCCTTCGTCTGTATTTATGGCTGACTCCAGCCAATCACATTACTGTGAAGGGGAACCAAGATATATGCATATTCATTAAATATTCATTACATCAATTATTATTATTATTATGTCATTTTTCATAATATTTCGATTTCTGCTTTGGTCTCACTACCAACCAAGTCTGCGGGGAGACCTAAGGCAGGTAGTGGCGTGTTGTTATGGCTCCATTTCATGTTTTTCTATCTTCCCTATCATCCCCAGCATTACATAGATAAAGTTTTCCTTAGTGTGTGGGCTGTACTTAATAAGACAATTTTTGTATATCTCTTAAGCTGGGTTTTCCAGGGATTCTTTCAATGTGTTGTTTTGTTCCATTTTTTTATCATTCCAAGTGCACCTACTATCACTGGCACAACTCTTGTTTTCAATTTCCACATTTTTTCTATTTCAGTTTCCAGGTCTTTATATTTTGACAGTTTTTCAAATTCCTTGATTGCTATGTTACAATCCGCTGGACAAGCCATATCAATTAATAGACAAGTTTTCTCCTTCTGGTTTTTAACAATAATGTCTGGCCTGTTTGCTTCAATTTTTCTGTTTGTGTAGATGGTGTAATCCCATAGAATGGTGACATCTTCTATTTCTGTAACCGGTGCTGGGTGATGTTCATACCAGTGTTTGTTTACAGCTTTTCCATAATGTTTGCACATTGCCCAATGTAAATATTGCCCAACTCTATCGTGGCGATTTTTATATTCATTTGGGGCAAGCACAGAACAGCCTGAGATTAGGTGGTCTATTGTTTCTTGGTGTTTATCACAAAACCTGCATTTTGGATCCATATTATTATGCATAATATTTGCCTGAAAGTTTCTAGTGAAAAGACTTTGGTCTTGTGCTGCAAGAATAAAGCCTTCAGTTTCAGACTTTAATTCAGATGCACGTAACCATCGATGAGTATTAACTTTGTCAACATTGGATTTATTGGCACGTTCTGGATATTGGCCATGCAGAGGTTTGTCTTGCCAGCGCTGTTTCATCTGTTCAAGTGCTTTATCTTTGGCTTTCATTTTCATATTTTTTGCCGCAATAGTTGGTTCTTGGCTTCTGTTTTGCTTTTCTACAGAATCTACTAACTGTAAATCTTGTTTGTATTTACTGCCTTCTTTTATTATTGAATATTTTTTCTTTCTTTCTTCATGTTGCCTTACTAATTGTATCATCCAATCCTTTGTTGTTTCTATGTATGTTCGTAAGCCAATAGTTGTTGTCATGTATGACAATTCCAGCTGAATAAGACCTCTTCCACCTTCTTTACGGGGTATGTATAGACGGTCTACATCAGCCTTTGGATGATACATCTTATGCTTAGAAAGAAGCTTTCTTGTTTTAGCATCCATTCGCCTGATGTCGTTTAGAGTCCAGTTTAAGATGTTAAAGCTATATTGGACAACTGGGATTGCAAGGCTATTAATGGCCATAACTGTGTTCTGTGAATTTAATTCAGTTTTTAATATCATTCGTAGCCTTCTATAGTACTCTTTATGCACTATTTCTTTCATTTTTTTATGGTGAATGTTTTCGCTCTCATTTACACCTAGGTATTTATAAGCTTCTTCTGGTTTCAATTCTTTTATTGTTACAGCAGTGTCTAAGCTAATTGAGGATGTTTCTTGTATTGATCCACGTAAAACTGTAGCTTTAGCACATTTATTCAAATTAAATTTCATTCCAATGTCTTCGCTGAAGCATTTTACAGTTTGCAGAAGATCTTCCAGCTCATTATCATTCTTAGCATATAACTTTAAGCCATCCATGTAAACTTGATGGCTTATTTTCTTTTGGCCTATTTTATAACCACATCCTGTCTTATTAAGTTGACTGGTTAGTGCTATTAATGATATGCAGAATAGTAAGGGAGATAAAGAATCACCTTGAAATATACCTCTTTTGATGTTTATTTCATCAGACTTATAGGTTCCATTTATATGATTGAGGTAAAGGGTTGTTTTCCATATAGACATGCACTGTTTGATGAAATTGAAGATGACGGGCGATATCTTGTATATATTTAAAGTCTTTAAAATCCAGGAATGTGGCACACTATCGAATGCCTGTCGATAATCTATCCAGGCAGTACTAAGATTTTTCTTTGTACTGTAGCAGTTTTCCAGGATCATTTTGTTAATTAGCAATTGGTCTTTACATCGATAACAGCCACGTTTGCACCCTTTTTGTTCAAGCGGTATCATGTCATTTCTTTCTAAGAATAAATATGTCTGTTTTGTTAAAATAGATGTTAATAGTTTATATGTTGTCGGAAGACATGTAATTGGTCTGTAGTTTTTCGGGTTGTTTGTGTCACCATTCTTGGGTAGAAGAAATGTAATTCCTTTGGTCATCCATGCAGGAATTTTAGTGGGATCGTCAACCATTTCTTGAAGTTCTTTGGTTAGTTTTTTATGTGCTGTATTTAAATAATATAGCCAAAAGTTAGGAATTTTATCTATACCTGGGAATTTCCAATTGTGTGCTTTTTTTAGTGCAAATTTAACATCATCTTCTGTAATTCCAGACCATGTCTGTTCTGGTTTATTTTTCATTTATTATTATTATTATTATCATTATTATTATTATTATTATTATTATTATTATTATTATTATTATTATCTGCTGATATATTCTAATTGCAAAATATTCCTATGTTTTATTACCTAATGAATTAGTCTCATTATCAGATGCTGTTATATTTATGCAGTCTTATTGCCACGGGATCTGATATTTAATTTTTTTATTAAAACTATTTAAACTAATCCATGGTCCCGGAGCTCAGACTCAGCCTAAAGAATATTTGTGTGAAGTTTGGTGAGAATCGGTTAAAAATTGTGGATTTGTATAAAGACAGATAAATAGACACACACACACAAACATCTTACCAGAAAATCGATGATATATATTATCGATTTTCTGCACTATTGTAAGAATGGCAACCTTGAAACTTCTGAATATCGTTTCTTATGTCTTTGTCTATGAGTGTATTAAATTTGATTAAAATCGGACCACTCCTTCTATAGCCCGATTTTTCGATTATCGATTTTCGGTATTTATCGGGGGTACCTCGACACAAAACCTAGCTAAGAACACTTGCAGATGCTTAACGTACAACTGTGTAAATTCTCAAGAAAATCGGTTCAGCCGTTTCGGAGTCTATAGGTAACGGACACACACACGCAGACACACACACAGACACACACACACACACAGACAAAATTCCATTCATAAATAAGTTTAGATGATGTAGTGTCATTGGTCAGATGCTATTTTATTCTCGTTGTCTAATGATACATTTTTATCGGCAGATACAATTACTTCATGTCTAATTATTTTCCTTATTGCCAGATGCTGTTATATTTTATTGCTTAAATATTTAGTCTAATTTTCAAATGTTGTTATTATTATATTGATTTTCGCTGACCATCTTTCACTCTATCTGTCCTGTGAGTATCAGATTTTCCAAGCACTTCTTCCTCATTGCATGTCCCTGAAATTTCAACTCCCTCATCCTGTATTTGTTTATATTTCTGATATAAGGTAGTATTTCCAGTCTTTACATTATTCAGACTAATGCCTTCATCTTTATTGTCACTTATACGACGTTTCGGCCATTATTCGCTCCGGCCTTCTTCAGGTTCTAGGAATTTCGAACCAAACTCTTTATTACAATCACTGGGGTATATCATTCTCATCCGTTGCGTAGTAAAGCTCATGAGTTAACCCTGCAAGGTACTTGTTCACCACTTCTGTTGCCTAGTATTAAACTCACAATCTTTGAGTAAAGTCACAGGAACTTAAGGACATATAGCCCAGTGGGATATATATATATATATAGACGTTGGTTAGTTCCTCTGACATGACCCAAAGAGTCCAAACTCCCCTGACAGCAACTCTCTTTATTATTATGGATTGGGTGCAGAAAATCAAGCAGGTACAAAAATTTAAATACCTAGGAAGTGTTCTAACAGAAGACGGAAAGTGCGACACTGAGATCCGAATGCAAATTGGCATGGCGAACGAAGCATTCCAGAATTTGAGTAAAGTATTAAGAAACAGGACAATTTCACTAGAAACAAAGAAGAGAGTACTGGATTGCTATGTGATGTCGGTTCTTCAATATGGCAGTGAATGTTGAACAATATCTTCGAAGATGAAGGAAAAACTTGAAGCAGCTGAAACGTGGTTCTACAGAAGGATGCTGCGGATATCGTGGACTGTGCATCTGAGCAATAACGATGTTTTAGAAAGGATGGAGACGAAAGAGAAATTAATACTGAGCATCAGGAAGAGACAACTAAAGTTTGTGTGACATGCAATGAGGAAGGAGGCCTTGGAGAACCTGTTACTAACAGACCAGATGGAGGAAAACAGAGACAGGGGAAAGCAGCGGATAATATATTTGAAGGACCGGATCATGCTGAATGTATCTTTAGATTTTAGTTGACATCCGCTCTTACGCGTGCTCTTTGATTATATGTTGCGTATATATATGCTTGTGTATGAATATGTATGTGTATTCGCCGAACTGATGTAATGATGTATTTTTTTCTTAAATTTTCTCTTTTAAGGGAGCAACCTTTAGATTTATTCGGGTTTTGTTTTAGGTCTTTGTGAATTTCATTCGTGTAAAATCTTTTATTTAATAAAAGACCGGAGCTGATGCATTTCGGCAGCAATCCTTCTTTTATACTTTTTTTCTGAACGACTATCAAGCCACAGTGATTTAGCTTTTTATTCAATTTTTCAAAATGTTTCCCTGAATACGTAGATTTTTTACATGTGTATCTATAGTGATAAACTGGGGTCAAAACAATATGAAAGTATAAAAATAGACTTTTATTGAAAAAATTCTCGGAATACATCTTTGAAAAAAAAATATTACCAGCAATAATGTTTTGAAGGAAAAACATTACCAGTCATAGTTTTTTGAAAAAAAAATACTTAACAACAATATATCTGACTCTTAACAAAACCCACTTTACAAAAATATGTCAAAGAAAGCTGATCTACAAACTTATTTCTTGCAAAGAATTTATATTCTATTCATACAAATCTATTGTAAAAATCTTGTCAGCATTAACTCATTGAGGTGTTGACATGCTGTTAAATAAATCAAACCAAAGCAAAACAAATCCAGCACACATTGTTTCTAAAAATATTTTTGTGAGTTTTTTCGACATCATTCTTAACGTTTAGAATAATTCTTGCTAGTCCTATGCCTGTCCGTTTTCGGTGTCACCTTCTATGTTAAAAAGCGTCCCAGATATTTGAATGTCTGCACCTGTTTGAAGTTTATACACCCAATTCGTAACTCGTATCTTTTCGTTTTGCAAAAACGGTCAGCTCGTTGTGGCCGGTTTCCTCGTTGATATTATTAAGTGTTGGCTTTTTTATTGTGAAAATATTTTTTAATAATGAAAAATAGTTATTCATAAAAAAAGCCAACAGTTAGTAATATCAAGTATGAAAACGGACACAACTTGCTGACCGTGTTTGAGAAATAAAAATGATAAACATTCCCCATACACACCCCGACATTCGTATTTTCTAAACACAACACGTTGTAGCCGCGTTTATAGTTGATATTGATTATATTGATAGTTGAGTGCTGGCATTTTTGTTATGAAAATAATTTGTAATATTAAAAAAATCAGTCAGTTAAGTGCCATACGTGATACACGCTTTGGGCGATCATGTCTCGAAAGAGAAATGACTGACTGGGCAGATCATCCCGCAGTAGGTTGCCATTGCTTTCTGCGGTAGGCTGGTTGCCGACCAAGGCTATAGAACCCAATCTATCCTGTTATTTGACTCATAACTATAGGGATAAGATATGTATTATATTATTAAGTAGTAATTAGTGGTTGATCAGTTTATTACTTCATAACAATATGAAACTGATCCCCCACTTTATGCCTAGTAGAAGACTTGATCATGCTTCCAACTATTATATTCAGTCAGTCAGTTAAGTGTCAGACGTGATACACGCTTTAGGCTATCATGTCTCGAAAGGGACATGACTGAATGGGCAGAAGATTACCCCGCAGTAGGTTGTCATTGCTTTCTGCAGTAGACTGGTTGTCAGCCAAGGCAATAGAACCCAATCTGTCATGTTATTTAACTCATAACTGGAGTAAAGAGACAGATTAATACCTTTTCCAAGGGTATTTGTGCGTTATTGAATGCAACGAATTCAACTAGATTTCGACAAAAATAATTAATAATAAAAAAGTAAAAAAAAAAAACACTCAATAATATCAACTATCAACACGGCCATAACGTGTTGACAGTATTTGGAAAATAAGGAATGATAAACATTCACCTCTTACGCACACACACACACACACACACACACACACACATATATATATATATATATATATATATATATATAACAGAAGTGCGTTCAGCTGTAAATGCTTATGGATGTGAATCTGTTGCAGAAGTTCGACGCAAACGTATTTCAAGATTAAAAGAGAGACGAGAAGTAGGAAGGTAAGGACAAGAAAGATGGAAAACGCTGATCTTTTCTGAGTGAAATGTTCGATTAGGAAGGTAGAGATTATCTTCCGACTGAAAATAGAATCGAATTGCCAATTTGAAAGATCGGATAGAACTTTCAGAAAATAATGTCCGTTGAGAAGTCGATCAAAAGCCAAAATGGTAACGCTAAGAAAAAAGTGACATTCACAGACAGAGAAAAATCGGTGACAAGTTACAGCGTTGAAGAGATAATAAATGAAGATGTGTGTTTTGTGGGGATTGAAGAATTTTCATACAAAAGACATACGGTCTCTCGTTCAGATTCATTAACAAGTTATTTAAAAAGATATATTTTCAGTCATCTTTAGTGCATCAACTTCATTTAATTGTCGTATTACTTTTGGTGTGCCTTGTGATTTAATGGATATCGGCTCAGAATGAGAAACCGGAGAGCAGGGTTTAAATTCCAGCTGAATTCGCTTACGTGCCAATATCGCTTTTCCCCTCCAGCTATGGGTTGAATAGCAGGACAGATTGGGTTCTATAGCCTTGGTTGGCAAGCAATCAAATAAATTAATTGCAAATTACTGCGGAACAGTCAACCGCAGAAAGTAATGGCAACCTACTGCGGGAAAATCTGCTTAGTCAATCATGGATCGAAAGAGACGTGATTACTCATCGCGTATGGCACTTAACTGAATGAATGATTTGAATTCATCTCTGTGTTTTTGGTGTGGTAATATGTTGCCTTTTTCATGAATTTCATTCTCTTCTTTGAAACTTTATATTAATTCTTATAGTTTCTTGTAGTTTATTTGTAGTCCCTTCTTTCCGCTTTCTTTTGTAAGATGTTTTGGGGAGTTATTAATCCATCTCTTCTGCCTCTAGTTATGAGTTGAATATCAAGACAGATTTGGTTCTATAGCCTTGGTTGGCAACCTGGCTACCGTAGGAAGAAATGGCAGCATACTGAGAGAAAATCTTCTTCAGTCATGGATCAAAAGAGACATGATCTCCCCAGCGTGTATCACACGTATGGCACTCAACTGTTTGATTGATTAGATTGGGAAATATGACTTGGGATTTTCATTTCACTGTTGAAATTGCTCGATTTTCTAATTTAATACTTTCTTCTTTCACACTTCTCGCTTGTGAATATCTCTTGCTTTCCTGTCAACTTTTAATCATTTAAGTACCACCCCCATTCAAGATGTAGCTCATTATAACTTCTGATCTTATGTGACTCGTAGCATTTTTTCTCTCTTTGCTAAGGTCCCCGCCCTCCCCATTCTGCCATTCATTCATACAAGCTCTTCGAGTAAGTGCCCCTCGCTCACTTCACTTGCCCTCACTGTAACCAGCGAGGATTCTTTTCAAAGTCCTTTTTTTTATTATCTTATCGTCCCAAGAATGGCAGTTTACTGTCACTAGGCCGCAGGGGTTTACATAGGAGGAAAGTTATGAGAAAGAGTGACAGGTTATAGGGGGTGTCAGGAAGTGGGTAAGAAAAGGATGAGAATACTGATGAGAATGGAGTGGACGGAGAAAGGAATATGAGAGAGAGGATGCAAGTCAGTGAGATAGGAAATGACTATTGAATTTACATTTAAATTCTTGGAGATTGTATCTTTTGGGGAAGCAAGTAAACGGAAGGGAATTTCACAGGCGGAAAGTGCGAGAAAAGAAGCTGTTGGAGTAGAATTTGCGTTTACATCTTTTTGGTTTCACAGTAAAAGCGTGGGATTTAGTTGCTAATCTTGTGGCCCAAGTAAATTCATATAGATTTTTCTCCTTTCACATAATATGTCTAACTGAATTTCTACTATTTTTACATATTCTGAGTATGAGAGTTCTTTCTGTCGCCATTTTCTTTTAGACTTTTTAGTTCTTTACTTGTGCCATCCATGGAATTTTTTGTAGAGCCATATTTATGCTTGCTGCAGTTTTTCCCCCTCATCTGCGGGGCGGTTGTCCAACATTCACGGCATTCATAAAGAAGTATAGATCTCAATCTAGCACACGGTCCCTGGGTATGATAATAAACTAATCCGGCAGCAAGACCTCGGGTTAAGAGGAGCATCGAAGCCCTTCTTAAATGATGTTGCTCCTAGGTCTACCTTGACCCAAGGCGGTAGCACTTGTTAAGGTCCCAGCGATGGGAAAATTTATCCTCAAGCTGGGGCCAAAACAATATGAAAGTATAAAAATAGACTTTTATTGAAAAAAATTCTCGGAATACATCTTTGAAAAAAATATTACCAGCAATAATGTTTTGAAAGAAAAACATTACCAGTCATAGTTTTTTGAAAAAAAATACTTAACAACAATATGTCTGACTCTTAACAAAAATCACTTTACAAAAATATGTCAAAGAAAGCTGATCTACAAACTTATTTCTTGCAAAGAATTTATATTCTATTCATACAAATCTATTGTAAAAATCTTGTCAGCATTAAATAACCCATTGAGGTGTTGATATGCTGTTAAATAAATCAAACCAAAGCAAAACAAATCCAGCACACTTTGTTTCTAAAAATATTTTTGTGAGTTTTTTCGACATCATTCTTAACGTTTGGAATAATTCTTGCTAGTCCTTTGCCTGTCCGTTTTTGGTGTCACCTTCTATGTTAAAAAGCGTCCCAGATATTTGAATGTCTGCACCTGCTTGAAGTTTATACACCCAATTCGTAACTCGTATCTTAGGCGTTTCCTCTTGCTGATGCCCTTGAGTGCGGCCTTGTAAAGAACACGGGAACAAGAAATGCGATATATATGATCATAATGATAAGAGAGAGCAATAACATGCAGGAGGATGTGCACTTATATTTTTTAAGACTACACGAACACATTTAACAAAGTACAGCGCATTTGACAAATTACAAGACAAAGATCTATTTGAACTACTATGAAGACTCTACCTATTTGGAAAGGATATTAAAATAATTCAGAACTGATATCAGCAGCAAAACACAAACACAGCGACAGAAAACTAAATAGCCGTACAAAAATAGAAAGAGGCGTCAGACAAAAATTCGTCTTCTCCTGTCAACAACAATCTTAATTTAAATGCAACATCAATCACTATTTTCTGTTTTTCTATACCTGTTCATTTTTATCCTTTTTTCTCACTAAGATTTTCTCATTTTATTGTACTTTCAGTAACTACTTGCGTTTTCAGTGTGTTATAGTCTGTTGTCTATAATGGACTATTCCATTACTATGTAAAGTAATGGTGGCATCTACGTGACAGTGTTTGCCGAGCAGCCTATCGACAAGTCAGTCGTAGACTTCCGGTGACGACCCGGAAGTACCCATTGCTCATACTACGTCTTACGACGGTTGAGACGATTAACCTTTATTCTTGTATTGGATACTAATAACCTTTGTAAATACTATTTTCACGGAATACAACAAATAACCTATTCCTGTTGTTGAGTTATTTATTCTTACTCACGACATAACATAGTCTTACTTGAAGAAAAATAATTGGGTCCTGGGTATGACGGTAAACTGCATCCGGCAGCAAGGTCTCTGATTGGGAGGTTGTGAGGAGTATAAAACCACCTCTTAATTGCTGTTGTTCCCAGATCCAACCTGACCCGGATTTGTAGCACCTGTTATGGTCCCAGCCATGGGCAAATAGTTATTACCCAAACTGGAGTCAAAACACAATGAAATTAAAACAATAGACATAGACTTTTATAGAAATATATCCATAAAAATAAAATTTTATAGAAAAATATACATTTTTGAAGAAAAAAATATCATCAACAATACATTTTAAACGAAAAAAAGTATTAACAAAAATACATTTTTAAATAAAAAAACTCGAAGACATCTTCAGTTTTCGAAAATAATTAAAAAAATATATTTAATAAAAATATAACTAAATCAATTTTCTCACTATAACCAAAAGTTAAATAAAAATATACCTTAAAACTCTACCTTTTTGGTATTAAATAACCCACAGAGGTTGATATGCAGTGAAACAAAACTGAAACTCAAAAATAATTCTTAACAAAAACAAAATAAAATAATATTTACTTATCTTATTACGGCAAATGCTTATTTCTAGCAGGTGTAAACCCACGTCTTTTCACCGGATGTGTTCAACTTGTACAGCGAGAATATTTTGAGGACCCTAGAAGTTATACTTGGATTCGAAATCGGATGCCACAATTTAAACAACCTAAGGTACGCAGATGATACAATGCTGATAGCAGACACAGAAAGGAAACTACAAGACCTCCTACAGAAGGTAGCAGAAGAAAGTAACAAGAAAGGACTGGAAATAAACTGCACGAAAACTGAATGCATCGTCATCAGTAAAAAGGACAGCCCAAAATGCCAAATACAGGTCGGGGATACCAGAATCAAGCAGGTACAAAAATTTAAATACCTGGGAAGAGTTGTAACAGAAGACGGAAAGTGTGACACAGAGATCCGAAGGCGAATTGGTATGGTGAAGGAAGCATTCCAGAAGTTGAGTAAGGTATTAAGAAACAGGACAATTTCGCTAGAAACTAGGAAGATGTCTGTCCTTCAGTATAGCAGTAAATGCTGGACAAAACCATCAAAGATGAAGGAAAACCTTGAAGCAACGGAAATGTGGTTCTACAGAAGGATGCTACGAATCTCATGGATCGAGCATGTGAGCAATGATGAGGTCTTGGAAATGATGGAAACAAAAAGGAAATTAATACTGAGCATCAAGAAGAGACAGCTGAAGTTCATGGGACACGCAATGAGGACAGAGGGCCTGGAGGACCTGATACTAACAGGCTAGATAGAGGGAAAAAGAGACCGGGGAAAGCAATGGATAATATATTTGAAGGACCTAATCAGGTGGATGACGGAGCGAGGGTTGCATGGTGTAACAGGAGAAGGCGTGCTCAGAGCCACCAGGGATAGGGAAACGTGGAAAGCCATGATCGCCTACGTCCTGAAAGAACAGGGCACATACAAGAAGAATATCTATGCCAACAGATTATAAGAAATTATAATGTGGGTATAAAATGGGGGAACAATTCTATTTTATAATCAATATATAAACTGATCTCTCATTTTGTGGCCATGCTATTTTCTATACATTTATATTCTAGATTTATGGGCTTGAGCTAGTGGATGACAGAACGGTGGTTGCCCGGTGTAACAGGAGAAGGCGTGCCCAGAGCCACCAGGGATAGGGAAACGTGGAAAGCCATGATCGCCTACGTCCTGAAGGGACAGGGCACATAAAAGAAGAAACTCATAACAATGATATGTGTTTGTAAACTATCGCACTAAATTTCTTAAAGATGAATTCCCTTTGTAAAAATGAAATAATGATTTTATAAAGTTTAAACTTTCAAAATATATATATCTTGCGGTTCTCTAGAAAAGTGAAAGCAGAGATGGTAACACCGACATTGAGCACTATGAGCTTTTAAGTGAGCAGCTAGTATTCAGCTGCTTAGGGGAGATTTTTATGATAGCACTGAGATAAAGCGTAATTAGAGTAAGTCTATTGAACAGGTGAAGAGGTTCATCCCTTATTTCCTGTTTAGGATGCGGTTTCTGGTTTTCTCTTTTCTAATCTTCTCACTCTTATGTAGCCCCCTGCACATCAGTGGCGTTACCGCCTGGCTTGGGGTGATATGATTAAAAAAAAAAAAAGTCACACGACATTATATATACGCAATAATTCTTCCGGGCTTATATATTTGAAGTTTTAGACATATCTCAAACATTTCGTTACAATTACTTTATGGAAAGTTTTATGGTTTGGCACATTGACTGTTCCATTGTTTATCACATCACTGCTTAATACCAGTGACTGGCGTTGCTTTAATCTATATATCTAATTGGAGTGGATAGATCTATCTATCGCCCGGTTCACACTCCACCCACGTCTATAGAACAGGTGAAGAGGCTCATCCCTTGTTCCCTGTTTAGGATGTGGTTTCCGGCTTTCTCTTTTCCAATATTCTCACTTTCTTATTTTTTTTTCAATTGGAGTAGATAGATCTATCTATCGCCCGGTTCACACTCCACCCACGTCTATAGAACAGGTGAAGACGCTCATCCCTTTTTCCCTGTTTAAGATGTGGTTTCCGGCTTTCTCTTTTCCAATCTTCTCACCTCACTTTGTTTTTTTGTTTTTTTCAATTGGAGTAGATAGATCTATCTATCGCCCGGTTCACACTCCACCCACGTCTATAGAACAGGTGAAGACGCTCATCCCTTTTTCCCTGTTTAGGATGTGGTTTCCGGCTTTCTCTTTTCCAATATTCTCACCTCACTTTGTTTTTTTGTTTTTTTCAATTGGAGTGGATAGATCTATCTATCGCTCGGTTCACACTCCACCCACGTCTATAGAACAGGTTAAGAGGCTCATCCCTTGTTCCTTGTTTCGGATGTGGTTTCTGGCTTTCTCTTTTCCAATCTTCTCACCTCTTTTTTTTTTCAATTGGAGTAGATAGATCTATATATCGCCCGGTTCACACTCCACCCACGTCTATTGAACAGGTTAAGAGGCTCACCCCTTATTCCCTGTTTAGGATGTGGTTTCCGGCTTTCTCGTTTCCAATCTTTTCACTATTACGTAGCCCTCTGCACATCAGTGGCATTACCGGCTTACTCGGGGTGATACGATTAAATATATATATATATATATAAAAGGCAATGTATGAGTCTGTGTGTGACTGTTCCCTATGCCCACCTACATTTTTTAAGCTACGCCATTCAAACCTTCTAGTGACACATATCTACAGGGAAGCCAGATCGACAGACTTTTTAAATTTAAGTTCAGCAATTTTTACCTTTGCAACATTTTGGCCAATGAATTCGATTGTTTATATTTGCTCCGTAAAGCATCTAAGATCTAAGATGGTTGCTGAATTACGTCACAGAAATCAAATCACACATGTCAAACGAGACTAAAATATTTTTTAATAAAAAAATAGGCCTTTATATTTAATGTTTTCCGACGTTTTTTTTCCGTACACAACTAAGATCTAAGATGGTTGCTGAATTACGTCACAGAAATCAAATCACAGGTGTCAAACGCGACTACAATATTTTTTAATAAAAAAAAAGCCTTTATATTTAATTTTTTGCGACGTTTTAAAAATTCATTTGCTCAACAAAAAAATTTGAATATTTTTCCCCGTAATTTTAAAACAAAAGAAGTGTAGGAGTGCATAGGGAACAATCACACACAGATTCACAGATTGCTTTTTATATATATAGATTATATTTTAAGTGTCTGCAGCAAATTTAAACGTATTTGTTTTATCCACTGAAGAAATTAAAATGTTCTGAGTTGCAGGGGCAACGCTGGGATTTGATGCTAGTATACAATAAAATGCCATATGACACAAAATTTATCAGCGTCAATGCGCAGCGTCCCTTCAGGTCATATGTGCTCATGGCTTTCTAAAGTTCCTGCCTTTGTGGGACCTTAACGAATTTTATCCCATCTTCTTCAGCCATCCATTCGCACAAGCTTGTCAGTCTTAACGATGCTGCATTTAACAATGCAATTTCTTTTTACACAGCGACTACAGGCTGCACAAATCGCTGAAAAAAGTCGGTATCAAAGAAGCGGTTAAGAACAAATGCTACAGAAGAAACTGAATTCAAGTATCGAAAAAAAAAACATATGGGAAAATACCGTCAATAGATACACATCCCAAATGATTCCCTAATTGGCTTCTACCTGTAAGCCTGTTTAAAAAATTAGAGGATACAAGCTTTTTCTCTTGTAAAAAAGTGCACACAGAATTGTTGAGAAAGGAGTGACGTACAAACGTTTTATTTGAAAAACTAACAAGTTAACAAAATAGGTATGCAATAATTTTAATGCTACAATTGCCTAAAGGAGGCTTCAGTGCCACGCAAGTCTATTCTGTAATTCACCGAAGACATCGGGATCACGATTTTGACTTTTTGCCGTTCTA
Organism: Ascarosepion bandense; assembly: GCA_037127315.1. Taxonomy (NCBI): domain Eukaryota; kingdom Metazoa; phylum Mollusca; class Cephalopoda; order Sepiida; family Sepiidae; genus Ascarosepion; species Ascarosepion bandense. The sequence continues at coordinate 1,388,350 of JBBBDQ010000973.1, forward strand.
ATAAAACAAAAATGTATATATTTTATTCAGATGATGAATAAAATTTGAATGTTAAATAGATACGACAATATTAAACTTTTTAAAACTTGTTTTTTATTTTGATATTGACCCAGCGTAATCAAATTTTACTTCAACCCAATCTAAATTAGCGAGACAGAACGTGATTTACGTTTATGATGTAAACGTTTTTTTTTACTTTACTGTATCGTTTTTTTTAATTAGATTTTACTAATTTGAAGTCAGTTAACTTATGTAGTTATTTATTTATGTATTTCTTTATCTTAAGGTTTACCTATTTCATATTTTTCAATTCTTAGAATAAATAACGGCTGATAAACTGAAATAGCTCGGTCGTATGTAAAAAGAAGTTTTTATTAAACCATTAAATAAATTATATATATTTTTTAAATATTTAAATGATATTTTTCAGTTGTAAATTTTATTCATATATTCTCTAGGGGAAGACAAGCTCATTAAGGGTGTTTTTGAATTTGAACCCCATTTATATACGAATATTCTTCTTGGAATATTTTGGGATATTTAGCTGATTTATTTTCGGAGGCATTGTTTACATGCTATTTGATGAATAGATGAAGACGAATCGAATTTTTTATTATATATGTGATGGTAAAACATACCTATTCCTCATATAATGGACTCATATAATGGACTCCACCCTATATTAATAAGAGTTAACAGGAAGTTAACTCGAGGGATTCTTGGGAAGTTTATATGAGTTTTGGAGAGTTTTTTTAGAGTTCTATTAGAGTTCAGTAGAACTACTAGGCAGTTGATATTAGTCGGCAGTTAATCGAATACTAAGGAGTCAGCAGGGTGCGTTAAGTCAATTAGCAACCGATATAACACGATTATAACTGTCAGTGTGAGAACTACTCCACAACTATATATGAGTGCTCTATGTTTAACAATCAACCAATCTCCTCCAGGTTAGTATTTTGTTCTTAGTACTAAAAGCATGTAGATGTTAAAAATGGTTGTCTTGAAATAAATAAAAATCTAATTTCTATAAAGATACAATTTTTTTGGTCATATCACACCATGCAAGGCAGTAAAGCCACTAAGACAAAGGGTTACTGAGTATAAAAAGATAAGAACAACGAGAAACTTATTAAGGGTCGTGAACAATATATATATAATCAAGAAGATAGCAGATAACCTTGACATTGCATTTATTTATTTTTAAAATCAAGAATCATGGAGCCAGAGGAAAGTTCCATGAGAAGGAAGTGCGAGAGAAGGAACTTATGATTAGATCCTTGCGGCCAACCTAATCTTCTATTGTGTGCCAAGTTCTCTCAGGACGTAGGCGATCATGGACCTCTACTTATCCCTATCCCTTGTCACTCTTGAAACTTTTTCTATTGAAACCCAAACCCCGCTCCACGATCCACTTGCCCAAGCCCATCAAATATGTCTCCCGTTGCTTTCCCGTGTCTATCTTTCCCTCTATCTGTACAGTGAGTATTAGATTCTCCAAGCCTTCCTTCCTCATTACCTATCCCAGAAACCTCAGCCGTATCTTCCTGGTGTTAAGTATAAGTTTCCTTTTCGTTTATATTCTCTCCAAAACCTCATTGTTACTCACATATCTGTATCCTCAGCATCCTTCTGTAGAACCACATTCCTCTTGCTTCGAGTCTCTTCTTCATCTTTGATGAGATTAACCAGCATTCGCTGCCATATAGAAGAACCGATATCAAATAACAATTCTGTCAAGTCTCGCAGCTTTGCCCTCTCGGCAACTCCGACCACGCTGTAGTCTCTCTCAGTATTTCTTTCCAATCTCACTCCCCCAGGAGCCCCCTACCTATAGGACCTCCTACCTCTACCAAAAAGCTGACTGGGATGCCTTTCGCGATTTCCTCTGCGACGTCCCTTGGGGAAAAGTGTTCGACCTATCAGTTGATGACTGTGCCTCTGAGGTCTCGTCTTGGGTGAAAGCTGGCATTGATGCCTTCATACCCACCAGGAAGTATTGCTTAAAACCTCATTCCTCTCCGTGGTTCTCTCTGGCCTGCTCAGCCGCCATTACCCACAGGAACCATTACTTCCGTCTATTCCGGAGACAGTCAACTGATCCCAATAGGCGCCTGTTCATATCTGCTCGCAATCAGTGCAAGAGAACCCTAAATGACGCCAAACAGTTGTTTGCTGAGAGAATGCGACAGCACATAGCTGACCGCAAGTTCGGCTCCAAGGACTATTGGAGGATTTGTAAACGAGTGCTCAACAATAGGAAATCCTCAATACATCCTTTAATCCATGGATTTGAGGTTCTCACGTCATCTGCTGACAAAGCTGAGTGCTTTGCCCGCATATTCTCATCCAACTTCACATTCGACTCGTCCGGAGTACACCCACCCGACTTCCCTATTAGAACTGAGGCCAAGCTGCACGACGTATATATTACCCCGACAGTAGTATCCAGAGTAATTTAAAAACTCGACCCCCATAAGGCGTGTGGAGACGATGGAATCCCGGTGATAGTCCTTAAGAGGTGTGCTCCTGAACTTTCCCCGGTCCTCTCTAAACTATTTGACTACTGCCTTTCTGCTTCCTGCTTTCCTGCATGCTGGAAGTTCTCTTCAGTCGTTCCTGCATTTAAGAATTGTGGTGAACCTTCGGACCCATCCAACTATCGCACTATCAGTCTTCTACCGATATTCGGGAAAGTATTCGAGGCTATAATCAATGCTGAAATAGTTCATCATCTCACCGCCCACAAACTGTTCTCCGACAGGCAATATGGATTCCGCTTTGCCAGGTCCATGGCCGACCTGCTAACAACCGTAACGGAGTACATGCTACAGGCCCTTGATGAGACTGACAAGGCTTGCGCGGTTGCTCTGGACATTTCCAAGGCTTTCGATAGGGTTTGGCACTCTGGCCTCCCATGCAAACTACGCGGTTATGGTATTACCGGTCGCCTGCTTGACCTAATCCAATCTTTCTTAAATAACCGCAAAATGAAGGTCGTTCTGAATGGGCGTGCTTCTTCGTCCTACAGCACGAATGCTGGTGTCCCACAGGGCTCTATCCTGGGCCCGACGCTCTTCCTTATTTTCATCAACGACCTCCCAGATGAGATCAAGTCCCAAGTAGGCATCTACGCAGATGACACTACAATATACTCCCGCACCAGTAAGAAACCTGTCGTGGCGGACAGACATAATCTCGCTGCTGACCTTGAACGGGATTTACACTCTGTGGTGAACTGGGGCAAGAAGTGGCTTGTCAACTTCAATTAATCTAAGACCAAACTTTTGTCTGTCAACCATTACAGGCAACCTCTCCTGCCTCCCATAAGCATGGACCAAGCGATTCTCCCGGAGAGTAATACACTACGCCTTCTCGGACTTACCCTGTCCTCAGACCTCAAATGGAACCACTATATTGAATCCATAGCAAAATCTACTGCTAAGAAGGTTGGGTCACTATGTCGATCCAGGATGTTTTTTCCACCTGAATCCATCCTGTATATATACAAGTCAACCATCCGTCCGTGCATGGAGTTCTGCTGCCATTTATGGTCAGGTGCCCCTGTCGTTCTCCTCAGTGTTCTTGACAGGCTCCAAAGGAGAGTCTGTAATGTGATAGGTACTGATCTGGCGGCTCGACTGCAGCCACTTCCCCATCGTCGAAATGTGGCCTCCCTTTGTCTGTTCTATAAATACTTTCATGGCTTTTGCTCAGACGAACTGAAGTCACTGATGCCTCCTCAACAGGTGTTTACTCGTGCAACCAGACTGGCAACTGGGTCCCACCCATTCACAGTCAGGTTAGCCAAATGCAGACGGCAATTCTACTCCTGCAGCTTCTTCTCTTGCACTTCCCGCCTGTGGAACTCGCTCCCGTATTCTTGCTTTCCTGACGGTTACAACCTCCAGAAATTTAAATGCAAAGTCAATACTCATCTACTAACCACTGGACTCTAGCTCTCTCCCCACCCCCGTATAACCTTCCCTTTCTCTCCATCTGTCATCGCACCTGCTTTCTCAGCTTTCTATTGTTCCTTTCTAACTAGCTTGTACTCCTCACTCTTCTCTAATTAATCTTTTTACATTTATGTAGTCCCCTGCACATCAGTGGCGTTTCCGCCTTGCTCGGGGTGACATGATTAAAAAAAAAAAAGTAGTCTTTTTTTTGTTTCCAACGAAATCTTCCTACTTCACTTTCCGTTCTCTATTAGAAGATTTCCCAGGTATTTAAATTTATGCACCTGGATGATTTTAGTATCCTTGACCTGTAATTGACATTTTTGGTTTCTGTTTTTGCTGACAAGCATGCAGTCAGTTTTCTTAAAGTTTATGTTTAGTCCTTTCTTCTAGCTTTCCCTTGCTACCTTCTGTAGGAGGTCCTGTATTTTCTTTTCCGTGTCTGCTATCAGCACTGGGAAAACCTAGAACAGTGCTTAAATTCATAAACTCTAGGCACCATAGCGAAGAGATCACCGTGAGTATATTTATAGAGAAATGCACAGGGAAACTACATTACGGCAATAGGGAAGTGACTTAAGCCGAGATGCTATTTCAAGACCTATAATATTACTGATTCTTCTTCAGGTATTATCAAGATTCTCTAAATATATAGCAAGAGCAAAGAACATTATATGACAGCAATATTCTAAACAAGCAGTATAGCCCGGCGTTGCTCGGGTCTAATGAAAGCTTTAAAACTAATCCATGGTCCTGAAGCTCAGACCCTTTGGACATTGGCATGAAAGACTAAAAAGCAATAGTTGTTTCAAGTTAAAGCGAAACCGTAGACTGAAAGAAAAATGAATGAATGTAAATCAAATTTTGATTTCCTGGTATCGATATCAAATAAGTTTTTTTCGTCGTAAACTGAATTTTGAAGGCTAAATAAGTCCTCTGAGTAAATGGTATCATGGCTGAGACTAAGAACAACAATTATACCTATTTAGAGCCAAACCCAAAGCAAAAACTAAAATAAAAGGGCTGAAAAACTGATTTTGATCAGACCCGGTAGAATATCGGGCAATCGATTTCCAATATCGGAGTCAAATAAAACATCCAAGGATAGAACTGCTACCTTGAAACTTCTGAATATCGTTTCTTGTGTCTTTGTCTATGAGTGTCTCAAATTTGATTAAAATCGGACCACTCCTTCTATAACCTGATTTTTTCCATTATCGATTTTCGATATTTATCGGGAGTACATCGACACAAAACCTAGCTAAGAACTCTCGCAGACGCTTATAGTACAACTCTGTAAATGTTCAAGAAAATCGGTTCAGCCATTTCGGAGTCTATAGGTAACGGACGCACGTGCGCGCACACACACACACATACACACACACAATAAGTTCCATTTAGAAATAAGTTTAGATATGAAGAAATGGTAGACTTATACATATGTAAGATAAATTCTGGAAAGGAAAAAAATGTCTAGAACGACACAGTGTACCAACTTTTTAGCAGTAAACTTTGTAGTTGATTTAATTAAAGTAAAATTAACTATTTGTCTATATGTTTGAGACGAGGTAGTATTTACACGATTTACATTATTTGGACTATTGTCCTCATCTTTGTTACTATTTGTACAACGTTTCAGCCGTTGTACTCTTCTGCCTTCTTTAGGTCCTAGAAATAACGAACCGAACCCTTTATTATGATCACTGGGGTATATTATTTGGAATCCAAAATGAAGGTTCTGTAATAAATACTAAGAAACAATAGATTATCTAATCTCAGGCTGTTCTGTACTTGCCCCAAATGAATATAAAAATCGTCACGATAGAGTGGGGCAATATTTACATTGGACAATGTGCAAACACGATGGAAAAATATGTAAACAAACACTGGTATGAACATCACCCAGCACCGGTTACAGAAATAGAAGATGTCACCTTTCTATGGGATTACATCATATACACAGTCAAAAAACTGAAGCAAATAGACCAGATATTATTGCTAAAATCAAAAAGAAAAAACTTGCCTATTACTTGATATGGCTTGTCCAGCGGATTGTCACATAGCAACCAAGGAATTCGAAAAACTGTCAAAATATAAAGACATGGAAGTTGAAAAAGAAAAAATGTGAAAATTGAAAACAAGTATCGTACCAGTGATAGTAGATGGACTTGGAATGATAAAAAATGGAACAAAGCAACACATTGAAAGAATCCCTGGAAACCCCAGCTTAAGAGATATACAAAAAAGTCTTCTTAAGAACAGCCCACACACTAAGGAGAACTTTGTCTATGTAACGCTAGGGATGTTAGGGGAGATAGAAAAAAACATGAAATGGAGCCATAACAACACACCACGACCTGCCTTAGGTCTTCCCGCAAATTTGGTTTGTCGTGCGACCATAGCAGAAATCGAAATATGATGAAGAATGATAACATATTATTAATTTATTTGGATTTAATTATAAAGGTGTTGGGGCACATTCTCTGTTTACACTAATATTGACTTTTCCTAAGACTATATATAGTAGTAGTCATTAGTGGACTACAGTGTATCCGAGTAACCAGAGTGTAGTAGCACTGTGGTGTAACAGTAGTGTATCCCAGCGATCTAGTCCTGAGGGTAACATTGTCAAGGCTCACGTCTCGTATTATCTCGCATTCTCTCGTATTTCGACTAACGGTATTGTACGACGTTGTACTAACACCCTTTGTATATATTTCTCTTCAATATATTGCGTTTTCTACGGTATTACTCTGCGTTGTGCATTTATTGGATCTAACCCCAGATCCACAACAGTGGCGACGAGGTTCCGAACAGAGAGAGAAAAAAAGAACTTATGGGAAAAACAGCAGTCATGAGAAAGGATTCAAATAGAACTCTACATATGGTCGACCACAAACAGTGACGAGAAATTACCAATCCCTGAAGTGTCGGAAAAAAAGAATCCTACTACGACTGTAACGAGTCTTATACGGAGGAAAAATACGATAAACAAAATTAATACCCAGTGGGAAAACAGTAAAACCACCCCGGTAAAACCTTCCCTGTTTACACTAATATGGTCTCTTCCTAAGACTATATATAGTAGTAGTTATTAGTGGACTACAGAGCATTAACAGTGTTAGTGTATCCTAGCGATCTAGTCCTGGGGGTAACATTGCCAAGTCTCACGTCTCGTATTATCTCGTATTCTCTCGTATTCGACTAACCGTATTGTACGATATTCTACTAACCTCCACTGTACATATTTCTCTTCAATATATTGCGTTTTCTAGCGTATTACTCTGTGTTGTGTATTTATTGGATCTAACCCCAGATCCACAACAGTGGCGATGAAGTTACGAACAGTCACGCGAAGGAAAAAAAATACGGTCTTAAGTCAGTCGCCACCACAACAGTGACGACGAAGATTCAAACAGTTCACGTGGAGAAAAAAAATACGTTCTCAAGTCAGTCACCACCACAACAGTGACAACGAGGTTCCGAACAGGAAATAAAAGCACTTACGGGAAACACAGCAGTCACGAGAAAGGATTAAAATAAAACTATACATATGGTCGACCACAAACAGTGACGAGAAATTACCAATCACTGCAGTGGTGGAAAAAAAGAATCCTACTACGACTGTAACGAGTCTTACACGGAGGAAAAATACGATAAACAAAATTAATGCCCAGAGGAAAAACAGTAAAAAAAATTTCCCCCTCCGGTAAAATGGAAGATTTCAAAGCAACGATAGTAGAACTGATGAAACTCCAGATGAGCCAACAAGAACGCAATGAGAAAATACAGCTCGAATTCCAAAAAACCTTAATGGAGCAACAACAACTTAATGAAAAGAAACAACTACAAATACAAGAGCAACAGCAAAAAATGCAGTTTGAATTTTTACAAAAACAGCTGGAATTACAACAGAAAGTTGACGAGAGAAACTATGAACAACAACAAAAGACAAGAATTAATCCGACAAGCTCTACTGGCAAAGGGTCAGAATGAAGAAAACAAAAACACATTCGCACAGAATACAATTTGAAACTCAATTGAAAACTTGAATTACGAAGCAGATGAGGAAAAAAACCTTTGCTCTATATTATAGACGGTACCAGGACTTTTATGAAGTCGATTGTAGCAGCTGGTCGGATGAGAAGAAATTATGTTTATTTCTTTGCAAACTGGGAAAACACGAACACAACAAATTCGTGGATTACATACTGCCAAAGAAAACGCGTGAGTTAAAATTTGCTGAAGCCATAAAACTAACAGAATTATTTAGCCCAAAGACATCTCTATTCCAGAAAAGATAGAAATGTTTAAATTTACGAAAAGATGATGTCAAAGACTACACCACTTTCGCATTAGTGGTGAATAAAACTAGCAGAACTCACGGCAGATAATTTCAAATGCTTAGTCTTTGCACAAGGTTTGATTGCAAATAAAGATGAGGAAACGAGAAGGAGAATTTTAACAAAATTAGAAAACGAGCAAAATCTAACTCTACAAAAATTAGCTGAATATTGCCACGATTCGAGGAACATTGAAGAAGCTGGAGTAGCTAACATAAAAAATACAGAGGAAAACATATTTTTCTCCCCTCCTCAAATGACAAATTCAAGGAAAAACTGGCATTTCGCCTACTAGATCGTTTGGAAGATCGGAGAAGAAACCACCTCCAAGCCCTTGTTATAGATGTAGTGAGTACCATTGATATCAGGATTGCTCTTTTAAATTTAAAAGATGTCGAAACTGTCACAAAAAGGATCATAAAGCCTCTAAATGCAGATGCAGTAGAGTGAAAGTAACAAGGACCGAGGAAGACGAAGGTATTAACATTCGAAAGTACTTACAAGTCAAAATGTTAAACAAAACTGTAAACATGCAGTTAGACTCCGGATCTGATATTTCAATAATTAACTTCTAAACATGGAAACGTCTGAATAAACCTACTCTATTAAAAACAAAAAAAATGGCGAGATCAGTCACGGGAAAGAAAATTAATTTTGAAGGAGAAGTGATTTTGAAAGTTACATTCAATGGAGTTACAAAAAAAATAAAAATAAAAATGTACGTATTAAAACATACCAATAACTTGTTTGGGATTGACTGGATGCAATGATTTAACCTTTGGGATACCAATCAGCTCATATTGTCAAAAAATTGAAAGCCTAACTACGGAAACCGAAAACATAAAGTCAAAATTAAAAAAGACATTCCCCGAAGTATTCTAGGACGGGTTAGGCAGATGCAAACAATGTCAGCGAAAATACTATTGAAGGAAAATGCTCAACCAGTATTTATGAAAAAAGGAAATGTGCCTTTCGCTGCACTAGAAAAAATAAACAGCGAACTAGACAGATTAACCAGCTCGGGAATTATATCCAAGGTGGAATACAACCATTGGGCAGCACCTGCCGTTTACCATTACCCACTTCCGAGTCCTGAAGAAGTATTTACAAAATTAAACGGAGGCAGATATTTCTCCAAAATAGACCTGGGCGAGGCATATCTACAGATTCCTGTAGTCGAAGAAAACTGGAAGCTGTTATGCATCAACAAGCATAGAAGTCTATACAAATAGGAAAGATTAGCGTTTGGCGTAAATGTAGGCCCGTTACTTTTCAGCAAGTCATGGATACGATGTTGGTGGAATTCGATTTCGCTATAGCTCATCTTGACGACATTTTAATAAAAAGTGAAACGACTGAGCAGTTTTTGAACAAATTCGTAATTACGGGTTTAAGGTCAAAAAAGAAAAGTGTGATTTCTTCTTGGAAAAGATTAAATACTTGGGCCATATAATAAACAAAGATGGCAAAAAGCCTGATCCAACTAGACCTTCGGCGATCAAAAATATGCCGGAACCAAATAATATTGCATCACTACAGAGTTTTCTGGGACTAGTCAGCTACTACCAAGATTGCATACCGAATTTAATCTTCGAGCACCCCTTAATGAACTACTAGGAAAGGATAAGGCCTGGGTTTGGCCAAACGAATGCGAAAATGTATTCGAGAACATTAAAAAATATTGACATCCGATTTATTTCTGACACATTATGATACAAAATTGGAAATACTGATAGCCAGCGACGCGAGTTTGCACGGGATCGGAGCGTGCATATTACATAAGATGGAAGACGGAACTATAAAGTCAATCGCCCACGCTAGCAGATCACTGCTTCCAGCTGAGATAAGCTACTCTCAGATAGAGAAAGAAGCCTTAGGCCTCATATTTGCCATGACTAAATTCCACAGGTATATCCACGGAAGGTTCTTCACCCTTCAAACAGACCACAAACCATTACTTACAATATATGGTTAAAAAAAAGTCTACCCACGTCCACAGCAAACCGACTATTGAGGTGGGGTACTATTTTATTAAATTACAATTTGAAATTGCAATATTGACCTTCTAGCAAAATTGGGTATGCGGGCGGTGTATCGAGACTGATTCCTCAACAGATAGAACCGCTTGAAGACTCCGTTATTGCTGCACTAAGATCTGAAGGAGAATTAGAAAATATACTGTGTAACACAATCAGGGATCTGATCGTATCATTAAAAGAAATCAAATACGAAGTTATAAAGGATGAATTCATAAAAGAGACGAAAGCAAAAATCGCTGAAAAAGACCAAAATATTGCAGAAAGCTTCTCCATATGCGATAATGTACGACTGTACAACGATAGGGTAGTCGTGCCAAAAACTTTACAGAAAAGAATACTGAAATATTTCCATACAGGACATCCTGGTAGGAACCGAATGAAGAGCTTAATGAGGAGTTACGTTTATTGGCCGAAAATGGATACGGATATTGTGAACATGGTGGATAAATGTAAGGGCTGCGCCCTAGCAGCTAAATCACCGCCAATAACACACAAATCTTGGTCGAAAACGGATCGAACCTGGTCAAGGATCCCTATGCTGGTTCTATTGATGGACTATATTATTTGGTAGTTGTAGATAGTTATTCGAAGTGGCCTGAAGTGTTTCAATGCAAGAGACCAACGACAAGAAACACAATAAACCATTTACATGAGATATTCGCTCGTTTCGGCGTTGTCAACTGTCTAGTGGGCGACAACGGGACTCAATTCACTTCGGGAGAATTGAATAAATTCTGCCTGACGTTTCAGGTTGAGCATACTAAAACCCCTCAATATCATCGAAGGTCATATAGCCCGGCAGAGCGCTTTGTAGACACCCTAATGAGGGCTTTAAAACAAGCGTCAAGTACGCCAACGAGAAAAGCTTTCCAACAATTTTTACAGATGTAAAGAATAACACCAAATAAATCAGCACCATCGACACTGTCACCCGCCGAATTGATGTTTGCACGGAAAGTGAGGTCGGTGTTCGACAAATTCCAAATCAAAAAGAACATGTACCAGCAATCATCACACCAAAGCGAACCTTTAGTCAAAACGAAAAAGTTTATTTCAAAAATTACAAAAATAACATGTCATTCTGGAAATCAGGAGTCATCAAAAGACGGATTGGAAATATGATTTATATGATCGACGGACCTAGGTTCGCTCACTAGCGGCATACAAATCAACTAAGAAAAAGACTAACGGAAGATGAAATCAACACGTTAGAAACCAACTATGATACATTTGATATGCAAATGCCCCAGATGGAACCTCAACAGAGGAGGTCTAAAAAGAAATTGGGAGGTGGGTGTTGGGGCACCGTCCCTGTTTATACTAATATGGACTCTTCCTAAGAATATATATAGTAGTAGTCATTAGTGGACTACAGAGATATCAGAGTGTAGTAGCACTGTGGGGTAACAATAGTGTATCCCAACGATCTAGTCCTGAGGGTAACATAGCCAAGTCTCACGTCTCGTATTATCTCGCATTCTCTCGTATTCGACTAACCGTATTGTACGACGTTCAACTAACCATCTCTCTATATATTTCCGTTCAATATATTGCGTTTTCTATGGTATTACTCTGCGTTGTGTATTTATTGGATCTAACCCCAGATCCACAACAAAAGGGGATCCCGAATTTGCAACTCAGATACAGTCACTTTCTCACCGGCGCACTGTGGCTTCTCTGTGCCTCTTCTACAAATACTTTCACGGCTTCTGTTCCGATTAACTTATCTCACTGGTTCCCACTATGTTTAAATTTGCTCGAGAAACCAATAAAATATAAACGCAAATTCTACTCCATCAGCTTATTTTCTCGCGCTCCCCACCGTGGAATTTCCCAGACAGCTACAATCTCCAAGAATTTAAATGTTAATTCAGTGGTCATCTCCTATCTCACTGACTTGCATCCTCTCCATCTCATACTCCACTCTCATCAGTATTCTGATCCTTCTCTTACCCACTTCCTAAACCCCCTATATCCTCTCTCTCTTTCTTATAACTTTCCTCCTATGTAACCCCCATGTGCACCAGTGGCAGTCAGCTGCCTTGCTTAGGGCGATATGATTATAAAGAAAAGAAAAAAGCAAGCCGCAAGATAGGAAATTTCGTTGTTCAGAATAGCAGCTTCAAAATCCCTAGAAACAAAATTTATTTTTACAATTAGCTGTGCTTTTTTTTTTAAAGAGATATTTTCTTTTTGATGATGACGCCTGATTATCGGTGAAACGTCTCAAGGGAAAAAAGTTCACATTTCATTGCAAATCTACTACTCCATATTGATATTCTAAACAACAACGACAACAAAAACACATACGTCTGTAGCGGGTGGATATGTATATATGCATAGGTATCAGTGTATAAACGCGAATCTATATAGGTTTGGGAGTCATTCATAATATACAAAGAATACTGTGTGAATCTGTTAACTTATCCCGTTAATAAATTACAGTATTTGATAAATCAATAAATAGATAAAACTGAGATAAAAAAAAAGCTATAAAAAATCATGAAGACATATAAATATGGTTTAAAAAAAATATTTGGCGTGATTTGTAAACATACAAGAATATGTACATAGCCTTGTACCATTCGTGTGTACCTCGAATATTACCGCCTCATTTGATCTGGGGCTTTCGATGTGCATATATACTCGCACTTCCTGCCTGTGGAACACCCTTCCGCTTACGTGCTTCCCCGACAGTTACAATCACTATGAATTTAAATGTAAAGTCAATAGTCATCTCCTATCTCACTAAATTGCATCCTCTCTCTCATGTTCCTTTCAACCGTCTACCCACTCTCACCGACTGGCATCCTCTCTCTCATGCTGCTTTCTCCGTCCATTCGACTCTCACTGACTTGCATCCTCTCTCTCTCTCTCATGCTCCTTTCTTCGTCCACTCAACTCTCACTGACTGACATCCTCTCTCTCATGCTCCTTTCTTCGTCACCTCGACTCTCACTGACTGACATCCTCTCTCTCATTCTCCTTTCTTCGGTCACTCGACTCTCACTGACTGGCATCCTCTCTCTCATGCTCCTTTCTTCGTCCCCTCGACTCTCACTGACTTTCATCCTCTCTCTCACTCTCTCTCTCTCTCTCTCTCACGCTCCTTTCTTCGTCCCATCGAATCTCACTGACTGACATCCTCTCTCTCTCATGCTCCTTTCTTCGTCCCATCTACTCTCACTGACTGACATCCTCTCTCTCATGCCCCTTTCTTCGGACACTCGACTCTCACTGACTGACATCCTCTCTCTCATGCTCCTTTCTTTGGTCACTCGACTCTCACTGACTGACATCCTCTTTCCCTCTCTCTCTCTCACGCTCTTTTCTTCGTCCCATCGAATCTCACTGACTTTCATCCTCTCTCTCTCTCATGTTCCTTTCTTCGTCCTATCGACTCTCTCTGACTGACATCCTCTCTCTCATGCTCCTTTCTTCGTCCCCTCGACTCTCACTGACTTTCATCCTCTCTCTCTCTCTCTCACGCTCTTTTCTTCGTCCAATCGAATCTCACGGACTGACATCCTCTCTCTCTCATGCTCCTTTCTTCGGTCACTCGACTCTCACTGACTGATATCCTCTCTCTCCTGCTCCTTTCTTCGTCCCCTCGACTCTCACTGACTGACATCCTCTCTCTCATGCTCCTTTCTTCGTCCCATCGACTCTCACTGACTGACATCCTCTCTCTCAGGCTCCTTTCTTCGGACACTCGACTCTCACTGACTGACATCCTCTCTCTCATGCACTTTTCTTCGGTCACTCGACTCTCACTGACTGACATCCTCTCTCTCTCATGCTCCTTTCTTCGGTCACTCGACTCTCACTGACTGACATCCTCTCTCTCATGCACCTTTCTTCGTCCACTCGACACTCACTGACTGACATTCTCTCTCTCATGCTCTTTTCTTCGTCCACTCGACTCTCACTGACTGACATCCTCTCTCTCATGCTCCTTTCTTCGTCCACTCGACTCTCACTGACTGACATCCTCTCTCTCTCATGCTACCTTCTTCGTCCCATCGACTCTCACTGACTGACATCCTCTCTCTCTCATGCTCCTTTCTTTGTCCTCTCGACTCTCACTGACTGACATCCTCTCTCTCATGCTCCTTTCTTCGTCCCATCAACTCTCACTGACTGACATCCTCTCTCTCACGCTCCTTTCTTAGTCACTCGACTCTCACTGACTGACATCCTCTCTCTCTCATTCTCCTGTCTTCGTCCCATCGACTCTCACTGACTGACATCCTCTCCCTCATGCCCCTTTCTTTGGACACTCTTCTCTCACTGACTGACATCCTCTCCCTCATGCTCTTTTATTTGTCCCCTCGACTCTCACTGACTGACATCCTCTCTCCCTCTCTCTCTCTCTCACGCTCTTTTCTTCGTCCCATCGAATCTCACTGACTTTCATCCTCTGTCTCTCTCATGTTCCTTTCTTCGTCCTATCGACTCTCTCTGACTGACATCCTCTCTCTCATGCTCCTTTCTTCGTCCCCTCGACTCTCACTGACCTTCATCCTCTCTCTCTCTCTCTCACGCTCTTTTCTTCGTCCCATCGAATCTCTCTGACTGACATCCTCTCTCTCTCATGCTCCTTTCTTCGTCCCCTCGACTCTCACTGACTTTCATCCTTTCTCTCTCTCTCTCTGTCTCTCTCTCTCTCTCCCTCTCACGCTATTTTCTTCTTCCCATCGAATCTCACTGACTGATGTCCTCTCTCTCTCATGCTCCTTTCTTCGGTCACTCGACTCTCACTGACTGACATCCTCTCTCTCCTGCTCCTTTCTTCGGTCACTCGACTCTCACTGACTGACATCCTCTCTCTCTCATACTCCTTTCTTCGTCCCATGGACTCTCACTGACTGACATCTTCTCTCTCTCATGCTCCTTTCTTCGCCCCCTCGACTCTCACTGACTGACATCCTCTCTCTCTCATGCTACTTTCTTCGTCCCATCGACTCTCACTGACTGACATCCTCTCTCTCTTATGGTCCTTTCTTTGTCCCCTCGACTCTCACTGACTGACATCCTCTCTCTCATGCTCCTTTCTTCGTCCCCTCGACTCTCACTGACTGACATCTCCTCTCTCTCATGCTCCTTTCTTCGCCCCCTCGACTCTCACTGACTGACATCCTCTCTCTCCTGCTCCTTTCTTCGTCCCATCGACTCTCACTGACTGACATTCTCTCTCTCATGCTCCTTTCTTCGTCCCCTCGACTTTCACTGACTGACATCCTCTCTGTCATGCTCCTTTCTTCGGTCACTCGACTCTCACTGACTGACATCCTCTCTCTCATGCTCCTTTCTTCGGCCCCTCGACTCTCACTGACTGACATCCTCTCTCTCATGCACCTTTCTTCGTCCACTCCATTCTCACTGACTTGTATCTTTCTCATGCACCTTTCTCTGTCCACTCGACTCTCACTGGCTAACATCCTCTCTCCCATGCTCTTTTCTCCATCCACTCCACTCTCATCAGTATTCTGATTCTTCTCTTACGCCTTTCCTACCACCGCGTATAACCTGTCCCTCTTTCTCTTAACTTTCCTAAGTAATTCCCTGAGCACCAGTGGCAGTAAACTACCTTGAATGGGGCGACATTATTACAAAAAAATATATGTAGTCTTGTCAAAATCCACAATAGAATCTGTAATGTCCTAATTCCTGATCTTTTCGTCATTTATCGACCGCCTTCCCTATGACTTTTCTATAAGTAATGATAATAATGGTTGTCCACTCGTATTCGAGAATACTCCTTTACCAGGGTGGCTAGCTAATCCTTACTAATGACGCCTGCTCAGGCACACTTGTGTTTGCTTAACACCCTCAGAGCGTACTTGTGGTTTATACTGCAAGTATGCTGAGCGGACTTTAGTTACAGTTTCTGGGAGAGAGCAAGTTATCTGATCTGAACACAATAATCTGAACATTAGCCTGAACCCTCGGTCACGATGACTTATGGCTTCAAACTAGCACAAGCATCGACAGCTAATTCAGATGTATTGTAATTGTTCTGATGGGCTGCCTTATTGTTATGTCGCCAAGTATAAATGAATAACTCAACAACAGAATCAGAATATAAGTTGTATTCCGCGGAAAGACGGTTAGTATGTACAGAAGTGATTAGTAATATTTACAATAGAAAGATACAAGAGTCCAATCCGTCGTAAGGCATGTGTATACGTGATTACTTCCGGTACGCCTCCGGAAGTGTGACTAACTCTTCACTGACACGCACTGACTCTTCAGTAACTCATTAGAGACTCTCAAGTGACTCTCTACGACATTATTTAGCTGTCCCTCCCAGTAAGGGCAACATATGACACATGGTCAGTTTATATCTGGGCTTTCCGGGCTATATGGCCCGGCCAAAAAATGTCTGTCTATTATTCCCCAGTCGTGCTTCTACCCTTCGGCGGAACCACGACTGGGTTAATGCTCTCTGCTCGGAAGCAGAGAGCGCCCTCTACTCGAAGGCAGAGTGCTGACAGTGTCGTAGAGTCGTCAGTCTAGTGACTCTCTACGACTGTATTTACTAGCCTTCCCACGCAAGGCTGGATGTGACACATGGTCATTTTATTGTGGGTATTCCCGGCCATATAGCCGGGCCAAAAAATATCTGTCTATTTTTGCCCAGTCGTGTCTCTACCCTTCGGCGGAACCACGACTGGGTTAATGCTCTCTGCTCGGAATCAGAGAGCGCCCTCTACCCGAAGGCAGAGAGCTGACAGTGTCGTAGAGTCGTCAGTCTAGTGACTCTCTACGACTCCCTTGTACAGAATCCACCATTGCTATATATAGAAATGGGAACAGTCCATTTGTAGTCAAATAGGAGCGGCGCCCTAACACTTATTTTGTAGCTCGGCTTCACGCATGCAAGCGCAGCACTAGGTTAGTAACGAACCCTTGTTGTTTTACTCATGAAACTGCTAGATGTAGCCGTAAATTCTATGCTAATAGTTTCTTCCCAAATTTCTCGCTTGTGGAACTCTCTTCCCGCTACTCTGTTTCTTATCAACAACGAGCTTCAAAAATTTAAATAAAAGTCAATCATTATCGCCTGTCTCCTTGAAATCAGGTAATGTTTTGCATTCTTTCTCATTAACATTTTCTCGAGTTTTTCACATTCAGTGCTCCCTTGCGACTTTGTGGCTTTTTCGCCTTTTTTGGGGTGAAACGATTACAAAAAAAATGTCTGAAATGATTTTTGCGCGTTCAACTTTCATAAAACAACAACAAATAAAATAAAAACAAAAACAATAATGATAATATATGGTATATTTAATAGTGTTTATTTATTACAGTTATGTAAATGCCTCGATTTTTATTGATTTATTTTATCACACATATGATTGTCTAATTTGCCATGTGATATTATTTTATATATATGCAGATCCATCCATTCGTTATACATACATCCATCCATCCATACATACATACATATGCACTCCCCACACACACATATATAGAGGGGTCCGATATTTAAATTTGTATACATCAAGAATAATTTTAGGGAAAAACTAACAAAGTAGAAAAAGTTTTCGTGTGACGCGTTTTTGTATTTTAGACGACACATGCGCATGAAAAAATTCTAAAATTAAAGTTAAGCTTCTTTATATATATATATATATATATGTGTGTGTGTGTGTGTGTGTGTGTGTGTGTGTGTGTGTGTGTGTGTGTGTATTTTCCATTTGTATGTTTCTACCATGAGTGTTGTTTTCAGGCAATTTGCAATAATTATTGCAAATCGCCTGAAGATACCACTCATGGTAGAAACTTAGTAACTCGTTTACAAATGGAAAATAACTCGTTTACAAATGGAAAATATTCAAAAGTTCTACAATATAATTGTATTGAACACTTTTAATACAAATGTGCACTGGTCTGATCTTATTATGACCAGAAACTAGGTAATTACACAATATATATATATATATATATATATATATATATATATGTGTATATATATATATATATGTGTGTGTGTGTGTGTGTGTGTGTGTGTGTGTGTGTGTATTATAGTTGTAATACCAATAACAACAGAACCAATTCTGTCAAGATTATCAATAATTAAACTACAACTGAGATCGTCTTGAAACCCACCTGGAACGAACCCGCAGGGAAAAGAAGGGGAAGAAAAACAGAAACAAATGAAATACCTGAACAAAAAGTCAAGTATTCGTGAGAAAGAAAAAAAAACCAAGATGAAACCCTTAACAATAAAGAGCTCAATACGAAAGCAGAGTGCACAAAGCATCCAAAGCGAAAGAAGAGCAAACAGAATCGAAAATCTAAGTGAGCCAATAACCTACCACGGTTTCGCTTAACAGAAATGAGCCAATTTTGAAATGAGCCAATTTTCACTGACGAGCTGTTAACCGACACCGTGGTAGGTTATTGGCTCACTTAGATTTTCGATTTTATATATATATATATATATTTAATCACTTCACTCCCAGCAAGGCGGAAACGCCACTGATGTGCAGGGGGCTACATAAATGTAAAAAGATTAATTAGAGAAGAGTGAGGAGTACAAGCTAGTTAGAAAAGAACAATAGAAAGCTGAGAAAGCAGGTGCGATGACAGATACATAGGTAGAGAGAAAGGGAAGGTTATACGGGGGTGGGGAGAGAGCTAGAGTCCAGTGGTTAGGAGATGAGTATTGACTTTGCATTTAAATTTCTGGAGGTTGTAGCCGTCAGGAAAGAAACCATCTGTAGCTTTTGGATTTGGATAGATTAACCGTTTTACCTCAAGCCAGGACTGAAACTTGATTGATTTGACAGCAGCCGGATATTCACCCACCCTGCCATAGGCGCAGAAAAAGGCCGATTTCATATCATTTAATGCATTTTACGATATGTAAACAGCGCCAACAGCAAGAGTGTTCTATTCGATAGCCACTTCGAACGGGCGTTCCACACAGTAACCAGAGAACACATATATAAATATTGATGCATGTTTAATTAAATAATATAGACAAGTTTTGTCGATTTATGTTATGTATTTTTTTTCATATCGTCTGATAAGCTTAATAGCATTATCTTTGAAAGAGGATAGAAAATCACAATATTGATATATGTTTTTATTTAATCCTTTCTTAGCTTTTGGCTTACGTCATCCATTATAAAAGATGACAATAGTGATGGTTGTAACGAGCAGTTCGCGGACGAACGATAGTAGTAGTCGTCCATTTTGTTTGTGCGGAGGATTGGCGAACACGCGCGTGAATGCTGGAAGCGAAAATCGCACTACCGCTTGTGGCGTCTAACATGACCACACGAGATTGGGGGCGAGAAGTATTAATTACGGGAAGCCATTGGGATAACCAATCGCTTCTGTTATCTATTATAGGCATTGTGTGTCAAGATTTTGTTGTTGATTTTGTTTTCGTTAATATATATATATATATATATATATATATATTTTATAAAAGATTTTAGATTATTACAATGGGTAATACATCTTTCACCACGTCCTGATGTTATGCTGACGAGCCGCGATAAAAACATCAAGATGCGGTGAAATATGTATTACGCATTGTAATAATCTAAAATCTTTTATAAATTACATAACACTGTCAAATTAATTAAATGAATTTAACATTGAGTTTTCTTGAGTTCGTCTCTATCGGAATTTACCTGGATTGTATACCAAGTGTACTATGTTATATATATATATATATATATATATATATATATATATATATATATTTTAAACAAGTTGTGTTAAACGATAGAGACAACATAGACATTATATTTTCTTTTGAAGTTTTTCATATTTTCTGATTATGATGTCATTTTGTATACGTTTAAAGTCAGTATTTCCTTTACTTCTTTTTTCAAAGGGATTTAAATTCACCTTATTTATTGAATGACCCTCGTAGAAGTCCTTATACCGAAAAACGCACCTTATTTATTGAATGACCCTCGTAGAAGTCCTTATACCGAAAAAATCACCTTATTTATTGAATGACCCTCGTAGAAGTCCTTATACCGAAAAAATCACCTTATTTATTGAATGACCCTCGTAGAAGACCTTACACCGAAAAATTCACCTTATTTATTGAATGACCCTCGTAGAAGTCCTTACACCGAAAAACGCACCTTATTTATTGAATGACCCTCGTAGAAGTCCTTATACCGAAAAACGCACCTTATTTATTGAATGACCCTCGTAGAAGTCCTTACACCGAAAAACGCACCTTATTTATTGAATGACCCTCGTAGAAGTCCTTATACCGAAAAAATCACCTTATTTATTGAATGACCCTCGTAGAAGACCTTACACCGAAAAATTCACCTTATTTATTGAATGACCCTCGTAGAAGTCCTTACACCGAAAAACGCACCTTATTTATTGAATGACCCTCGTAGAAGTCCTGATACCTAAAAATTCACCTTATTTATTGAATGACCCTCGTAGAAGTCCTTACACCGAAAAACGCACCTTATTTATTGAATGACCCTCGTAGAAGTCCTTATACCGAAAAAATCACCTTATTTATTGAATGACCCTCGTAGAAGACCTTACACCGAAAAATTCACCTTATTTATTGAATGACCCTCGTAGAAGTCCTTACACCGAAAAACGCACCTTATTTATTGAATGACCCTCGTAGAAGTCCTGATACCGAAAAATTCACCTTATTTATTGAATGACCCTCGTAGAAGTCCTTACACCGAAAAACGCACCTTATTTATTGAATGACCCTCGTAGAAGTCCTTATACCGAAAAAATCACCTTATTTATTGAATGACCCTAGCCGTGGCTAGCAATCTGTATAGAAGAAAGACAACTCTGAATTCGAAACCCTACCTGGCCGTTTATTGTAGCTGATAGTTACAGCCAGCCTTTGAGATTTGAACAAGATATCACTCGACCGGCAATCAAGGGCGAGGAAAATTTACTCGCCCAAAAATCATTTAACTCGACCGACTTTATTTTCTTAATAGTCGCCTAACGTAAACATAGCGTGAATCGCTGACGGAAACAAAATGAACTTTTAATTAAAATTTCGAATGTGTTAGAAAGGATTTAATTTTTTTTAAAATAACAACAAGAAAATTTGATCTTGCATCTTAATGATAGCATAAGAATTTTGATGAAAATCTTTGTTTTTATTAAGTTTTAAGTTTATTAAGTTTTTAACATCATGATATTCTTTCTTTTTTGGCAATTGAGTGGAGGCACTTAAATTCGTAGTTTCTTTCTTCTGTTTGACTACAACCTCCATCTCATAGATGATGAAAAAATAACAAATCTGATTTTCTCAACGATTTTCTATAAAAAAAAAATTACTTGCTTGTATAATTTCTTTTTCGGTGCGTGGTTGAATGAAGTATGCGTATTTTTTCTTTCTTTCTTTTAAATGTTCGTTTTTATTATATAAAAATATTATCCTTGACTCAACATTTTCCTCCCCGCTTTAAGTAAGCGGGGATAAAAATGTTAAGTCAAGGATAATATTTTTCCAAATGAGTTACTAAAAATCTGTGAGCGTCTTTAATCTGAGCGACAGAGACATATTGCTTCCAATCTGGAAGCGTTAATTAAACGAATGACCGGGACGAGTCAAGACAGAGTTCAATAATGTCATTGAAGGTCATTCTAAGTAACTTGTGAATCTTCAATGGCATAAAAGGGTTTTAAAATGAATCAGATTTCCTTTTTCTATATTTGAAGAGACACCTTTCATTGCGAGAATTTTAATCGACTGCGGGCGAGTAAAGTAATAAACTTTAATCGCCCAGTTAAGTTTTTAATAGACTGAGTCGATTGGGCGAGTTAAATCTCAAAAGCTGGTTACAGCATAAACCACAGGTTGGCTCAATGCGTGTTTAAGAAACTGTCATTACACCCGAGCAACGCCGGGCTATGCTGCTAGTGACTCATAGAACGAGAACAATCTAGCGGAGTGATCAAAATAAAAGGTTTTGTTCAAATCTTGCTTTCCTGACGGCTACAACCTCCAGGAATTTAAATGCAATGTCAATACCCATCTCTTAACCACTTGACTCTAGTTCTTTCATCACCCCGTATATCCTTTCCTTTCTCTCCACCTTTGCAACTGTCATCACACCTGTATTCCCATCCTTCTCTTTCTCCTTTCCAACTGGTTCGTCTTTCTCTTCACTCTCTTCTAATTAATCTTTTTACTCTTGTGTAGCCTCCTGCACATCAGTGGCGTTACCGCCTTGCTAGGGGTGATATGATTAAAAAAGAATTTCCAATCACCTGTAGAGACGTTAAATAATAAATAAACCCCTCTGATAAAATTATATTTCATTCAATATAGTAAGTATTAGGTTGTTAGAAAAATTATATATGATTTTAGAGTCATCGTTTATTCTTGAATTAATTCATTTAAACAGTGTTTAAATCAGTCAAAATAGAAACCCTGTAGTCTATGCATTTCTACTATCGAGATACAATGTTATTTGTACCTTTTCGATACAACCCTAAAGTTTAGGACGCCAAGAAATCTTTCATTGCTGTTGTTGATTTTTCTTTTGGCTTACAAATTGTCAAGTTGCTTTATTTATTGTGTTTCTTCAGCTTGCCAATTTTATTTGAGATTTTCTGAGATTGTTGAAATTTAAGAGATTTCTGTGACACTTTGATGTGACTTTTGCTTGACTAGTGTTTTCAGAAGTTGTTTGTCAATTATTGATAGACGTCCTCTACCAACTTGACCTTCAAGAATCGTATCCTCACCGTGGAATTTCAGAAACCATCACCATACTCTCCAATCACAAGTAGATCCTCTACTCAGTTTTCTGTTAATGTTAGTAGCAGTTTTTAAAAAAAAATCATCACGACAAATCTTGAACACATGCAAAAAAATGTAAACGTATCTCATCTTTTTGAATTATGTTTTAAGTTAAATTCTTAAAGAGATTGATAAAAAATTAACAAAGCGAACACTTCAGTTGCTATAAATTAGTGATACATTTGGTGTGGCTATTAAAAGAATATATTAGAACATAATTACAAATTTTATTCTAAAAATAGACATTTTTTCCGAAAAAAACTAACATATTTCAAATCATTACTGGTTATACTGTAGTTAGCAGTGCAGGGTTTGGGAAAAATAATAAAGTGTTTTAAGAGTTGCAGTAGAAAGAGAATATGGAGGACCATAATTGCCCAGGTCCCGAAAGTACATGGCACAGAGAAGGGGATATATAAATATGAGAGTTTAAAATAGTGCTTAGTTTTAACATATAGAAGGTTAGTTTGGTAATAGATTCGTATAGAAAAAAGATCACGTCAGTTTTGAAAGAATGCAAATTTTCTTTTTCTTTTCCTTCTTTATCTCATTCTTTTCCTTCTTCTATCTATGCCGTTCCCGTTCAGGACGTACGCAATTACAGTCCTCCACGACTTCTTATCTTTTGTAGCTATTTGTAACGGCTGCATTTTTACCGTCGGTTCTCCTCTTCTCCTGTCATCCTTTTACAAATAGTTTATTCTCTGTTTTCTTTTAATCCTCTTGCATTCAGAGGAATAAAATAACAATGTTTTCCAAGACACAAGGCCTACTTGCAACCCATTTGGAAGAAAGAGATGACTTTCCAAAAAGCATTTTTTTTTATAAGCGTTTCACCCCGAGCAAGGCGTTTCACTGCCGCTATTGCGCAGGGGGCTACATAGAGTGGAGAAAGGATGGTTAAATATAGGAAATGTCAGAGGGTGGTTGATAGGCGGGTAAGGATACCGAGAATGAGGGTTGGGTAGATGAGAGTGTTGGGAGAATAATTGGAAGTTACTGTGAGAGGAGGTGTCTATTGACCCTACATTTAAACACCTGGAGATTGTAGCTGTCGGGAAAGCAGACATGTGGAAGGGAATTCCACAGGCGGGAAGCGCGAGAAAAGAAGCTGTTGGAGTAGAAATTACGGTTACATCTTATCTGTTTAACTGTAAAAGTGTGGGACCTAGTTGCTAATCTAGTATCTCATGTAAATTCGTGCCTAGGCGGCACCAATGATCTACGTTCATCGGAGCAGAAGCCATGAAAGTATTTGTAGAAGAGGCACAGGGAAGCCACATCTCGCCGGTGACAGAGTGGTTGCAGCCGGTCTGCCAAGTCAGTATCAACCACGTTACAGATTCTCCTTTGTATTTTGTCAAGAAGCCCAATGAGAGTAGCAGGGGCACCCGACTAGATGTGGCAGCAGTATTCAATACATGGGCGGATGGTAGATTTGTATATGTGCAGGATCGATTCAGGCGGTAAAAACTTCCGGGCCCTGCAAAGAGAACCGACTTTCATAGCGGCGGATTTAGCAATGGATTCGATATAGTCATTCCATTTGAGGTCCGCTGAAAGTGTGAGACCAAGGAGGCGTAGTGTTTTACTCTCTGGGAGGCAAGTCTGTTCCATGATAATGGGAGGTAGGTGCGATTGTCTATGATGGTTAGTTGATAACAGCTTCGTTTTAGAAGCATTGGCGCGTAAGGGAATGTAACAAGTACGTCTGGAATTCGAACTCGGAGAACCGATTTTTATTCAAAGCAGTTAACCATTACACCACCTCGATTATATATCCTAGAAATTTCATAATCCGTGTGCATCGAATATTGAATGCGTACTATCGAAGTAAAGTTTACAATAGAGTAAATATGAAAGCAGTAATCTGAACTTATTTATAAATGGAACTTTGTCTCTGTGTGTGTGTATGTGTGTATCCGTTACCTATAGACTCCGAAACGGCTGAACCGATTTTCTTGAAAATTTACACAGTTGTAATATAAGCGTCTGTGAGTGTTCTTAGCTAGGTTTTGTGTCGAGGCACCCCGATAAATATCGAAAATCGATAATCGGAAAAATCGGGTTATAGAAGGAGTGGTTCGATTTTAATCAAATTTGATACACTCATAGACAAAGAGATAAGAAACGATATTCAGAAGTTTCAAGGTTGCAGTTCTTACAACAATGCAGAAAACCGATAATAAATATATAAAAGCTTTCATTACACCCGAGCAACGCCAGGCTATACTGCTAGTCGAAGATAAGGGCCACCATACAAAGCATTGAGCTGTTAAATACTTTTTTTTCACAGGGCTGTATTCATTTAGAGGGGAGCAACATATTCATATTTTTGGAAAAAGAGTTTCAATATTGTAGAGTTTGGTCTTAAATAGTAGAAAATGATATCCATTTTGATTATATGCTGTTTCATGCGCGGTGGTTATGAATAAAATTAACTTTCTTTGCAAAAAAGAAAAATGATGTTAGGCGAAGTTCTCATTTATGGTCAGTAATACATAAAGGGCAAAGGATATAAATACAAGAAAAAGGCAAATATATGGAAATAATGAGCAAGCACATTACCTGCAAATATAGTAAAATGGTTCAAGATCTTTAAAAGATTAGGTTATGATTGTGTGCGAAATTTTGATTCACTCGTAAAAGCAAAATTTCTTCTTTGGGGCCTGTCAAGAATCCTAAGAGTAATGGCAGGGACGCCTGACCAGATATGACAGCAGTGTTCAATGCAATGCACGGCATATACTTTCAAGTGTCAAAATGTTGTCAAGAAATATATGAACATTTTCTAAATAAGGAGTAATATGAACACTCTTAACTACTGAGATTTAATGGACAAGGCTTCCTTTTAATGGTACATGTCCCAGCCTGACCATTTCGTGTACGGCAATGCACCCTCTTATGTTTTAAAAGTTACCAGTGAACTGTTTGGGCATAAAAGGTTTACAGAAAAAACGATAATGGAATAGTCACGATTAATTCTGGATCTAAACCCGATCAAAAATCTGTGGTTACTTGTGATAATGAAATTATATATAGGTGACAAAAAACATGACAGCAAAGCATGCCTCTGAGAATGAATTAAAACCACTATGTCTTAAACTGAACCTATTTCTTTAATCCTTTCACCCCGAGCAAGACATTCCACTGCCACTATTGCCCAAGAGGCTACATAGGGGAAGGTGGTGAGAAAGAGTGGTTAGATATAGGAAATGTCAGAAGGAGGATGATAGACGGGTAAGGATACCGACGATGAGGGTTGGGTAGATGGGAAGAGTGTTTGAGAGAATATATGCAAGTTAGTGTATTAGGAGGTGTCTATTAACCTTACATTTAAACTCCTGGAGATTGTAGCTGTCGGGGAAGCAAACATGTGGAAGGGAATTCTACAGGCGGGAAGTGCGAGGAAAAGCTGTTGGAGTAGAAATTACAGTTACATTTTATCGGTTTCTCTGTTTGCTAATCTAGTATCTCGTGCAAATTCGTACCTTGGAGGCACTAGAAGAGGCACAGGGAAGCCACGCCACGCCGGTGAGAGAGTGACTGCAGCCGGTCTACCAAGTCGGTATCAATCACATTACAGATTCTCCGTTGTATTTTGTCAAGAACCCCGAGGAGAACAGCAGGGGCACCCGACCAGATGTGGCAGCAGTATTCAATGCACGGGCGGATGGTAGATTTATATATGTGCAGGATAGATTCAGACAGAAAAATCTTCCGGGCCCAGCACAGAGAACCGACTTTCATAGCAGCTGATTTAGCAATGGATTCGATATAGTCATTCAACTTAAGGTCCGCTGAGACTGTGAGGACAAGGAGGCGTAATGTTTTACTCTCAGGGAGGCAAGCCTGTTCCATGCTAATGGGAGGTAGGTGCGATTTTCTGGAGTTAAAATTTAACAAAATCAATGGATAATAGATTGATGGCTATTAATGAAAATAATGTTTACAATATTAAAATACAAATGCTTCAAGGACTTATCTTATATATTTTTTATTTGTTCCATTATATGTGCTGATCAATTGTGGATTACTTTATTGCATTGTTATTGAAATAAAATGGAAATTTAGAAAATTTTTTTAATGTGATTTCGAGTTATTGAGGTTTATCTGATTTGCACAGTAACTTCAGGCGGACTGACGTATGTATATGTATATACATGTATATGTATACTAGCGGCCATAATTATTAGGCGACCTCAGTGTTTAAAAAAAAATTGTATTTCATATAATCTTTTAGTATTTATTGCCAAGTGAATAATTGTAAATGAAATGGTTCTTTATTTAATACTGCACAATAACATGTGAATCAAATGAATTTATAAATATTTAACAATTACTTATATTGAATTGCAGTTTCATCAATGAAAGAATGAAGAAAATTTAGAGTGATTCGGACGAGTTCATCTTTGCTTCCTTGCCTTGTAAAATTTTGCAAAGTAATAATAAAAAAGAACCATTCTATTTCCATTTAGAATTTTCTACTTGGCAATAAATACTAAAATAGTATGAAATAGTGATGTATTCATGCTATTTTTTAGTATTTATTGCCAAGTGGATCATTGTAAATGAAAATAGAATGGTTCTTTTGTTATTATTACTTTGCAAATATTTACAAGACATATAGCGACAATTTAACAATCGCACCCTGTAGATTTGGTATATATATATATATATATATATATATATATATATATATATATACATACACTACCAACCATAATTATTAGGCCACCCCAGTGTTTTAAAAAAATTATGTATTTCATACTATTTTTCACTAGTTATTGCCAAGTGAATGAAAATAGAATGGTTCTTTTGTTAATATTGCACAATAACATGTGCATCAAATGAAATTATAAATATTTAATAATTACCTACATTGCAGTTTCATCAATGAAAGAATAAAGAAAATTTAAGGTGATTTGGATGAGTTCATCTTTGCTTCCTTGCCTTGTAAAATTTTGCAAAGTAATGATAACAAAGGAACCATTCTATTTTCATTTGGCAATAAATACTAAAAATATTATGAAGTACATCATCTTTGAAAAAAAAAACTGGGGTTGCCTAATAATTATAGCCAGTACTGTAGGATTTAACTAAATATTCATTTTCCCTTCAAAGAAAAAATACTATGATCTTTTGCAAGCTCACACATATCAGTCCTTCAGTTAAGTGCCATACGTGATACACAATTGGGCGATCATGTCTCTTTCAATCCATGACTAACTAGGCAGAAGATATTTCCGCGGTAGGTTTCCATTACTTTCTGTGGTAGACTGGTTGCCAAACAAGTTTAAAAATCCAAGCTGTCTTGCTATTTAATCCATAGCTTGAGGGAAAAGAAACGGATTGATTCTTATTGCCATGTAATTGAATGCAACAAATTCCACTGGAATTGAGCGCCGCTCTCCGATTTCTCGTTCCTAGCCGGTATCCATTGTACCTGAAACCCACATTCACCACATATGACAGCAGAAGACTCATGACAGCAGAAGACGTGTTTAGAACAATATATGCTGATGAAGTCCATTATTTATCAGACTATCATTGAATTTAGAATTGGCATTATTCAAGTCTGAAGTGCTCAGTTGAGTCTGTTAATTAAAGCGCTTTAATTTAAAGTTGTTCTAGAGTGCGCAGTAAATCAAAGTCAAACGGTTAGAATTTGAACCCGGCACGCCTATTTTATGGGTTGCCCTAACAAGCCTGAATTTTCCAATTCGGTCTGTTATTTAAAACATTTTCATTTAACATTTTTCTTCTAGAAAGCGCAGTAAACGTAAGTGACCTTTTTTTTAAAAATAATCATTTCACCCCAAGCAAGGTAGACATGCCACTAGTGCGGAGAGACCCAGTTGCCAGTCTGGTTGCACGAGTAAACACCTGTTGGGGAGGCACCAGTGACTTAAGTTCGCTCGAGCAGAAGCCATGAAAGTATTTATTGTGTTGTCCATTATTTCAATGAATGCTAAGATTATGTGGGATTTTATTTCAATTTAAAAAAAATTACTCAGTTATCTCAGTTTCTT
>JBBBDQ010000973.1:1422500-1537500 GCA_037127315.1 Ascarosepion bandense
CTTCCAATCACAGACCTTGCTGCCGAAGTACAACTAGTTAGTCAGTTAAGTGTCATACGTGATACACGCTTGGGCGATCATTTCTTGAAACAGACATGATTAACTGAACAAGAGATTTTCTCGCAGCAAGTTGCCATTAATTTCTTTGGTGGACTGGTTGACAACCAAGGCTATAGAACTTAATCTTTTCTGTTATTTAACCCATAGATCGAGAAAGAAGAGACTGATTAATACTTTTCTTAATAGTATTTGCGCCTATGTAAATGCAAGGAATTAATTGGAATTTGAACTCGGCTCTCCGATTTCTCGTTCCGAACCGGTAGCCACTGCACCACAACGTACTACAATATATATCCCGTATATTTGATTGTCCTTTGTTTGTCTTTAGCTATTTCAGCTTGTCCCCTAACAGCTGTCACAAATTTTATCTGTTTATTCACCGCATTGGTTGGGAGCACCATGACCAGGTGACTAGATGGTTGCTTTTTAAGTTTGATGTTTGAAGTATGAGTCAGATCTAGATATGTGGGAACAGTCAATTTGAGCACATCTGATCAGACTTGGTTACCTGATCTGAACCGGGCTCAAGACCACAAAAAATAACCTGATTAAAAAAAACAATTTGAGTCACATTTTAACTCTTAACACTCTAAAGATGAATAGAAAACATATACAGATATACATCTAATCATTATAAAGTCTGTCTCCAAAATTAAAGAATAAGAAAGCTACTAATGCACGTTGTGGTGCAGTGGATATCGGCTTGGAACGAGATATCGGGGAGAAGAGTTCGAATTCCTTGCATTCACTAAACGCTCAAATACCCTTAGGTAAGGTGTTAACCCGTCACTTGCCTCCAGTTATGGGTTAAATAACACGATAGATTGGGTTATATAGCCTTAGCTGGCAACCAGTCTACCGCAGAAAGTAATGACAACCTACTGTGGGATAACTTTTTGCCCAGTCGGTCATGTCTCTTTCGAGGCATGATTGCCCAACTGCGTATCACGAATGGCACTTAACTGACTGACTGAATATAATAGTTGGAGACATGATTAAGTCTCTACTGGGCATAAAGTGGGGGATCAGTTTTCTATTATGAAGTGATGAACTGACCCCCCCACTGATTACTACTTAATAATATAATACACCTCTTTTTCCTACAGCTATGGCTTCTACTGGGCATAAAGTGGGGATCGGTTTTCTATTGTTATGAAGTAATGAAATGATCCCCCACTTATTACTACTTAATAATATAATAAATTTTTTCTTCCTTTAGCTATGAGTCAAATAATAAGACAGAGTGGGTTCTGTAGCTTTGGCTTGCGACCAGTCTACCGCAGAAAGCAATGGCAACCTATTGCGGGATAATCTTCTACCTAGTCGGTCATGTCTCTATCGAGACATGATCGCCCAAATGTGTATCACGTATGTCACTTAAATGATTGATAGTGAGGCAGTTTAGAAAGCTAGTTAAAAAACAATAACGAATAATAAAGGATCACCTTCATCTGATGCTGAACTAATAGCTTAGCTTTTCCTGAAATTCAATAATCGGTTTCTCGATATCATAACGGTAGAATGGATTTAGAAACACATTCCTAATAAAGTTAGATTTAACTTGAATTTATGGAAAACAAAATGGTTGTTCTCAAGTCCCGCGTATATACAAAAGTATCTCAGATCTATTTTAGTGAAAGTATCATTTCATTAAATTTAACTACTTACAAAACTGTTTAGGTTTTCATTCTCGTAAAAAGCGTAATGATGTCATATGTCAACTCCAGTTGAATGCGTAGCCTTCTTCTAGAAACTTGTACACCTGCTTTGTCGGTCTGTCATTAGCATCTGACTTCCCCTTTTCATTCATTAGGAACCGCTTTCCAAGTTCCGAATCCACTGAATGGATCGGTTTAAGAGAAACTATTTCGGTCTACAAAATCAGACGTCTGGAAAACAAACCACGACACGAAAGATTTTCTAATCTTATGTTTAATCTTTTTCTGACCCTTTATAAGCACAAGTGTGAAGAGATACTAACCATTTAAGCATTCTATACCGCATTCTAAACACATCTACTAATGGAAGAACCCGCTTTCTGTCCCGGGGTCAATGCAGACAGCATAGGTATTCATAGTTGGGATAAGAATTATCTTGAACAAAATCAACCTCCTTTCTCAGGTCATTTTACGTAAAAACATATGATCTGAAATTAGAATGAAATCAATGATGGAGCCTGTACTGATTCCTAAAAATTATGCTGATTATAAAAATTCAGGATTGGGATTTTCTAAATAATAATCTCTTCAAATAACTTTGTGTATTACAACTCATTTATTACAAATTTAGTATAGAAAATGAAACATAGAACAAGCTGGGATCAGGATAGTTTAGATCAACACTTTAAGTTGTTACAAAATGAAAACCTGAATTTAAAAACTCGTGTCATGTTCTAAAATATCATCGCAGGATCGATACCCTCATACGAAGGCCGTTCACTGCATCAAATATATATATATAATAATATTTAAACAACCGCTTTTTCAGATCAATGATTAAAATGGCGTTGAGCGAATAGAACCGGGTTGTTTCAGTAAGAGCCAACTTAAAACCTTAATTTAAAAACTCGTGCCATGTTCTAAAATATCATCGCTAGTTCGATACTCTCATACGAAGGCCTTTCACTGCATCATATATATATATATAATGATATTTAAACAACCGCTTTTTTAGATCAATGATTAAAATGGCGTTGAGCGAATAGAACCGGGTTGTCTCAGTAAGAGCCAACTTAAAACCTTAATTTAAAAACTCGTGCCATGTTCTAAAATATCATCGCTAGTTCGATACTCTCATACGAAGGCCTTTCACTGCATCAAATATATATATAATGATATTTAAACAACCGCTTTTTCAGATCAATGATTAAAATGGCGTTGAGCGAATAGAACCGGGTTGTCTCAGTAAGAGCCAACTTAAAACCTTAATTTAAAAACTCGTGCCATGTTCTAAAATATCATCGCTAGTTCGATACTCTCATACGAAGGCCTTTCACTGCATCAAATATATATATAATGATATTTAAACAACCGCTTTTTCAGATCAATGATTAAAATGGCGTTGAGCGAATAGAACCGGGTTGTCTCAGTAAGAGCCAACTTAAAACCTTAATTTAAAAACTCGTGTCATGTTCTAAAATATCATCGCTAGTTCGATACTCTCATACGAAGGCCTTTCACTGCATCAAATATATATATAATAATATTTAAACAACCGCTTTTTCAGATCAATGATTAAAATGGCGTTGAGCGAATAGAACCGGGTTGTCTCAGTAAGAGCCAACTTAAAACCTTAATTTAAAAACTCGTGTCATGTTCTAAAATATCATCGCTAGTTCGATACTCTCATACGAAGGCCTTTCACTGCATCAAATATATATATAATAATATTTAAACAACCGCTTTTTCAGATCAATGATTAAAATGGCGTTGAGCGAATAGAACCGGGTTGTCTCAGTAAGAGCCAACTTAAAACCTTAATTTAAAAACTCGTGTCATGTTCTAAAATATCATCGCTAGTTCGATACTCTCATACGAAGGCCTTTCACTGCATCAAATATATATATAATAATATTTAAACAACCGCTTTTTCAGATCAATGATTAAAATGGCGTTGAGCGAATAGAACTGGGTTCTCTCAGTAAGAGCCAACTTAAAATATCCGCTGCAGATTCACAAACAAATAAAGAAGTCAAACAAAACAAAAAACATCCCTTCAGGACTACCAGCCGCAGTAACAACTAAAATAGATGTCACATTTAACTTGAAAAGAAAATAATGACATAATCAAGATTTTGTCATTCAACGTTACTTAATTTGGATTTTTTGCACGGCGATAAATATTTACACTGTCAGCTGAATACAACAATTTTCTCAGATCAATGGTCAAAAAGGCTTCGAAAAAGTGAAACTTTCGTATCTTGGCAAAAACCATCCCACTTTGATATTTGTAAACTGACGCTAACCCAAGAAACATGGGGATTACAAAACATCAGTAACATCGAAGTCAGAGCGCACAAAATGTTGAACAGAATGTTGAGTTCTGGGTGCCAACCCACGCTGAATAAATTTCTTCAGATGCAATAGGTTTCGATAGAGGTAGTTTTACCCAGCATCGCAAGTCGCTACAAAACTAAAGCATTATCCTTAAAACAGACATGTTCTTAAATAAACACCACTATTCAGAACTTTAAGTTAGATCTTTTGCATGAAATATCTCAATATCTTCAGAAGTATCGAAACTATCAGTTGTACACAACCACATCCTCAGATTAATGGTCAAAATCGTTTTGAAGGAGTAAAACTTGCGGATCTTAGCGTAGACCACTCTACTTTGAAACTTGTGAACTGACGCTACATGATCACAAAGAACTCAACCAGATAAGAAAAACTTGAAGATTGCCAACAGCAGTAACAAACTAAAACAGATATCACAGATATGTAACTCGAAAAGAAAATAAGGACTTAATCAAGATGTTTCCATTCCAAACGACTTCATTCGAAATCTCTTACACGGTGCCAAAGATTTACACTGTCAGCTGTATACAATCACATTCTCAGATCAAGGGTTAAATGGCTTTGAAAGAGTTAAACTTGCGGATCTTGGCGAAGACCACTCTACTTTGAAACTTGTGAACTGACGCTACATAATCACAAAGAACTCAACCAGATAAAATAAGCTTGAAGATTGCCAACAGCAGTAACAAACTAAAACAGATATCACAGATCCAGCTACAAAACCAAAGCATTAAACTTAGAACAGACATGTTCTTGAATAATCTTGACCTTAATTTGGCGCCAGTCCCGTTCAGAAATATATATACTATCAGCTGTATATAACGATTTTCTCAGATCAATGGTCAAAATGGCTATGCAGGAAAGAAACTTGTGAATATTGGCGAAGACCATCTCAAAGGTTAGAAAAAAAATTTCCACCCATACCGGAAAGAGGGATAACAGCGACTGAACTTGAGAAACCTGTTTTCCTGAAGTATTGTTTATAGAGAAAGATTTTATAAATTTCAACAGTCAATGACAATCGGTCAATGTTTCCTTTGAAAGAAACAGCGTATATTACCATCCGACAGATGATGTACTATTTTATTCAAAACTTGTCACCATCTCACACATATTTGGCTGTGCTGCATCTGCATGTTATACTTTTATCAGACTGGGTGTCACGATTACGATTAAATTGTGTGTTCGTTGCCCATGTTCTCAACAAAATTCAGAGGATAATCTGCAATTTTATCATATCTGATCTGGCATCTCGACTCCAGCTACTTTCTCACCGACTGGATGCGGTTTCCTTCTGTCTCTTCTACAAATATTTTCACGGCTTCTTTTCCGACGAGCCTAGCTCTCTGCTAACTCTCTACACGAATTTAATCGATCTACCCTACTTGCAACTAGATCCCACCCTTTTACAATAAAACATTCTACTTTCTTCTACTTTCGTGGCGATGTTCGCCTGTGAAACTTTCTTTCGTATACTTGCTTCCCTGATAGCGAAAGTCTTTAAGAGTTTAAGTGCAACGTCAATTGCAATCTCTGATCTCTTTGAACCCCATCTTTCTCTTATATTTCCGACGACATCCCTGTGTCTTTTTCTTCTTCATTTTTGGTCTGCTCACGCCTAACTGTCCTTATATCTATATTCTCATCTTTCCTTTATTCATTCTCCGACAACCCTTGTAACTTGGTCCTTTTTCGTTTCGCTCTACTCTTATGTAGTTCGGCTTCCGGCCATATCACGTTGAATACACCGGTTCTCGCTCAATCACCGAAGTTAAGCAACGTTGATCCTGGTCAGTACTTACATGGGTGACCGCTTGGGAATACTAGGTGCTGTAAGCGTTTAGTGACGCATGTGCGTTGTGGTGCAGTGGATATCGGCTCGGAAAGATAAATCGGTAAGCCGAGTTTGAATTCCAGTTGAATACCCTACATTCACTTAAGCACTGGTGCCATTAGGAAAGGTATTAATCTGTCCCTTCTCTCCAGTTATGGGTTAAATAACAGCGTAGGACTTGGGGACCCTGCCCTTAAAAACAAATCCCAATGAATCTTGATACTCGAAAAGAAAAAAAGTATTACTAGACACAAAATGTATATAAAAACAACAATAAATTGTTGAAAGGGAAAGGTATTACCAGTAATAAATAAATAAAATTTAGTTGACAATAAATGACCGGCCGAGGTTAATATGCCATAAAAACAAAACAACCAACAATCTTATGTAGTTCTCTGCGCACCAGTGGCAGTACTGCCTTGCTTGGAATGAAACGAACATAACCCCGCCCACCATCCACAAAACAAATTAATCTAAGCTATGTTTAGAAAGTCACCATATTTTGTACAAAATGGTGAGGTCAATATCCACTTGAATTTTAGTGTTCAGAGTAATAAAGAAATCCATTGGGTAAACATAGTTGTGAAAAAGACATTTAAAAACACGTCTTCTGATAGATGTTTCAGCTCTATCCCCCCTCTCCAAAAAACAAAAAAAACAAAAACAAAATAAACACAAACCTTTAAGTAACTACAAGAAAATAGAGACAGAAGTAAGTAGAAGGTAGAATTTCAAGACAACAAATATATTAATTCAGTTAAGTGTCATATGTGATAAACGCTTCGAGGATCATGTCTCGAAAGAGATAATGAATGACTAGGCAGAAGATTTTGACATTACTTTCTTCGGTAGACTGGTTGCAAATTCAGTTCGTCCTCATATTTAACCCATAGCTGAAGAAAAGAGACGAATTAATACCTTTTCTAAGAGGATTTTGGCGTAAGTAAATGCAACGAGTTCGAACTCAGTTCTCCGATTTTTCGTTCCTAGTACCACAACTCATTGATGTAACAAGGAGTAAACACATGTGACACAAATTCCCGACAGCTGTAAAATTAATTGCTATACCGTTGAGCGAACCAAAGCTATAGAACTCCATCTGTTCTGTTATTCAACCCATTACTGGATAGAAAAAAGATGGGTTAATGCCTGGCCTAACGGTACATGAATCGCAAATGATTATACTCATGAGTACTTCTCAGATTTTGTGGTTGTTTTCATACAGGGACAATCATTGTCTTTATTTTTTTCTCCCTGATTGTATGACACAACATCTGTTTTTATCTTCT
Source organism: Ascarosepion bandense (assembly GCA_037127315.1). Classification (NCBI taxonomy): domain Eukaryota; kingdom Metazoa; phylum Mollusca; class Cephalopoda; order Sepiida; family Sepiidae; genus Ascarosepion; species Ascarosepion bandense. Next base: position 1,429,700 of record JBBBDQ010000973.1, read on the forward strand.
GATATAAAAAACACATTTTTATTGAGTTCTGTCTTTCACATAATTGGTAAAACTTTTCAGTATCTTCTTAATAATATATTGATTTGAGATAAGACAGATTCAATATCAGCCATTCACAATTCTTCCCCTTGGCCTTCTGCCACACTTTTGTATTTTCGAAATAAATATTACATTCATCTGCATATTAATAATAAAAAATGGACTTTTAGACTATTTTTAAATTTTGGATCAGCGTACTAGTGGGGCCTCAATTTTCAAAATACCTTGTGTGACATTCAAACATGGTTGTTCTGTTAAATATTTTAAGTGTATGAATATTTGCATCGTAACCTTTTATTTTTGGACAATCAAATATCATTAAAAGACAATCTTAATAATTCAGAAATCATATATATTCATACAGGGCTGGTGCAAGTGTCTAATGGGATCTCTCCGAATCTATAATATGCAATAGAAATAGAAAAAACAGAAAAAAAAACAAAAAAACAAAAACAAATCTATATACCAAAACTAAGTTCAAATGTAGTTACCAAAAATCGGGGGTCAGATAGCCAACTTTCGCTCATCAACCTAAAAAATCGTACTTTCTCTTTCAAAGCTCAAAACATTCTTCTCACCCCCAGAAGCAAGAAGCTCTATGTGATTTTTTTTTTGGCTATGCCAGACACGGAAGGAAAAAAATAACCATTGCTTCTTATACTCAAAGAAGTTCTTTTTGAGCTAACAATTCTGTATTTTTTCTTCGGCATATATATATATATATTTTATATTTTATATAGGCGATTTTATCTTTCATTGCATAATACAGACCCCCATTGAATCTATGATACACGACCTACTTTAATACATCTCAATTTTTATAAGATATTATTTATATAAACCGTAAATTTTATTTGAACTTGATTATGTACAATAATGAATCATATGAAACAAAGATATAAAATTCAACTAGACAAATTGAAAATAAATACAATGTATCTAAATACAAATTAAAGACATTCTATCTTGAATAAATCAATGATTTTTGCAGCAATTTTTAACATTTACTTGAAACTTTTTCTGTAATGAAGTTGAAAAATTTTAATACATTCAACATTATGAATAAAAATAAAGAATTTAGTAAAGTGTTTTTTTAACAAATTCACAAATTTAGACAAAAAAACAAAAACAAAAACAAAAAACAAAAACAAAAAAAAATTCAGAATGACCTCAAAATCCGCCAAAAATGTTTATCTTTTAATGATACTTGATGGTACTTAGTTTAATTTTTAACGTATATAAATGTACGTAGAAAACAGCAAATGTTTTTAAGATAGCAAGAGTCCCAAAAGCGCTGCCCGTGGTACCCAGTCCGGTTTGCCCCGCACAGTCGGGGGGTAGTACGCACTGGTCCCGTTGCCACGTATCTTACAAAAACATATCTTCTGAAAGAGTGATTCTTAATCACAGGTATAAAAATATTTCTTAGAGATTATGTGCGCAGAAAGCAGAAAATTTAAGAATGGCAAGAATTTTACTGTACTTTTCACGGTAGTACAGACATCTGCAAGCATGCTAAAGAAGTCGCTGAAGTTCTGAGAAGACGGCACGATTCTTGTGATGAGCAACAAACATTTGAAATTAACGTGCAAATAATTGAAATATCATTTATTGGCGATCTTGATTGATTGATTGATTGATTGACTAGCCTGTTTAACGGCATATCAACAGCTTAATGGTCATTCAATATCAAATGTTAATTTTCTTGGGAGTTTGGAAATAAAAAAAAATGTTGTTCTGTTTTCACAGTTGAATACATGGCAAATGATACTCAGATTTCGTTCATGTACATGATTGTGTGAGTATGATGAAAAGGGGAAGTGATGTCTATTTTCTCTTACAGATTTGTTGAAGTTTTATTTAAAAAAAATGTCGGATAGTATATGACTTAATGTCATGAAAGAATTCTTTCATGTTACTTGTTTTATAGTATCTTAAACGGATTTGGCGCTACAATGTCTTAGAATGTGCGTATTGTTGACATGTTTACTATAAATATGTATATGGTCATTTTTTAAATGTATTGCAGGTATTTTTTATACTTTCATAGTAGTTTATTTGGTGGGGTTCATTATTTACTGAGCGTAGTGACCCAAGTAGATGTTACCACACTGGATCAGAGTGGACCTGGGACAACAGTATTTAATACGTTACTCTCCAAATCATCCAATCTTTCGATTAAATGTCATGCTGCAGGATTGAATATCTTGAAACAATAATTACTACTACTATTATTACTAGTAGCACTAGCACCCAGTCAGTCAGTCAAGTGCCATACGTGAAACACACTTGGGCGATCATGTCTCGAAAGAGACATGACTGACTGGGCAGAAGATTATCCCGCAGTAGGTTGCCATTACTTTCTGCGGTAGACTGGTTGCCGGCCAAGGCTATAGAACCCAATCTGTTCCTGTTATTTAACCCATAACTGGAGGGAAGAGACGGATTATTACCTTTCCCAAGGGTATTTGCGCGAAAGTGAATGCAATGAATTCAACTGGCAAATACCCTTGGGAAAGGTATTAATCCGTCTCTTCCCTCCAGCGCTAGCACTACAAAGACTTAAAATAATAATAATAATAATTATAATAATACAAGATTAATTAAATTTTTCGGACTGTTGTACTCATCATTATTGCCATGTGTATGAGATTTCGGCTCTTGTACATTCTAGCCTGCCTTCCTCAGGTGCTAGGAATTTTGAACTGGACCCTTCATTTAGATCACTGGAGTATATCATTCTCATTCCATGTGCCTTTTTTTATAATCATGTAGTTTAGCTTAAAAATCTCTAAGTTACTTGTTCACCACTGCTGTAGTCTGGTATTGAACTCAAAAGTCTTTGGTTCAAGTCACTGTAGCTAACCAACGTCTATATCAAACAGGGAAATAAAATGATATAACCTAGTGATCGAAATGAATGGTTTGAGTTGAAATTCATAGCACCTGAAGACGGTTGAAGCGTACACCAGCCAAAACGTCGTAAGCATAGCAATAAAGATGATGACAACTGTTCGAACAATGTAAATTATGAAAATACAAAATCATCTCAGAAGTATGAACAAATAATAAGACTTCAATAGCATCATCAATTACATTACACTATTACATTTATTATAATTTTTGTTTTTATAACATTATTATTATTATCATTAATAATAATAATAATAATAATAATAATTGGATTTTAAAGACGTTAGATATATACAAGTTATCACCCGTCATCATCAATTTCATCAAACAGTGCATGTCGATATGGAAAACAACCCTTTACCTCAATCATATAAATGGAACCTATAAGTCTGGTGAAATAAACATCAAAAGAGGTATATTTCAAGGTGATTCTTTGTCTCCTTTACTATTCTGCATATCATTAATAGCACTAACCAGTAAACTTAATAAGACAGAATGTGGCTATAAAATAGGCCAAAAGAAAATAAGCCATATATTTTACATGGCTGACTTAAAGTTGTATGCTAAGAATGATAATAAGCTGGAAGGTCTTCTGCAAACTGTAAAATGCTTCAGCGAAGACATTGGAATGAAATTCAATTTGAATAAATGTGCTAAAGCTACAGTTTTACGTGGATCACTACAAGAAATATCCTCAATTAGCTTAGACCCTGCTGTAACAATAAAAGAATTAAAGCCAGAAGAAACTTATAAATACCTAGGTGCAAATGAGGGTGAAAAACTTCACCATAGAAAAATAAAAGAAATAGTGCGTAAAGAGTACTATAGAAGGCTACGAATTATATTAAAAACTGAATTGAATTTTCAGAACAGAATTATGGCAATTAATAGCCTTGCAATCCCAGTTGCCCAATATAGTTTCAACATCTTAAACTGGACTCTGAACGACTTCAGACGAATGGATTCTAAAACAAGAAATCTTCTTTCTACGCATGATGCATCATCCAAAGGCTGATGTAGACCGTCTATACATACTCCGTAAAGGTGAAAGAGGTCTTATTCACCTAGAATTGTCATACAAGACAACAACTATTGTCTTACTAACATACATAGAAACAACAAAGGATTGGATGATACAATTAGTAAGGCAAAATGATGAAAGAAAGAAAAAATATTCAATAATAAAAGAAGGCAGTAAATTCAAACAAGATTTACAGTTAGTAGATTCTGTAGAAAAGAAAAACAGAAGCCAAGAACCAACTATTGCGGCAAAAAATATGAAACTGAAAGCCAAAGATAAAGCTCTTGAACAGATGAAACAGCGCTGGCAAGACAAACCTCTGCATGGCCAATATCCAGTACGTGCCAATAAATCCAATATTGACAAAGTTAATACTCATCGATGGTTACGTACATCTGGATTAAAGTCTGAGACTGAAGGCTTTATTCTTGCAGCACAAGACCAAAGTCTTTTCACTAGAAACTTTCAGGCAAATATTATACATAATGATATGGATCCAAAATGAAGGCTTTGTGATAAACACCAACAAACAATAGACCATCTAATCTCAGGCTTTTCTGCACTTGCCCCAAATGAATATAAAAATCGCCACGATAGAGTGGGACAATATTTACATTGGACAAACACTATGGACAATCTGTAAACAAACACTGTTATGAACATCACCCAGCACCGGTTACAGAAATAGAAGATATAACCATTCTATGGGATTACACCATCTACACAGACAGAAAAATTGAAGCAAATAGGCCGGACATTATTGTTAAAAACCAGGAAGGAAAAACTTGTCTATTAATTGATATGGCTTGTCCAGCGGATTGTAACATAGCAACCAAGGAATTCGAAAAACTGTCAAAACATAAAGACCTGGAAATTGAAATAGAAAAAATGTGGAAATTGAAAACAAGAGTTGTGCCAGTGATAGTAGGTGCACTTGGAATGATAAAAAATGGAACAAAACAACACATAGAAAGAATCCCTGGAAACCCCAGCTTAAGAGATATACAAAAAATTGTCTTATTAAGTACAGCCCACACACTAAGGAAAACGTTATCTATGTAATGCTGGGGATGATAGGGAAGATAGAAAAACATGAAATGGAGCCATAACAACACGCCACGACCTGCCTTAGGTCTTCCCGCAGACTTGGTAGGTAGTGAGACCATAGCAGAAATAAAAAGTTGATGAAAAATGACATAATAATAATAATAATAATAATAATAATAATAATTGTCCAGCGGATTATAACAGAGCAACTAAGGAATTCGAAAAATTGTCAAAATATAAAAACATGGAAATTGAAATAGAAAGAAAATATGGAAATTGTAAACAAGTGTCGTACCAGTGATAGTGGGTGCACTTGGAATGATAAAAAAAAAACAAACAAAAAAAAACATTGAAAGAATCCCTGGAAGCCCCAGCTTAAGAGATATACAAAAATTGTCTTGTTAAGCCCACACTATCAGGAGAACTTTGTCTATGTAACGCTAGGGATTTTAGGGGAGATAGAAAAAACATGAAATGGAGCCATAACAACACACCACAACCTGCCTTAGGTCTTCCCGCAGACTTGGTTGGTAGTGCGACCATAGCAGAAATCGAAATATGATGAAAAATGACAACATGATAATAATACCACTAATCATATTAATAATAATAATTACACTAAACACATGACAAATGTGTGTGATTTTTACAAAAATGATTAGTGGAAAATGTTATGAAGCCATTTCTCAACTTATATCTTTGATTTAAACCCGGAAATATGTATACCACAGAAATCTAAGAAAATAATATTAATAATAAAAAAATTTGAAATCACACATTTTGCACGAAGGATAAGTGCTTTTTAAATTCTTTTACAAGAATTATCAGAAGATATGAAACCATTTCTACCCGTACGTCTTTGGTTGGGACCCGGGTGGAAATGTGTATGCAACAGTGATTTTCTAAACGGATGCTTAGATGTGGCACAAGGCCGAAATTATGAAGTACCCAGTGAAGGTCGAACTCACTATTAAATTACAATGATTCTCTCAGAACAAGCCTGTTATGAAGCCATTTCTCACCACAAGGTGCCCAAATGTGTATACAAGAGAAGCGTAAATAATAATAATAATAATAATAATAATAATAATAATAATAATAATAATAATAATTTTATTGTTAAAAACCAGAAGGAGAAAACTTGTCTATTAATTGATATGGCTTGTCCAGCGGATTGTAACATAGCAACCAAGGAATTCCAAAAACTGTCAAAACATAAAGACCTGGAAATTGAAATAGAAAAAATGTGGAAATTGAAAACAAGAGTTGTGCCAGTGATAGTAGGTGCACTTGGAATGATAAGAAATGGAACAAAACAGCACATTGAAAGAATCCCTGGAAACCCTAGCTTAAGAGATATACAAAAAATTGTCTTATTAAGTACAGCCCACACACGAAGGAAAACTGTATCTATGTAACGCTAGGGATGATAGAGAAGATAGAAAAACATAAAATGGAGCCATAACAACACGCCACGACCTGCCCTAGGTCTCCCCGCAGATTTGGTTGGTAGTGAGACCAAAGCAGAAATCGAAATATGATGAAAAATGACATAATAATAATAATAATAGTATCCTGTGATGGAAACCCCTAAATGGAAAATATGTACCCAAAAATAACAATATAAACGCAAGACACATTAATGGCTGAAGAGTGAAGGTATTTATTATGGCTACAATGATCAAAATTACTACTCAGCTATAATTTCAAAGCAAGAAAAAAAAAATGGCTCAGATCAAATATGTAGATGTTTGAAGATGTTGAAACTGGTGACCATTTAATATCTGCTAGTCTAATATGCGAGGAATACAAATATCGATATTATAAAAAGTCCGATGAAGGCCAAAGTCGGATTTAGATGGAAACTTCGATTTTGGTCGGAATCCCAATTCAGGTCGAAAACTGCGATTTTCAAATCAAAAACTCCGTGGAAATTCACTTGGGTTCTTCAAAAAATAAAAAAGGAAAAACATTGTAGAATTTTAAAACGCCTCACTATAATTCCGATTCATTTTGAGGAAATAAAATTTATTTACTCAATTCACAAAGATTTGAATATATTTTAAACTGAATTTAAAAGCAAAGATTTGAAATTCACAAAATCTTTGTGTCACTTGAAACTCAATAGGAATGAAAATCTTTAGAAAACCATTATTTTTTTTTTTTCAGTTATTTTAAAATTTTAACTGATCCTTTTATATCCGGACAGAGATCCCAAATGTTGGATGTTCACATGTTTAAATCTCGAGATCATACTCAACAGGTGAAGAGGTTCATCCCGTCAGGGTTAGGGTTAGGGTTCACACTCCACCCACGTCTGTTGAACAAGTGTAGAGGCTGGCTCATCTTTTGTTCCCTGTTTAGGATGTGGTTTCCGGCTTTCTCGTTTCCAATCTTTTCACTTTTCATCTTTTTATTTTTTTTTCAATTGGAGTAGATAGATCTATATATCGCCCTGTTCACACTCCACCCACGTCTATTGAAAAGGTGTAGAGGCTCATCCCTTGTTCCCTTTTTAGGATGTGGTTTCTGGCTTTCTCTTTTCCAATCTTTTCACTTTTTCTTATTTTTTTTTCAATTGGAGTAGATAGATTGAACTATTTCCCGGTTCACACTCCACCCACGTCTATTGAACAGGTGTAGAGGCTCATCCCTTTTTCCCTGTTTAGGATGTGGTTTCCGGCTTTCTCTTTTCCAATCTTTTCACTTTTTCTTATTTTTTTTTCAATTGGAGTAGATAGATTGAACTATTTCCCGGTTCACACTCCACCCACGTCTATTGAACAGGTGTAGAGGCTCATCCTTTGTTCCCTGTTTAGGATGTGGTTTCCGGCTTTCTCTTTTCCAATCTTCTCACTTTGTTTTTTTTTTTTGGTTCAATTGGAGTAGATAGATCTATATATCGCCCGGTTCACACTCCACCCACGTCTATTGAACAGGTGTAGAGACTCAGCCCTTGTTCCTTTTTTAGGATGTGGTTTCCGGCTTTCTCGTTTCCAATCTTTTCACTTTTCCTTATGTTTTTTTAATTGGAGTGGTTTCCGGCTTTCTCTTTTCCAATCTATTCACTTTTACGTAACCCCCTGCATATCAGTGGCGTTACCGCCTTACCCGGGGTGATATGATTAAATATATATATATATATATATATATATATATATATATCAAAGTAGAGCAAGATTTAATGTGGTTTCAAACAGGCTAACAAACAGAATTTGCCGTATATTTATTTAGATTATATACACACGATGCGCGTTGTGGTGCAGTGGATATCGGCTCGGAACAAGAAATCGGGGAGACGAGTTCGAATTCCATTTGAATTCATTGCATTCACTTACGCGCAAATACACTTGGGAAAGGTATTAATCCGTCTCTTCCTTCAAGTTATGGGTTAAATAACAGGAAAGATTGGGTTCTATAGCCTTGGCTGGCAACCAGTCTACCGCAGAAACCAATGGCAACCTAATGCGGGATGATCTACTGCCCAGTCAGTCATGTCTCTCTCGGGACATGATCGCCCAAGCGTCTTTCACGTATGGCACTTAAATGACTGATACCCGATGGTCCAAAAGTAGGCGGTCAGGTATATTCATCGGAAGGTATATCTCACTCGATAGTGAAGTGTAGGTACATCACTCTGAATCAATCATAGAACGCCATGAAGAAGGTATTCATTGGAACATTACCATTCATACAGTCTAAGCTATGGGTAGAAGCTAGGATATGACCGTCATTACCCATCCGAAATATCAGAGCAGATTTCAAACAATAATAATAAAGTTTATCATGTTCCTCGCTGTTGGACTAATTGGGACCAGAAACTAGTGTCGACAGATTAAAAAAAAAAAAAAAAGACCGAACACTGTAGCAGACTAAGGGATTTAGGAGTCAAATTTAGATAAATCCACAGGCGGAGATTGTCCGAGATGACTCGGTTCTTTTATGTGCCCTGTCCTTTCAGGACGTAGGCGATCATGGCTTTCCGCGTCTCCCTATCCCTGGTGGCTCTTAGCACGCCTTCTCCTGTTACACGATGCAACCCCCGTTCTGTTATCCACTAGCTCAAAACCATAAATCTAGAATATAAAATAGCCGCAAAATCAGGGATCAGTTGATATACTGATTGTAATATAGAATTGATCCCCCATTTTATATACCCACATCATTATTTCTTATCAACAGTTGGCATATATATTCTTCTTCTATGTTCCTTATCCTTTCAGGACGTAGGCGATCATGGCTTTCCACATCTCCCTATCCCTGGTGTTTCTTAGCACGCCTTCTGTTACGCCATGCAACCCTCGTTCCATCATCCACCTGAGTAGGTCATTTAAATATGTTATCCGTTGCTTTCCCCTGTCTCTTTTTCCCTCTATCTGGCCTGTTAGTATCAGGTTCTCCAAGCCCTACTTCCTCATTGCATGTCCAAGGAACTTCAGCTGTCTCTTCCTGATGCTCAGTATTAATTTCCTTTTCGTTTCCATCATTTCTAAGACCTCATTATTGCTCACATGCTCGATTCATGATATTCGCAGTATCCTTCTGTAGTCGATTCAAGTTTTTCCTTCATCTTCGATGATATTGTCCAACATTCACTGCCATATTGAAGAACTGGCAACACATGGCAATCCAGTAGTCTCTTCTTTGTTTCCAGCGAAATTGTTTCTTAATACTTTACTCAACTTCTGGAATGCTTCCTTCGCCATGCCAATTCACCTTCGGATCTCTGTGTCGTATTTTCCGTCTTCTGTTATAATACTTCCCAGATATTTAAATTTTTGTACCTGCTTGATTCTAGTATCTTCGACCAGTATTTGGCATATTGGGCTGCCCTTTTTACAGATGACCATGCATTCGGTTTTCGTGCAGTTTATTTGTAGTTATTACCCGACATAAAGACATTGTTAATCAATCCTTATTTGCAAGGTTACTCGTCTCTTCTTATTAAAAACATAGCCTGTTGATATATCCGACATATTTGGCTGTCATGTACTTGCTGCGACATAATTAAGAACCTGAGAGTCATCACGAATATATTAGGCTTTGTATATTTATATCCCAGCCTGACTTTGCGTACTCTTCTCTAAAATAATAATAATAATAATAATAATAATAATAATAATTAGTATTCAGGGCTTGATCTTTGGCGGCTAAGATTTCAAAAACATAAGAGTGTAAGCCTACTAGTAGCTGCTCAAGGCCAAGAGCTGAACTCTAATACTGCCTGGAAGAACAAGTGGATATTGATCAGCATTTTGAGCTTCAGATATTTATATCTCAGGAAATTTTAGTGTGTTGCTTTCATGCACAAAATAATAGTAGAGCATTTAACTCGTAGGGTACTTTTAAAAGCAAGCCAAAAAGAAAAAAATATATTTGAATATATTACCTTGAACGGCGGAAGTAGTTAACAGTAACGTCCGGCCGTAGGTAAAGTCAACAAAGAACGAGGGTGGTTGACGGATACATCCGGCTGTAGATGATGTCAACAAAGAGTAACACAAATCACCAGCGACAACCGGCTTGAAAAGCAATGGATTGCTGGGCGTGATTGACAGATACATCCGGTCGTAGATAGTCAAGAAAATGATAACCCGAAAAGGCAAAAATTCGTGGGAGTTTTAACACTATATAAAGTTTACAATTTTTGGCTGGAGAGATAGATACTGGCTAATGGCCCCCGACGGGCCCTTCGTGTGTGCGACTCTCTCCGGCCGCCTTCCTGCTCCACAAGCATCACTGACAAAGAATAAAAATATACTATTATATTATACATGTTCCTCGTTGTTTGTCCAGACCCAGCATTAATATGCCAATTCTTTTTTTTTTCATTTCATAATAATGGAAATACATAATAAATCAAACGAATGAACAAAAGCTAAAGAAACAATTTTTATCACATTTTTCTAGACATCCATTTAGATTAAAGGAATATTTTTGTATTTCATTCTGTAACGTATTTGTCCAATGTTTATAAGTGGCTCAGTTCCAGCGTAAACTATGCTTCATTTACACATCTTTTCCCTGTCTATTTAGATTTCATAAGATTTCCATCTGAAGCCCTGCTTTAACTAAATTCTCATTTCAGTCAATAGATGTTCACCAGTTAGACGACGGCGCCCAAAATATAATTGAAACAATAGTGACAACGATAATAAACATTTCATCTTAGTTCTTTCTTAGTTGACGAACTTAAAACGTTTATAAATAGTAAATTATCTAAGCATCGTTTAGATGTGACACAAGGCCTAGAGCATGGGGTACCCAGTGAGGAGTGAACTCACTACTCAGTTGTAACAGGTTTTAGCGAAACAAGCTTGCTAACCATTACACAAAGAGGTGCCCCCACCAAAAAGAAATTTATTAAATAGTGGGTATTTATTTTGCTCAGATTGCTATTTTCTCTTGCGAAACAGCACGAAAATATTACAGGCTCTCACAAGGTTTCTTTCTTTTCTTGGTTATTTCTTTTTTATTCTTCTGTATACCGTGTCCATTCAGGACATTGGCGTTTATAGCTACATTTTTTGGCTTTTGCCTTTTTGTTATCACTCCTAAACATTGATCCGCCATTCATTTACTCAAACACACCAAGTAGGTTCGACGTTTTTTTCTCTTTTTCCTCTTTTGATCAATCTGATTTTTGTGTATAAAATTTTCAAAGTGCTCTTTCTTCATTATATGCGCTAGAAGTGTCAACTGTTTAAGTCTTATGCTACGTTTAAGTGTCCCTTTTGCTCCTAATTTCTATAAAACTTTGTCATTGCTCACATCATCGGCTATTCTGAACACCCTTTGTCGTTGCTCACATGATCCTGCTATTCTGAACACCCATATGTAGAACCACAGTTATGTTGCTTCAAGTCTCTTCTTCATCGGTAATGAAATTGTCAGGCATTCACTGCCTTATATAATGGCTGATACTATGTAAAATTTCAATAATATTTCCTTGTTTTTTAATACTTTCATTATCTTTTGGAATTTCAATGCAACTATTTTTATCCTCTGTTAAAGCATCCCCCATGTATCTCTGCGTAATTTGCATTGTCTTCGTGCAATTGGTATTTAGTCCTTTCTTCTTGCTTTCCTTTACTTGGCCTTTTTCTTTTGCTAACACCATGCATTCTGTCTTCTTGCAATTGATATTTAGTCCTTACTTCTGTCGTTCCCTTACTTGGCCTCTTCTTTTTGCTAAAAACCATGTCTTCTGTTTTCTTGTAATTAGTGTTTAGTCCTTTCTTCTCTCTTTCCTTTACTTGGCCTTTTCCTTTTGCTAACAACGATGCATTCTGTCTTCTTGCAATTGATGTTTCGTCCTTTCATCTCTCTTTCCTTCATTTTGCCTCTTCTTTTTGCTAACAACGATGCATTCTGTCTTCTTGCAATTGATGTTTAGTCCTTTCTTCTCTCTTTCTTTTACTTGGCCTCTTGCTTTTGCTAACAACCATGCATTCTGTCTTCTTTCAGTTGATGTTTAGACCTTTTGCTCTCTCTTTTCTATACTTGATTTATTCGTTTTGCCAAAAACCATGCATTCTGTCTTCTTGCAATCGGTGTTTAGTCCTTTCTTCTCTCTTTCATTCGCTACATTTTGTAAACGTTCTTGCAGTTACTTTTCTCTGTGTGTTATCAACACTGTGCCATAAGGTTATCTTAGCGATTGTGGCTGTCATTAATCAGTTAGGTAGAACTTCTAAATCTCCCATAATCTCCTAATTCTATGGGTTAAATAATTGGTGAGAAGACACACCGCTTTCTATTTCTGTATATTTACTTGTTATTATTTCGATCAGTGACTTTTCTGGCCATTGACAATTCTATTTTATAGAAATCCCTTAAAAGAAATTTTTCATTTATAATGAGGTTACTCAGTAGTAAGGACTATTTTCCCCTTTCGTTTCTTCATTATAGGTATATATACACTACCAATCATAAGTTTGGGATCACCCAAATTTTTTCAAAAAGTTTATAAAATTTCATTTTTAGCAGAATCGAATTCGCTGAGTTTATATTTTTTGTTATTCTTATGCAGATGGCAAGTAAAAAAATGGATTCTTTTCAACTTTAAAGTAAACATTTACTCGGTTTGCTACTTGACTTGCTCTTATTGTGATCAAGTTTTTGCTGAAAATTCAGATTTATTCAGATATTATAATTACGGTATAATTTATTTTTGTAAATAATATTACGACGGTATAAATGGCAAGGAAGAAACAGATTATCATTGAAAAAAGAGCTCAGGTTGAAATTCTTTCGAAAGAAGGATATTCCGAACGTGTTATCGCTAAAAAATTAAGCCTATCAAAAACTGGCGTGCATTATTGCCTTCAACGACTCGTGGTGGTTTCTTTGATGAAAAGAAAATATGAATTAATTTTAATTAAATTTGAAATTACTCTATGTTAATTTTGGTTTTAATTATTGTACAAATTGTGAGCAACAATGAAATATATCTATATTTATTCTTCTAAGACATAAAGTTTGTTATTTCTTTCTCTTAGAGAATAAATCTAAGTGGTCCCAAACTTATGGTCGGTTATGTATGTTCGTGATATAACAACTACTTAATACACGGAGGGAACAGCATATCTGAAAGAAAGTAACAGCAATCATGATTTGTTCTCAAAGAGGTTTTCATGTAGTAGTATCATCAGTGGAAATATCATCTGGAATTGCTTCTATCAGATGAAGAATTGTAAACCATTATAAATTTTTATTTGTATTTCTTTCGTTTTAATTGTAGTGGCTTTTATATGGTATCAAGAAATCCACTAGAAACTGTAACTAAGCTGCACTCAACATTTAAAACCACATTTTGGTTCTGTTATGTGCGTTGTGGTGCAGTGGATATCGACTCGGAACGAGACATCGGGGAAACGAGTTCGAAATACAGTTGAATTCATTGCATGCACTTACGCGCAAATACACTTGGGAAAGGTATTAATCCGTCTCTTCCTTCCAGTTATGGGTTAAATAACAGGAAAGATTGGGTTCTATAGCCTTGGCTGGCAACCAGTCTACCGCAGAAAGCAATGGCAACCTACTGCGGGATAATCTTCTGCCCAGTCAGTCATGTCTCTTTCGAGACATGATCGCCCAAGCGTGTTTAACGCATGGCACTTAACTGACTGACTGAGTGTTGAACAAACACAAATGTGCCTGAGCAGGCGTCTGTAATAAGGATTGATTAGTCGCCCTTGCAGACTGCCCTCGTCCATTAGTAGCGACCAGACGTTATTATTTAATTAATCGAGAATTTGTTTTATTTGGTAAAGCATTATCAACCATTATTCACATTGGTTGCTAGTTGGTTCTTAGTGTCGTGTGAGATATTTTTTTCATCAGAATCTACATTGAATATTTATTTATAAAGTATTTATTTAACAGGTTTATTTGTTTATACTGCTTTTATCTAGTAGAATTATTTATAGATATTTTATCTAAAAATATTTATGAAATGAAGAATTGTCAAACAGTATAATTTTTATCTTGTATTTCTTCAAGCAATTTTTTTTTATCTATTAATACTATTCGTAAAAATATTCTTTGAAGTTCATTTTATATGTTAAAGAATAGAAATTAATGTAGATCGTGTAAGATTTGCATATTTGTGGAAATAAAATTTATCAAATTTGTTCCAAGTGAAAAATTGCTCAAACTTCGACTAATGAGGACAGTAAAATACTGATTTTATCAGTTTCTTTCTCACTCTTATTGGCAATGGTCATTTTTGTAACACTATTGTTATGGAACCCAGACTCACCTCAACATGGACTCACCCACTGCTATATTAATAAGTGTGTTACAGCAGTAATAGGGAAACAGGCGGTAGCACTGCACGCATGTGCTTCTATTGATACTGTCAGCTTTCTGCCCTCGGGTAGAGGGCGCTCTCTGCCTCCGAGCAGAGAGCACAAGCCCAGTCGTGGTTCCGCCGAAGGGTAGAACCACGACTCGGTAATGATAGACAGACATATTTTTGGCCCGGCTATATGGCCGGGAATACCCACATTAAAATGACCATGTGTCACATCCGGCCTTGCGTGGGAAGGCTAGTAAATACAGTAGCACTGTGCGCATGACCGCAGTCGACTACCAAGGACTATACTGGATTCGTAAGCTGCGCTTACTCTTACACTATTCTTGGTAACCTTTTCTGTAAATGCATCTTTCTTTAACCTACACCTCGGTTTCCGTGTTATATTTCCGATTTTGGCTCCACATCAACTATATATATATTTAGAAGATACAGTAAAGTAATGGGTAAGGGCTTGAATTGAAGTATCGGAACCTTTATTCATTAGTTCACCGTGCCATAATCAAATTATAGTCGAGTTAATTGCATTCAACCAGGGGCTAATATTCTTTTTGGAAAGGTATAAATCCATGTCTTCTCGCCCCAGAGTAAGTAACAGGACAGACATGAGTCTATAGCCTTGGGTGGTGAACGGTCTACGAGAAGGACAACTCAGAGATGTAAAACTACGGGGGTCGTTTGTGGCATACTTTGCACCGGTTCTCTACCACCTTCTTGAGCCACCAAGGAACAGCGTCAACTGATTTCACTATGAACACTTGTAGTATGGAAGACATAACTTGTTAGAAAATTACCAATACACTTTAAATTTACTCACTTATTTTCTAGTATTGTCGTGTATGGGTGTCTGTATTTACAAAAGTTGATACGTTTATACATAAAAAATAATTAAAAATTCTTTTCAAAATACCATGGGTCGCTGAGTTGTAATAAGATTTTCTATTTATGATAATAAATATAATTTTTATTTTATAATAGTATCAACTCCTACAAATTATTATAGAATTGGAAAGATTTAAAACTTTATAAATTATGACTTTGCCCGCTCGGCTTGTCATCTACGTGTTGTGGAGGCCGCCATGTATTTAAAAATACATCAGCCTAGCCTGTGCAAACAAAAGGTGCACTTCATTTGCTCCTTACAGCTGTTGGTGCTTTTGTGAGTCCCTTTTTAAAATTTTATTGCTCTTGTCGAACTTTACGTTTACACTCCTCTTACATTATGATTAATTTTTATTAAAATTTTGTTTTTAAGCGAGTCTCACCTTCCCATCTTTAATTCATATTAATGTGCCCTGTCTATCATTTAACATTCTGCCAACGAGCAACTTTTATAATGTGTTGGCCGAAAGGGGTCCTGAGGTCTTATGAACATTATGATGTTATTTCTATTCAATTCTATTTAATTTTCTGCGGGTACAAGTCTCCTTTTATATATATATATATATATATATATATATATACCATTTTATTAATATGATTTATAAAAGCATTATATCACTACACAAACATTTTCATGTTTCGGAACAATACTGTATACATGAACAGTGGGTTTTATTCTACCTGTTCTTTCACTTCCTTATGAAAAATATTGCGTCATTCGTGATCGCATCAGGTTTTTACCACGCCCAGACGCTATGGTTTCGAATGTTGATTAGTTGTTCTACGACCATTGTTTGCGATGAACGTTACTCGAAGGTAGTAGACGGAAATTGTAACGTTGACGATCACACTAGCAAGCCTTACAGAGAGATCGTGGATATTGTTAGTGTCAGTTTTTTAAATGCCAGTCGTGTCATCTAGCTGGAGTGTGTGTGTATGTGTGTGTGTGTGCAGGGACAATCTGTTCAAGATTTTTTTTCATTATCTTATGACTTCAGGGTCTACTTGTCACAATTTATCATTTCAAGTGAATTCAGGAATCATTTCACACACAAGATGCAAGGGGTTACTGAGTGTGAAAGAATATGGGAAAAAGAAAAATATCATTATATTATTAAGAAGAATGAAAATCAAAAGAATACGAAGTAAGATAACCTAGGATAAAGATTGTTACTTCATTTAAATCATTCAAGATCTAATTAACTGGAAAGCAAGAATGCAGGTGAGAATTTCACAAGCGAGAAGTGCGAGAGAACAATCTATTTTAACTTAAGTGACAATTTAAATTGAAAATTATGAGATCTATCTGTCAATCCAGTACATTAATATATATTAAATGCATATTTTTTACATTATATATGTATATATATAATGCAATGGTATACGGAATGATAAGTTCAAAGAATTTGTCAATTTAACAGAGAAGATACATGCTCACTTCGAAGTTTCGTGTGGACACTACTATGATATACTCACTCGTCAGGGCTATTTCTAAATAGCCGAGACGTGTGAGATCATCATAAAGAGATCTATATTTATATTTTTCAATACTCTGTCTCCATCCAGATATCGACCAGTTTACCATACAAACAAAACTACTTTCCAAAGACATTTTATCAGTAACACTACTAAAAAAATCAAACAACAACAACAACTAGCAAACTTTGGGTCTAAACTGTATCATTAATAAACAGTATATATATATATATATAGAAATTTCAGGCTAAAAATAAAGACAAACATTGTCTAACATTTGGATATTTTTTAGTATCTTGGTTCTAAGCTTTCGGCTCACATGGTCCATCTTCAGAGAGGTTACAGGGACGTTAACATAAAATCATCCGCGTCAAAGATGATATTATCTTATGTTGATATAAAACATTGCTATTTTTGTCTTTATTATCACCTGAAATTAAAGCTTAAATTCGATGTTTAGAACGGCTCATCATTAAAAATAATATACATTCATTGTCTCTTATATTGAACAATATATTTTAATATCTATCTATCTATCTATCTATCTAAACGTATTTATAAATGGAACTTTGTGTGTGTGTGTGTGTGTGTGTGTGTGTGTCCGTTACCTATATACTCCGAAACGGCTGAACCGATTTTCTTGAAAATTTATACAGTTGTACTATAAGCGTCTGGAAGTGTTCTTAGCTAGGTTCTGTGTCAAGATACCCACGATAAATATTGAAAATCGATAATCGAAAAAATCGCGAGTAGTCCGATTTTAATCAAATTTGATACACTCATAGACAAAGACATAAGAAACGATATTCAGAAGTTTCAAGGTTGCAGTTCTTACAATAGTGTAGAAAATTTGATATCGATACCAGGAAATCAAAATTTGACTTACATCCATTCATTTTTTTTTCGCTTTAAATGGAAACAACTATTGCTTTTTAGTCTTTCGTGTGAACGTACAAAGAGTCTTAGCTCCAGGACCATGGATTAGTTTTAAAGCTTCCATTACAGCCGAGCGCCGAGCTATACTGCTAGTATATATGTAGTTTGAATATGGCTTTAGGATTGCAACAGAATCATTATCTATCTATCTATCTATCTATCTATCTATCTATCTAAGTCTTTCTATCTATCTCAGTCTGTTCCTATCTATCTATCTATCTATCTCAGTCTGTTCCTATCTATCTATCTATCTATCTAAGTCTTTCTATCTATCTCAGTCTGTTCATATCTATCTATCTATCTATCTATCTATCTCAGTCTGTTCATATCTATCTATCTATCTATCTATCTAAGTCTTTCTATCTATCTCAGTCTGTTCATATCTATCTATCTATCTAAGTCTTTCTATCTATCTCAGTCTGTTCATATCTATCTATCTATCTATCTATCTATCTATCTAAGTCTTTCTATCTATCTCAGTCTGTTCATATCTATCTATCTATCTATCTATCTAAGTCTTTCTATCTATCTCAGTCTGTTCATATCTATCTATCTATCTATCTAAGTCTTTCTATCTATCTCAGTCTGTTCATATCTATCTATCTATCTATCTATCTAAGTCTTTCTATCTATCTCAGTCTGTTCATATCTATCTATCTATCTATCTATCTAAGTCTTTCTATCTATCTCAGTCTGTTCATATCTATCTATCTATCTATCTATCTAAGTCTTTCTATCTATCTCAGTCTGTTCATATCTATCTATCTATCTATCTATCTAAGTCTTTCTATCTATCTCAGTCTGTTCTATATCTATCTATCTATCTATCTATCTATCTATCTAAGTCTTTCTATCTATCTCAGTCTGTTCATATCTATCTATCTATCTATCTATCTATCTATCTATCTATCTATGTCTTTCTATCTATCTCAGTCTGTTCATATCTATCTATCTATCTATCTATCTATCTATCTATCTAAGTCTTTCTATCTATCTCAGTCTGTTCATATCTATCTATCTATCTATCTATCTATCTATCTATCTATACACGAATGATATAAGCTCTGGGTACAATCAAACCACCCTTCCTCGCAAATCTAAAGCTTTGTTATATAATCAAATTTTCAGAAATGACGATGGCTGAGAATGTTTCAACCTTCCTTTGTGTATGTATAAATATAAATAGTTGTGTATGAGTATGTGAGTATATTTGTTTTCGCTTGTATGCACTTACATATTTATATATATATGTGTGTGTGCGTGTGTGTTCGTGTGTTCGTGTGTGTGTGTGTGTATGTAACTATTTGTGTGTACTTACATATATATATATATATATATATTCTTCTTCTATGTGCCCTTTCCGTTCAGGACGTAGGCGATCATGGCTTTCCACGTCTCCCTATCCCTGGTGGCTCTTAGCACACCTTCTCCTGTTATACCATACAACCCTCTTTCCATCATACACCTGATTAGGTCCTTCAAACATGTTATCCGTTGCTTTTTACCTGTCTCTTTTTCCCTCTATCTGGCCTGTTAGTATCAGGTTCTCCAAACCCTCCTTCCTCATTGCATGTCCAAGGAACTTCAGCTGTCTTTTCCAGATGCACAGTATTAATTTTCTTTTTGTTTTTATCATTTCTAGGACCTCATAATTGCTCACATGATCGATCCATGATATTCGCAGCATCCTTCTGTAGAACAACATTTAGGACAGTAGTGGTGAACTTGCAAGACAGTTCAACGTTTCCGATGAAACAGTTAGACTTTACCTGCACCGCCTAGATAAGACTTACAAACTGAGCAAGTGGGTACCGCAAACGTTGTTGGAGGTCCACAAGGGACAGAGAGTGGCAGCCTGCGAATCGCTGCTTTCTCGCCACCGTACAGCATCCTTATTCCATCGAGTGCTTACCAATGATGAAAAGTGGGTTCTGTACGAAACTCCCAAGCGTTCCAGACATTGGTTGTCTCCTCAGGATGCCTTCACACTACAAGACCGCCTATGTATCCACGCATGATTATGGTTTGTGTCTGGTGGACAGGTCGTCAAATGGTTCATTATGAACTGCTACCAACGGGCCAAACGGTCACTGGAGACCTATACTCACAGAAATTGAAACGCATGCAACAGGCATTGCGCCAGAAGGAGCCAGCACCGGCGAATCTCAAAGGTGTGCTTTTCCTCCATGACAACGCCAGGCCGCATGTCGCGCGAGTGGTCAAGGATACCATACAGCAACTTGGGTGGGAGACTTTGTGCCATTCACCTTATTCACCTGACCTTGCGCCATCCGATTACCACCTCTTCCACTCCCTGGATAATCATCTCTGTGGGAAATCCTTCACCAATGAAGCAGACTTCGTCCAACTATGTGCAAACTGGAACTAACTAATAGTTCTACTGAACTCCAATAGAAGTCTAAAGAACTCTCTAGAACTTCTAAGAACTCCATTATTTATTGTACAGAAGTACAAATGCGGCACAAGGCCTAATACGGGGATGGGGAAAGGCTGGTCATCAACTGTCCTATATTTAACTTAGCTATTCACTTTCGTTGACCCTGACACGCTTACAATAACCTTTCACCATAAAACCACATTTTTACTTACCATTCTTACCACGTCCACCATAATACCTCAGGTTCTCTATGTAGTCCTACTTAACTCCCATATGTACAATGTTCAGTGGAGGGCATGGGCAGAAATAACAACATTTAAAATCCCCAATGATTTTATACAATGAAAATAAGATATGTACAAGAAACTAAACAAAATCATATTAGTAATAAAAGCCCCCCACTACTCTAATAATGTGACAGCAAAATCACTTCCCCGGACGAAATATAATGCGTGGCTTTAGAAATATAATAATATCACTTATCCGATCAGCAATCACTCACACAATCACTCACACATTTAAACATCATAACAAAAACGAAAAGCACACTTGAAAAATAACGAAAGACGACACGCATCCACCGGAGAACTAACATTGTTGAACACCTAAAGTGGGAAGGGATGGGGGATTAAACTAAAGAAAAATAGGGGACGAAAAAGAAAAAGGGGGCCAATGAGCAATCATAACCTAGCTAAGTTAACAATGAAGCAAAAAACAGAAAAAAATCAAACTTTCCCTACACTAACCTAACAGGGACGGGGTGCACATGTTCTGCCCAGCACACCCAATATCCTGATGCCTAACCAGCATCAAACAACCACTCCAGGTCAGCACCTTTCACTCGACAGAATCGCGCAAGACTCACCCACCTTTTGCCAAATTCAGATGGAGTGAGTCGTTTCCTTTCCGTCCTGATCTTGACTTTAAGCTGATGCTTAAAGAACAAGATCAGTTGGGAAGAGGTAAACTTCTCATCACCATAGAATTCCTTCTGTCGCGTCGTCCAAATCACGATTCGCATAACACCTAGTAAGCAAAAGAGCACATAGTGCTCAGCCCTAGATAACGGAGGTACGACATTGCTACAAACAGAACTAGCCTCAAGGACAAAGAACTTTCCACGCAGCATACGAACCATGAGGTCTTCAAGAAACTTACACAACGGAGCAACAACACTGCAGTGGAAGAAGGCATGATCGACGGTTTCCGTCGTCAGCCCACAACGCACGCAGGTTGATTTTGGTGTTAGGCCCGCTGCATGAAGCCTCTTGCCTACCCAGAGAGCCTTTCGAATCATCAGCCAGGTGAGTGATGCCTCATCGTTAGTGAGACATTTCAACCCAGGCGCCCAAGGCCATATGGAGCGAGCCTCCTGCTTCGTAAGCCCGAGCTCGCCAATCAGTTCATCTTGAACGGCCCCCCTAACTAAAACCCGATATAATGCCCTAAGAGACAACGATTGGGCGTTGGAGAGGCCATCCGTAGCCCGCAAGAGAAACTGGAGAGCCAAACGACATTCTTTATAGAAGGAGCACTCGCCACGAGGAGTACGGCCGGCCTCCTCCTCCGACAAATGCACACTTCTCAGGGATGGAAAGTTTTTATGGACGTCCTCTTGAACGAGGGCGCCGTTCTCATCCTCCAGCATACACATTCGATCCAGGAATCTAATGCGAAGCGTGTGTTGACGAATCTCAACGCTAGGCATGCCCAGACCGCCCTCAGATGGATGCAGGCAACAGATCTCGCGACGTACCTTGGGAGACTTGCCTTCTCCCCAAAGGAAGGAGAACAAGAACTGAATTAAACCCAAACGAATGGCACACGGGAGAGGAAGTACCGAGAGTCGGTAAAGGAGAATCGGGTAGATGTGCGAGGCACATACTTCCGCCCTCCCCTTTAAGGAGAGCCTCCTCCGAGTCCACAGACGAACTGCGCCCTCGGCCTTCTCTCGAACCTCCGACCAATTCATTTCCAACTGGAGATCAGGACCGAAAAAGACGCCGAGAATCTTGATCGGCCCGTCCGTCCAGAGAAAAGGTCCGGGAAGAGAAACTCCCTTCCACGCACCCAATCGCAAGCCAACAGACTTATCGCGATTGATCTTGGCCCCTGTCACCGTCTCATAGCATCTGATTTCTTTGCTGACTTCGTCAATCTCGGCTTTGCTCGACACAAAAACCGAAACGTCGTCAGCATAGGCGGAGTACCTGGCCGAGGTGGTAGCACCAGGTACGGAAATTCCGCGAAGGACCGGATTCGCCTTTAACTTGCGAAGGAATGGCTCCAACGCAAGAACGTACAGCAAAGGCGAAAGTGGACAACCTTGACGAATGGAGCGAGATAAAGTGAAGGGCTTCGATCTTACCCCATTCACTTCCACCAGCGCACCGGGGGACTCATACAGCAGTCGGATCCAGGAGCGAAAGTACGGCCCGAAACCGGCGGCGGAAAGGACAGACTCCAAGAAACGATGGTCAACCCTATCGAAAGCCTTGGACTGATCCAAATTGATCAGCGCGGCTTCGGTGTCGGTTTTCTCGATGATCAGGCGTACCAAATGAAGGTTGTCCTGAATAGTCCTGCCCTTCACAGCACAAGTCTGCTCGGGGCCAATCAGACTAGAGAGGACAGCCTGCAAACGGCCGGCCAAGATCTTGGCAAAAATCTTTAAGTCAGTATTTAACATCGTTAAAGGCCGATAATTATCTATGCCACCCCCACCGCTCTTGCTCTTGCGAAGCAACTTGATTACACCCCTGGTGAAGCGACGAGGTATAGACCCCTGCTTCATCCAGTTGTTATAAACAAGAGCCAGCAGAGGAACAAGAACGGACGACTGCCTCAAGTACAGTTCGTAGGGAAGACCATCCAAACCTGGAGTTTTGTCCCGGCCAACCAATTTCAGCGCATCCCAGATTTCCGACTCTGTTATGGGCCCCTCGCACCTAGCCGCTTCAGCCGCCTCGAGGCGGGGAAAGTCAGCCAAATAGGTGTCGAACTGAGCAGAGCTCAGACCGGGCTCCCTGGTGAAAAGATCCTGGAAGTAATCCCGAAAAGCTCCACATATACCCACGTCTGTAGTCACGGTACGACCATCCGGCAATGTGATGTCCTTGATATGCCGATTGGCTGCTTGCCTAGCTTCCTCTGCACGCAATTCTGCGGCCATATTCGTTGCCTCAGAAGACATTCTTTTTAACCTAGCCCTAACTACCAGAGCTTGATCCTTCTTGATAGCCAAGGAGGCCAGCTCGGCCCTAGCTAAGGCTACGTCCCCACTATTACGGGATTTAACTGCCCGATCAACTTTTTTCTCTAACGTCGATTGCGCCGCTAAATTAGCTAAGTTGAGCCGACGGCTATAGTCGGCAGCAAACGACCTAATTTTGGATTTAAGTGTATCCCACCACTTATTCCCAACCACAGCCCCCGTCAGTTCCCGCTTTAGTGTTAGTAAAAGCTGGTGCTGGAAATCTTGGCTATCAAATAATGACGCGTTCAATTTCCAGTAGCCAGCCAACTTAACCTTAGGCTTATCTAAGTTTACACGAACCCGGACGAGCCTATGATCCGTGTAAACTATGGAATGGAAACTTGGACAACCTAAGAGCCCTACGTCGACTCTCCTAACTAGGACTCGGTCGAGGTAGCTTGCGCGTACCTTCGAATCCGAGCTGCCCCTATTAGTCCAAGTCCACACTACCTCCCGGGGGTGTTCATTTCGGTATTTATCGACAAGATCATTCCTGTCGATAAATTCCCGAAACGGTTTCACATCCGGGTTGTTAGTACCCGATCTTTCTCCTATACGATCCTTCTCAGGGTCAAGGACGGCATTCCAATCCCCCGCTAAAATTACCCGCCTCGATGTTCCAAAGAACGACTCGAGCTGCCGAAACAAAGCAGGACGCTCCGCATGGACATTGGGCGCATAAACCCCAATGAGGCGAAAAGACTTCTCCTTTATGGTAATATCCAGCACACAAATCCTGCCCGCTGGATCCGCGAAGACAAGCGTACACGCCGCACCCAAAGACTTGCTCACTAGCCAGGAAACACCTCTAGAACGACCATCAAAACATGCTGAATAGAGATCGTAATCCCTAGACAGTATGCCCTCATAGTCGCCAGCAAAAAACCGGGTCTCCTGCAAACAACAAACATCCACCCCGAGGCGCTGGAGATCATGAAGGAGTCTCACCCTCCGAGACTCTGACCTCAGCCCCCGGGCATTCACGCTTGCTAACCAGAGAGCCATTATGATCCTTAATTAGGGTTGGGGTCCTGGACAGAACATGGTCGGGGAAAGGATGCCGACAGCCTCTCCCATTGACCCATGGCCCATCTCATTCTTGATGGTGCCGTCAGAGGAGACGCCGCCAACATCCCAGGGAAAGGTTAGTTTTAGCGCCCTATAGAGGGAGGGGTGAACTAAAACCGGGACCCGTCCTGTACAAAATTTTTCCAAGTTTGCAAGCTTTTCAGATGTTGTGGTGATGATTGGTGGTGTCATCTGTATCGCTTTAGAGGCCTCCTCAATCATGCCCCAAGTCTGCCGCGCCCCCGACCCAGTGCGGATAACTGTAAGAAGCCTTTGCGCACTTGGGAAATTTTCCGGGACCTCTATGTCTTTATCCGCACACTTCTTCATTGATAACAGCGCTTTTAGTTGTTTTATCCTATTCCCAAAATTTTTTGCGCGTTCTGCCTGGGCCGGGGAAATACGGCAGACGTTTTCCCCTTGCCTGTATGCTACATTAGCCGGTTTTTTTTTTGCCTCTTTGTCCTCCGCAGATGAGCTCCTTTGCCTTTTTGATGGAGGGGGCATCTGTTTCGGGGGAGAGGGACAGGGAGAGATGCAGGGAGAGACTCTAAAGTAGTTGATGATCGGGCTGGGGTCTCGAGATCGAGGGGACGGTTTTCGGGGTGTGGGTTGAGATGAATGAATTTTCTTTCCTTTCCCAGGCTTTTCCTTTTGAGGGGAGGACGGGGCAGAGGCCGAGGGGCGAGATTTTTGTTGTCGAACCTGTTGAATTAGCGCTGCAGATGGTCGAAATGGCCGCTTTTCCAATTGTTTTTTTAGTTCTTTTATTTGTTCCGTTTTTTCGTACCCAGGATCGTACGCCTTTCGTAGTTCTTCAAGTTTTGGCGCCGACCAGGCCGAGGCATCGCCCTTCTTGCTGGTGGAGGGAGTGGGGCTGTTCGTGCCTTTAGTCTTTGGGGTCTCCGGGGACCGAGATTCCGCAGCTTGGCGCTTCCCCCTGGCCCTGCCAACAACCAGCCACTCCCCCTTTGCCTTCTCCGTGGCTGCACTTGCAGCTGGTGATGGTTTTTCGGGGGGTGAGGGAACTTTCTTGTTCCCAACCGGGGTAAATGCCACACCGGTCCTGGGTATTGGCATGCCCACTACGGGCGAGACGGATTTAACAGGAGCGGCCAGAGGGGGATTTTGGTCGATTGGAGCCTGGCTTCCAGAGGCCTTCTTCTCTGGGCAGGAGGAGGAGAGGTGACCAGCCTCTCCACACCTCCAGCATTTTGGTTTGCGGCCGGACACGATCACCGGCAAGCTCAGGCCCCCTACGTCAAGACAGTTGGGGATGGTCTTGAAGGTCTTGTCGTCGGTCATTATATCGAAAGACCATCCCCCGTTCAGGTCATCGCAGGAGGCATCTAAAATTTCGCCGAACTGCGAAAAGTACGCAGCAAGATGCTCCCCGATGACCTGAGGAGGAACCTCATATACTGCTACCCTGGTCCTTCTTTTGCCTTCGTACACTGCGCGGAGGATGTATACCTCGGTTATGATGTCTTCTTTGGCCATTTTTAAGCAATCCTCTGGTGTGGGCAGCAGCACGTCCCACATGAAGAAGCCCGCACCTTTCACTATCCTTAAGGGCTTATACCCCTCTGACTGCAGTGTTTTCAACACTGTGTCTTTCGTGCTGCGACAAATCTTGCGCGTACGCTTGTCCACCACGAAGACTGACACTATTCTTTTTTCAATCCTCTTTAATTCTTGGGGATCTACCAAGAGCCCACCTTCTACGACAAGGTGTGCGTAGCTCTTAGCTCTCTCCAAGAACTCCGTCAGATTGATCTTAACTTTCGGAGGGGACTTCCAGCCACAGGGCGATTCCCCGGCCTCCGCATCTTTCGTTGACTTGTCTATGTCTTTATTCTCTTTAGCTTGTTCATCAACGTTTTTCTGGCCATTCTCGGCCATTGTTGATTTCATAGCATTTTCTTTTTCCTTTCCTTCGTCATGCTCTTTTCCCGGAAGAGGGGGAAAATCCTCATTAGTTTTTTCTGGCGGTCCCTTCCAAGGGGGGTCAAAATCAAGCTTTTTCTTTATTGACCGACTAGTGTCGGTCATTTTTAAGTTCTGACACTCCACGCAACACTTTTTTTTTCCACCAATCTAAATTAATATTATGGAGGGGTGGGAAAAGGCTGGGGGGAAAAAAAATGGAAAAATATATAAAACAAATAAATAAAAGCTCAAAATAAACAAACGACAATTATAGACAAGAAAAACGGTTTTAAATTAAAACCAACAAACCCCGAAGGATTTTAAAAATCAATACAATTTAACCTTAGCTAATAACGGCAAAAATGCTAGCCTTTAGCGGCCAATTATACGCTAAGAACTTGCCTTAAAACGGCAAAAAGATAAGCCTCTAGAGAGGTCTACCAAAAGAAAACAATGAGTAAACTTTACAAGTTACAATAAGACTGAAAATAAATCAAACAAACAGAAAACAGGAGTTACCTAAAAAGGCTACTCTCGTTAAAAAATAGGAGGAGGGGCAAAAAATAAACTTTGCTGGGTTAAATAAAGTTTACAAAAAAGGAATCAACAAAATAAATTTTTTACAACGAATAAACTTTACAAAAAATGAAACAAACTACACAAAGAAAACGAATACGAAAAATAAATCAAACAAAAAGCGAAGAGTCGCCTAAGGCAACCTCCGTAAATGAAATATGGGGAGGGGTTAAAAAAAAGAAACGTGGAAAAAAAAGTTAATTAAACGGTTGTTTGGTCAAAAAAGAATTCAAATAAAAGTTACTGTTAAAAGAAAAGTTTTTAAACAAAAATAAATATGGCACTTAAGGCCAAACGGATACTGAAAAAAAAAAAAAAAAAAAAAAAAGAGAAACAAAAAATTAATTCAAGACGGCCGACCTAAACAAAAACAAATATGGCCGCCAAAAAATACGAAAATAAAATACAAAAAGCTAGAAAATAAAACAGAAAAGAACAAAGTAAATAAACGAAAAAGAAATAAATAAAAATAAACTTAGCTCTACAAAAAAAGGTCTTTCTTGTAAAATAAAGGGTCCAAATGAGAGAATCACAGTATTTTTAAAACAACAAAGTCTGACGCTTGCCAAAACAAGGTCGGAGAAGTCTGAAATAGACAACACACGTCAAAAACTTCTAAGAACTCCTTGATTTAACTTCCTGTTAACTCTTATTAATATAGGAGGGAGAGTACATTATCTGAGGAATAGGTGTGTTTCACAATAACACCTGAAAATTATGGAGCCGAACAAGGAAGATGTAAAAGATAAAATCAAAAGAAGAATCAGCAATAATATCGGTCCTGATCTGTCAGTTTGGTATTAAACTCTTTTCTCTCACCGCAAGTTTGCCAGCCCCTTGTTTCTATGTTAACAGTTTCCTTTCTTTTACATCTTCCTTGTTTAGGGTGCGTTAAGTCGATTAGCAACCGACATAGCGCGATTATAACATTCAGTACGAAAACTACTCCACAATATTAGGTAATTTTAATCTGCAAAAATTTGCAATGTCAATGTCAATTTGCAATGTCAATCGCTATCTACTGTCCTCCTAATAACTCTCTTTTTATTCTCTCACATTAGTAACGTTTCTCTTTCTAATTTTTCCTCACACAGTAACCTCTTTTACTGACCTGCTTCGGTGAACCCGATTAAAAAATCCCTAAAATAGAATTCAGGACAGTATACATTTACAATGATAAGCTATGGCACCTTCACTTGGGTCCAATGCCCACTGGTGTCAACAACATTCTGGACATTCCTTCTCTCCAGTGTGATTAGCCATAGATGTTGAAATCCATCTTGATTTGTTTTAACACATCTCAACTTATTTATAAATGGAACTTTGTCTGTGTGCGTGTCTGTGTGTGTGTCTCTGTGTGTGTGTGTCCGTTACCTATAGACTCCGAAACGGCTGAACCGATTTTCTTGAAAATTTACTCAGTTGTACTATAAGCGCCTGCGAGTGTTCTTAGCTAGATTTTGTGTCTAGGTACCCCTGATAAATACCGATAATCGAAAAAAACGGGTTATAGAAGGAGTGGTCCGATTTTAATCAAATTTGTTATGCTCATAGACAAAGACATAAGAAACGATATTCAGAAGTTTCAAGGTTGCAGTTCTTACACTATTGCAGAAAATCGATAATATATATATATATATATATATATATATATATATATATATATATATAAAAGGCAAGATGTTTGTGTGTGTATGTCTGTTTATCTGCCTTTATGTCTGTATTTTTTCAGCCTTTTTATTTTAGTTTTTGCTTCAGGTTAGGCTCTAAGTAGGTATAATTGTAGTTCTTTGTCTCAGCCATGATACCATTTACTCAGAGGACTTATTTAGCCTTCAAAATTCAGTTTACGACGAAAAAAACATTGCTTTTTAGTCTTTTGTGCCAAGGTCCAAACGTCCAGGACCATGGATTAGTTTTCATACTTTCATTCCACTCGAGCAACGCCGGGCTATACTGCTAGTCAATCTATAAATCCTGGGGCTAACTAATAAAACAACAACTTTTAGGCAATGTTCAACTTTATTCATCAACATAGTCTCCTTCTTGGGTGGTACAATGCTTCCAACGTTTCTTGAACAATTCGATGCCTTTTTTGTAGAATGATTTGTCCTTGGCCTCAAAATACACTTCAGCTTCCGATATCACTTCTCTATTAAAGCCACATCTATTTCCCGGAGCTGGAAACCAAATCTGGGGAATAGGATGGATGTGGAAGCAATTCGAAGTGCAATTTATATTTTGCCATCGTTGCAATCGACTTGTGACACGGTTCGTTGTCATGGTGAAAGATCATTTTTCTTATTCATTTCTGGCCATTTTTTGGCGATGTCTTCCTTCAAAAACACCAGTAAGGCTATATAATATTCGCTATTGATAGTTCTTCTTTTCTCATGGTAATTGATGAACATAATACCTTGTGCATCCCAAAATACGCAGGCTAAAAGTTTATCTGCTGATGTTTGCGTCTTTGGTCTCTTTGGACGGTTTCACCTGCTGCTGTCCACTCAGTTGATTGCCTATTTGACTTCAGAGTGAAGTGGTACATTCATGCTTTATTCATTGTTACATATTTACGCAAAAACCTCTTCTTATTGCATTGAAACAGATGCAAACAACGCTCTGAATCGTCGATGCGTTGTTGCTTTTGATTGACTGTAAGCAAAAGCGGCACCCACTGTTAACATACCTTTCGTGAAAAATGGTGAATACTCTACTTTTTGATACATTCACCTCCTCTGATATCTCTTGCAATTTCATTTTATGATCGGCCAAAATGCGTTTGTTGATTTTTTGGTGTTTACCGATACAACTGCCTATTTTGGGCGACGTGAGCGTTCAGCATTATTTGTGTCTGTACAACCGCGTGGAAAATATAAAATATACCACCTCTTAACTGTGGTTTCCGATGAAGCAGAGTCCAAATAACACTTATCAAGCCATTACTTAGCTTGAACGGTAATTTTTCCCATCAGAAAGCAATGTTTTGTTAATGCACAAAATTCAGATTATTCCATTGTTTTGAAAATTTGCAACAATATCTTCACTTAAATAACTGTAATTTGTAAACTAATGATCCGATTGGATCCAGATTTTGTCACATACCATTTAAAAGTTAGTACTTCATAAAAATCCTATGGATTTTTTATGAATGGTGCTATATATATGTCAGGCCCGGGACTTATTGAGTGACTAGCAGTATAGCCCGGTGTTGC
This sequence comes from Ascarosepion bandense, assembly GCA_037127315.1. Lineage (NCBI taxonomy): Eukaryota > Metazoa > Mollusca > Cephalopoda > Sepiida > Sepiidae > Ascarosepion > Ascarosepion bandense. The sequence goes on from JBBBDQ010000973.1 coordinate 1,460,273, forward strand.
TCGGGTGTAAAGAAAGCTTTAAAACTAATCCATGGTCCTGGAGCTCAGACTCAGCCTAAAAATATTTGTGTGAAGTTTGGTGAGAATCTGATAAAAATTGTGGATTTGTATAAAGGACATACAGACAGATAAACAGACACACACAAATATCTTACCTTTTATATATATATATATATATTATCGATTTTCTGCACTATTGTAAGAACTGCAATCTTGAAACTTCTGAATATCGTTTCTTATGTCTTTGTCTATGAGTATAACAAATTTGATTAAAATCGGACCACTCCTTCTATAAACCGATTTTTTCGATTATCGATTTTCGATATTTATCGGGGGTACCTCGACACAAAACCTAGCTAAGAACACTCGCAGACGCTTATAATTACAACTGTGTAAATTTTCAAGAAAATCAGTGCAGCCGTTTCGGGGTTCTATAGGTAACGGATACACGCACACACAGACACACACAGACACATACAGACAAAGTTCCATTTATAATGAAGTTTAGGACTACTCCTTCTATAACCCGATTTTTTCGATTATCGATTTTCGATATTTATCGGGGGTACCTCTACACAAAATCTAGCTAAGAACACTCGCAGACGCTTATAGTACAACATGCACAGACACACACACGCACACATTCACACACACAGACAAAGTTGCATTTATAAATAAGTTTAGATATGTTAGAATCATAGTATTTGAATCTCATAATATAACTATCTTTGTACAATCATAGTATCTGCATCTGATAGTCTATCTTTTGAATTCAAAGTCAGCCAATTACGATTAACATAATTGAGTAGAGAAGATATATATTCATATCCTTTTGACAGCGGATATAACAAAATCGACCGGGATTCGAACACGGCTTGCTGATTCCTCTTTCCAAATCGTTAACCATTAGGACCAACAATATTTAAAATGTTGATAACGTCGCCAGTAGAAACTGGAAGAGCAATTAAGCTTAATGAGGAAAAACGGTTCAAGATGGACGCATTTATAAGTACGATTGTAATATTTTCTGTTCGTTCTCATTTTCCATGAAAAACGATTTTAGACAGCAAAGTTGGGCTTAAAGTATTTTCGTTCCAGTTTATTTCTTTGTAACAGATGTTCAATTTTTTTTATTTCATGACATTCTATTTATTCATCTCCGTGTATAATCTACCTTGAAAATACATAATATTTTTTTTATGGCGACACTAAATATAACTCGTCTATTAGTCGGCCAATGCTTTAAGAAGTGGATGAACAGTAAATTATGTTAACAAAACACAATATTATATTCCATTTGCAGCATATTTGAAAAAAGTCTAAAGATTTTATAAATGAAAGGCGTTAAACTTTTTATCACACTATCGAAAACCGTGGGAATTTTAAGCAAAACATTCTCTATATTTCAAGGGAAATATTTATCGATTCTACTTAATATAGAAGCTTGTTGTAGTACTTGATTTTTTCATGCGTGAAGGCTAAGTGCCACACCTGAATGATTCAATCAAACACAAGTTTCAGCTTGAGCTAATAACCGTGGACAGGCCAGTGTCATGTTTTTGGAAAAAGATCAAAATTGTAAACGTCCTATGCATAAATATATCCGCAATTTTTCTCCTGCTGTTTTTCATACCGAGCCTTTTGGTTGAATATTTCTTATAAAATCATTAAAAAACAATTCCTAATAATATATATGCTACATATTTTAATCTGCTTTTTTAACATAAGAATGTGCGTTGTGGTTCGGTCGATATCGGATTGGAACGACAAATTGGAGAGAAGATTTCGAATTCCAGATAAATTCATTGCATTCACTTTTGCTCAAACTCCCTTGCAAAAAGTACTAACCCGTTTCTTCTCCCTCCAGCTTGAGGTTAAATAGCAAGACAAATTGGGTTCTATAGCCTTGGCTGGCAACCAGTCTACTACAGAAATTAATGGCAACCTACTGTGGGATAATTTCTGCCAAGTCAGTCATGTCTCTTCCGAGATATAATTAGGTATCTTCAGTACATCGCTGAAAAACCTCATAGTACAAAGAAAAAGTTCTTAAATTTAATAAAATCGAACTTTTTTTCATCAAGATGTTTATGTTATTTTTAAGAGAAAAGATAAAAGTATTTTTAATTATTTTAAAAAATTTGTTAACTCTTTCTAACATGTTCAAAATTTTGGTAAAATCTAAATTTTATTTTCGTTAGCAGAGAGCCAAATCTTCACGAGAAAACGTAATTTTACATAACTCAGTTTTTGTCCGTGATAAACACATTAATTTGGAAACTCTTGTAAAATTAAATAAATGTCGTATTTTAATGAAACTTTCGGGACTTATTTACAAATAAATGAAATTATTTTTGAAATTATTTATTTAAAACATATTGGTAAAAATATACTTTTACAGTTGTTACCCTGCCTCCACGTAAATTGGTGAAATTTCAAGAAATTAAATTCTGTAGGCAAAACTGTTTTAATTAGTTAAACGCTGAACTTATTTGGGAATGTAAATCATGTATTATTTTTTAAACTATTTTGCCGTTTTTACCGAAAATCTGCCCTGAATAGTAATATGAAAAATGCAAATAAAACTATGATATTTAATTAGATAAGCTTTTACCTGACATTTCATTAGATAAGCTTTTAAAAATATAAAGTTAAGACATTAATGTCTGAAGAATATTTTTTTTCGATTAATAATGAAATTGTAAAATAATTGTTTTCATTTTTGTGTTTTCAATTATCATGATTTATAAATTTTCAAAAATACTTTTAGAATATTTTGAAGACTCCTAGACGTTAGGTTGGTAGGTTATACAATGAAAACTATACTTACTAAATGAAAATTGAAAAGTTTACAATAAATTATCTTGTTATTGTATTTTTAAAATAATTTTAAATATTTTTCTTTTTTTTCTTTTGTGCATTTGTTGTTTTTTCTTTGCATGGCCAAGTTCTATGTGTACATTAAAAGGTCATGTGTTTCAGGGTTTCTTCCCCTTACCATAAATGTTGTACAATTATGTCACTTGTGATTCCCATACACTTATGTTAACTCGCATTTGGCGAATTGTCAACACATTTTAAATACGGCGGACAGGTCAAAAAGTTCATCTCTGTGATTAAGAAATAGTTTATTTTAGATTTCATGCTATAAATAAGTAATACTTGTGTAAATTAGGTTAATTTAACATTCAATTGCTAACATTTCAAAAATGATGTGTTAAAAATGTATATTTTCTTTTTGCAAGATTTTATAAACTTAGAATTAACTTTTGTGTTCAAATGTGTCGATCACTCAATAATGAGCTAAAAATTGAAAAAAAAAGATGAAAATGTTAAATTCTAATCAATATATTTATGTTTAACATACACCAGAAGATTTTGTTTACTAGAAATAGTAAATTTAATTCTTTAGATTTCAGTTAAAACTAAAACAGAATTTTCAAGAAAATGTTTATCTATTTCTATTTATTCAATTTATTTTCTGTTCAATTTAAAAGTTTGCTATCAAAAATGAGTGGAGGTACCTTGATATACGAGGGTCATTCGATAAATAAGGTGAAGTTTTGGATATAAAGACTTCTACGAGGGTCATTCAATAAATAACGTGAATTTTTGGCTATAAGGTCTTCTACGAGGGTCATTCAATAAATAAGGTGAATTTTTCGGTATAAGGACTTCTACGAGTGTCATTCAATAAATAAGGTGAATTTTTCGGTATAAAGAGTTCTACGAGGGTCATTCAATAATTAAGGTGAATTTTTCGGTATAAAGACTTTTACCAGGGTCATTCAATAAATAAGGTGAATTTTTCGGTATGAAGACTTCTACGAGAGTCATTCAATAAATAAGGTGAATTTTTCGGTATAAGGACTTCTACGGGGGTCATTCAATAAATAACGTGAATTTTTGGCTATAAAGTCTTCTACGAGGTTCATTCAATAAATAAGGTGACGTTTTCGGTTTAAGGACTTCTACTAGGGTCATTCAATAAATAAGGTGAATTTTTCAGTATAAGGACTTCTACGATGGTCATTCAATAAATCAGGTGAATTTTTGGCTATAAAGTCTTCTACGAGGGTCATTCAATAAATAATGTGAATTTTTCGGTATAAAGACTTCTAATACATATAGGAGCTTACTATTTTCTTCTTAAAAATCCTTTATTTCTTTTTCAAAGGGATTTACTTTTTTCAGATTGAAAAAACTTTGAGAGTTTTAGAGATTAACAAAGATGGCCGACCAAGAAGCATGCTCCAACATTGAACAGAGGTCTTTTGTCAATGTATTGTTTGCTAAAGAGTGCAACCTAGTTGAAATACACAGGAGAATGTCAACTCTGTATGGTGCCACATGTTCCAGCCAAAATATGTTTAAAAGAGAGCTAAATTGTTTAAAGAAGAACGGGGCAGTCTTGAGGATAAAGACAGGCCTGGGAGGCCTATAAAAGTGAGGTCTTCTGAGGTGATCGAATCAGCCAATGACCTCATTCAGTCTGAAAGAAGGGTGACAGTGGATGACATTGCAAGGATTTTGAGCCTATCTGCTAGGACAACACACAAAATTGTCCATGATGTCCCTACCTACTCGAAGGCCTCACACAGCAGCCAAAACGGTGCAGACTATCAACGAGCTGGGCTGGTAACTGCTCCCTCATCCTCCTTACAGCTCAGACCTTGCCCCTTCAGACTTTCACCTGTTTGTTCCCTTGAAAACTTTCACGAAAGTCACGAAGTTTGAAAGTGACGATGAAGTCAAAAGTGCGTGAGCGATTGGCTGAGACATTAGTCCAAATATTTTTTTATGCTGAGGGAATACGGAAGCTTGTGCACAGATGTGAAAAGTGTGTGACACTGCTGGGGGACGACGTTGAAAAATAAAAAAAATGCTTCTATCGGTATTAGAAGTTATTATAATGAAAATTCATCTTATTTATTGAATGACTCTCGTATAAGTTACAAAAAGATTCAAAAATATCATGTATTAGAAAAACCCACATATACACGAATACATAAGATATTTTTCTCTTCTACAGTGACACTTATCCTTCTCGCAGTTCAATTTCTACGGCTTATCAAACTTTTGGAAGTTATTCAAAGTCAGAAATACTTTTACGTTTTTCAATTATAATTAGTATTTAGTGATGCAAGTTTTAATAATTAAACCATAGTTAGGGAAAGGAGCGATGGATTCACCCAATGTTATTTGTGCTAAAGAGAATACAACGAATTCAACACGGCTCTCCATTAACAACTCAAAAATTAGTTTGAAATATGGCTGATTTCATTACGTACCCCCTAGCAAAAATATAACTGAAAAAAAAATGAAAAGAATCCGCCTCTTCCCTCCAGTTATGGATTAAAGAATAAGACAAATTGGATTCTATAGCCTTGGCTGGCAACCAGTCTACCAGAGGAAGCAATGGCCACCTACTGCGAAATAATTCTCTGTCAAGTCAGTCATGTCTCTTTCGAGACATGATCGCCCAAAGCGTGTCTCAGGTATGGCACTTAACCTAACTGATAACGTTAGTAAATCACTATTAGATTGCTAAAATCTTGACGTAACATCATTTTAAATAGTCGACTTCGTTATATTTTTTAAAAATTGTCATACACTTTAGTTGGATATTTTCTCAAAAACGTTTCCAAATACTTCCTTTATATATCTACGCTCATTTTCCTTTCAAAATATTTAAGATAGTAATTTAATAAAGTTAGTTTTAATACAAGGCCATTGATGTGTGAATGGATCTCATTATTCAGTTACAATGTCCCGTGAAAGCATCATGATAGCAATTAACTCACGAGAATGACTTCGTTTCGTCTATTCTATGAAACATATTTTCAAAAACTAAATTGCTTCTTTCATGGCCTCTTTTGTCACAAAATCGCATAATTACATTGCGATCAGAATGATAATTTAACTAAAGAAGAGCCGAAATCGTATTGTATTACCGTAATTCCTGGTGACCCGACCATTTGAATTTAACTGTGTTACTTTATTAGCATCTAGGTTCCATCATTTTATCATTGAAATAGTTAAATGTAACCTCCACTTCTACTCCAACAGTTTCTTTTCTCTCACTTCCCGTCTGTGGAACCCCCTTCCATTCACTTGTTTCCTCAGTGAATACAATCTTCCAAAATTTAAATGCAACGTCAAATGCCATTTTCTATCTTCTTGAATCTTGTTCATTTTTTTTTATCCTTTCCCAAATACCCACTGTATTCAGTCTTTTCTCTCATTGTACCCCCACTTTGCACTAGTGGCAGTCCTGCCTTGCTTGGGCTGAAATAAACAAAAAGAAATCCTGTTATTTATTAACTAAGATTCGTAACTATTATTTTCTGCTAATTTCTTCTACCATATTTGTTTTTATTCATTGAATTTTGGGACTAAATTCTACTAAATTGTTGATTTAAAGGCCGTTTCGACTTTTACTAAGTTGAAAATTAGTAAAAAAAGAAAATGTTTTTTTTATTTTCACATCTATTGAACAGGTGAAGAGGCTCATCCCTTGTTTCCTGTTTAGGATGTGGTTTCCGGTTTTTCTCTTTTCCAATCTTTTCACTCTTTTTTTTATTTTTTATTTTTTTTCAATTGGATTAGATAGACTAAACTATCGCCCGGTTCACACTCCACCCACGTCTATTGAACAGGTGAAGAGGCTCATCCCTTTTTTCCTGTTTAGGATGTGGTATCCGGTTTTTCTCTTTTCCAATCTTTTTACTCTTACGTAGCCCCCTGCGCATCAGTGGCGTTTTCGCCTTGCTTGGGGTAATATGATTTAAAAAAATATCATTATTCACATTGTTCGGATAGAACTGTTGTGCTCATATTTATTTTTGTTTACGATGTTTTGGCCATTGTACATTCCGGCCTTCTTCAAGTGCTAGGAATTTCGATCTGAAACCTTTATTTCGATCGTTGGGGTATGTCATTTTAATTTAACGTATGTCACTTCCGGTAGCGATTTAGTTATCTCCTTTCATCTTAACTCTCTAAGTTATTTGCTAACCACTGCTGTAGCCTGATATTGATCTCACAAATCTTTGGGTCAAGTCACTGGAAATAAAAAAACTATATCCACAAGAGCACATGGCCCAGTGCACCCCCTATTGTAATTTAAGATGCCAGTCTCAGTATATCACAAAGCCTGGAATGAGCGGCCTCCATTGAAAATCGAATTGACTATAGTTGCCATGACGTAATATCGCAATATAAACTGAGTGAACAAGGGACAGGGGAAGGTAGCCGACCTATTACCCAACGGATGCGTCTATTGATGTTATAAAGTGCTTCAATTTTAACGGGTTTATGAATATCACTAAACCTTAACCGCTACATTCAACATTACACTATATTTCACTCCAGTATATCGTCAGTTTATGTCGGACAGAATGTGTGAGCGGACTCTGGGCTCCTGCCAGAGACGTGGATCTTACATTCACGTCTGCGAAATGTAAGACACTGCGTGAATATTATCTATCTATCTATCTATCTATCTATCTATCTATCTATCTATCTATCTATCTTGTGTATCGAGGCAGCAGATCACTTTTAAATATATACTGTTAAAGAGACAATGAATGTCTATTATGTTTAATCATAAGCCGTTATAAACGTCGTATTTTGGCTTTAAACGAGGTATTTTTTACCTGAAATTAAAGTAAAAATACAATGTTTAGAACATCTCATGATTATACAGTATATATATATATATATATATAGAGAGAGAGAGAGAGAGAGAGAGAGAGAACAGACAGACAGAGAGAGACAGAGATAGAGAGACTATTTACGCTCTCACACCCTGTTTGAGCACTCTGAAAGAATGGTAAACTTTGAAAAAACAGTAGCGACTCTAGTATCTTCATTCAGTAATGAATCAGAACACTGTAACTACTGGCATATGTATACATGGTATATCGCACGCTAAAAGGCTGCCTCCTTCCACCAACGCCCATAGCTCAGAGGTAGAATCGCCGACTGACGCCAGTTCGATCAAGTTTCAATCCTGAGCAAAAGCAATCGGATGTCTAACCGTACTGATGAGCTGTGATACAGCAAAACAGGTCTGTCTGAAAAATACTACTCCACCCATGTCTATTGAACAGGTGTAGAGGCTCATCCCTTGTTCCCTGTTTAGGATGTGGTTTCCGGTTTTCTCTTTTCCAATCTTTTCATTTTTCCTCTTTTTTTTGTTTTCAATTGGAGTAGATAGACTAGACTATCGCCCGGTTCACACTCCACCCACGTCTATTGAACAGGTGTAGAGGCTCATCCATTGTTCCCTGTTTAGGATGTGGTTTCCAGCTTTCTCTTTTCCAATCTTTTCACTTTTCCTCTTTTTTTGTTTTCAATTGGAGTAGATAGACTAAACTATCGCCCGGTTCACACTCCACCCACGTCTATTGAACAGGTGTAGAGGTTCATCCCTTGTTCCCTGTTTAGGATGTGGTTTCCGGCTTTCTCTCTTCTAATCTTTTCACTCTTACGTAGCCCCCGGCACATCAGTGGCGTTACCGCCTTCCTCGGGGTGATATATATATATATATATATATATATATATATATATATATATATATATATATAATAGTCATCCACATAGTGTGGCTAGATCGAAACTCGACCGATTTGGTGTCAGTTGGAGACCCTACTCTCTAATCCATAGGCGCATGGAACAAAAGAGAGGAAATTTTAGCGTGTTATATATATGCGGTGTATACTCACGCCAGTCACCGAAAGAACTCGGTTCATTAGTAAAGAGTAACGCGTAATTCGCAGAAGTATTATATATATATATATATATATATATATATATAAATGTGTTTTGGCAAGCAGGTTGTTTTTTTGTTTTGTTTTTTTTACCGTAAACTGAAGATAGAGCGTTGATGAGTACAAAGAGATTGTCCCTTTAACTGAGCAAAATCATGCCGACTTTGTGAAGTGTTGTGAAGACACCATTATGAACAGCAAAAACCATATGGGTGTCCTCACGAAACTTCAAATCTGCTCAGTTAAAGAGACAAACTCTTTGTACTTATATATATATATATATATCAGTCAGCCACATACGAGCCTGTTCCGCTGTGTCACAGCTCGTCAGTGTGGCTAGCCTATCCACTTGCATCCAGCTGATATCGAAACTCGACCGATTTGGTGTCAGTTGGAGACCCTACTCCCTAAGCCATAGGCGCATGGAACAAAAGAGAAGAAATTTTAGCGTGTTATATATATGCGGTGTATACTCATGCTAGTCACCGAGAGAACTCGGTTCATTACTGAATAGTAATATATTATTAAATATACAAAATATCGTACGTCTAACGCTGATATTTCTCAAGCGCTTACATACCAGGTACGACTAGACACACTTGTATTAGCTTCTCGTCGTGTCCGACAACATCGAATGAAACGCGGATCTCCAACCCTGGCTGGGAGACAATCACTGGTTAAATCTGTATAGATTTCTCGATGGTTTGTCAGGAAATAGAGCCCAGTGTCAATGATATCAGACATTATAACGGTTTATGCGAACTCGTTTACAGTCTATTGTCACAGAATGAGAAGGGAAGGAATTTAAACCCGTATAGAAAAGGTGTGAAGCGGCGTGTCATAATGACGCACACGAGTAGAATCAATAATAAATTTGACTTGTTAACCTTTACTATACGAATGTTGATTTTCTAGACAAGTGATTTAGTCCACCAAAATTAAAAGATTTGCGAAACAAAATCCTTTGGCTTTGAGCCAGACTAAATTTGATAAATATTGATAAGTTTTATATCATATTCATGAACAAATACCGACACAATTAAAATCAAGTTCAGAGCATTGTCTTCATATTACCTTGGGCAAATTATTTTAAACAACTGCTTTAGTTTCTTTTCTTTACCATACGGTCAGTTTTAGACCCAGTGGAGTGACAGGATGTAATCAAATTCTATTTTTTCTCAGATGAGATCATTTGCAGTATTCTGTATTTATATGAATCTATTTTCATGGTGTATGGCATATGGCCTTGAAAAATATTACTTGGTCCGTGATTGCATCAGATTTTATCACGACCACACACTATTATCTCAACTGTCGATTAGTTGTCCTACGGCCATTGTCTGCGATCGACGTTACTCTGAGGAAATGTATGAAAATTGTAACGCTGCACGAACACACTGGCAAGCCTTACAGAGGGATAGCGAATATTCTTGGTGTCAACCTTTCAACTTTCAGTCGTGTCATCAAGGCGAAAAAACAAACTGGATCCATCAGTTCAAAATGTAAAGGAAATGTGGTCAGAAGAGAAAAACAAATTTTTTGTTGGTGTCTGCTTTTCAACTGCTAGTCGTATCATCAAAGCGAGAAAACAAACTGGATCAATCAGTCCAAAACGTGAATGAAAATGCAGTCAGACGAAGAAAGGATCAACAAAAAACGACGTATATTTGATCAGGGGAAGTGTGAAAGATCCTAAGAAAATATTTTACGTTTTCGTTTTCAATAAATTTGCACAGGGGTGTAATTCTATCGTCAAGTTTGAATCGCAAAAGAACATTATTGCTATTCTAGAACAATTGGAGTAATTATCAAATTGAGTGAAATTGATTTTTAATTGAAATGAATTATAGCCATCTATAACCAGATGAAACTATAGCTAATGGAAGCAGTCACTTTTTCGGAACGTTATTTTGATATATCCAATGTCCATGAAATGTGATGTCTGTAAAAGAATTAACATACACTCTTTACTTAAAAATACACTCCCGATCAAAAATTTAAGACCACTTAAAAATCTTTAAAAAGAAATTTTTTTTTACAGATAGATTTTAAACTCCTCCCACTTAAGGTTACCAATACTACAATCTAAAAGGTTATGGAAACAAAAAGCTACATTCCAAACATTTTATTTAGAAATTTACATTTTTATAAAATGAGGCGATTTCCACATGATCAAAATTATAAGACCAAGGGTATTATTTAAGTATTTAAAGATTTTTAAGTGGTCTTAAATTTTTGATCAGGAGTGTATTTTTAAGTAAGTTATTTTAATAGAATTTGATATAACGTAGAGGCAGTGTTGCTGTTTGCAAAATATATTTTTGTTTCCGTTCAAGAAATTGCGAGAAAACAAAATACTGAAATTTATTTTGAAGAAAGCCGTAAATATTGACATCTGACAAGTGTATGTGTGTGTGTGTTTATATATATATATATATATATATATATATATAGTGTTTAATTGTGATAATATTTAGTGCCAAGGTTGTTATTTTTCATTGATTAGTACTGATGAAAATGTATTTTGGCAAGCATGTTTTTATCATAGAGTGTTCAATATTGGGGTGTAGGTAGAGCGTTGATAGGTACAAAGTGTTTGTCTCTTTGACAGAAACTTGGAAGTCGGCATGAATCAACTCTATTAAATAGATAAACTCTATATATATATATATATATGTGTGTGTGTGTTTGTGTGTGTTGAGATTTTCCCCTCAATATTTTGAATGCTCTGGATAATATCCACCGAGATGCCTACTTTTATCTAAATAATTTATATTTATTAGATAAAATGTTTTGTATTATCCTCTCCATTATAACGGGTCTGTCATTCTCTCGTATATATATATCAAACAGAATATTTTTTATTTTCAAATACCGGCCTAAATATACTTTCGAATTTCGGTGTCAGATTTTTCATCCAATAAAATATGAATTTTTAAAAAAATCGTTTGACCCCAAGAAAGGCACTTTTACTGCCATTAGTGTGCAGGGGGTTACATAGGAGCAAAGTAATGAGAAAGAGGAACAAGTTATAGGGGGTGTCAGAGAATGGGTAAGAGAAGGATGAGACGACGGGTTTAAAGCGAACTGCATGACAGTAGCGTTGACGGAGAAAAAGAACTAGGGAAAATATGCAAGTCAGAGATATGCATATATATATATATATATATATATATATATATATGCATATCTCTGGGTTAGAAGCAATCGGAGTCTAACTGTACTGATGAGCTCTGATACAGCGAAACAGATCTGTCTGCGGATGACTATATATATATATATATATATATATATAATGTAAGTAATTGTAAGTAAAGAAATACATTCCACACTTAGATATTTATTTTTTAAAAAGTGCTCAATAAAAAAGTAGAGCATAAATATATGATAAGTATTTATACTATTATTATTATTATTATTATTATAGCAATAGCTGTTTTCATTTTAATATAATAATAATATTATAATAGCAATAGCTATTACTTATTATTATATATTTTCATGATATAATAATAACAATAAGAATAATATTCATAATAATAGATAAAATAGCAATAATTACTATATGCATTATTCATTTACTAATGAATTGGGACACTCTCATCTACTGGCGTGTTTATATTGTGTATGTAATACGCTAAAATCTGCCTTCCTTGACCGTGTGCTGATAGCTTAGAGTTGGAATCTTCCACTGATATTAAATGATTCGGGTTTCAATCCTGGCTGGAAGCAAACGGATGTCTAATCATACTGATGAGCTGTGATACAGCGAAACAGGACTGTCTGCGGATGACTATATATATATATATATATATATACACTAAAATGTTATAAGTCAGAATTAAATTAAACCAGTAAAAAATTATATTAGACTGTGTTCAATATATGAAGGTTCAATAAGTAGAGATTTTAGATATTTAGGTCGGAAAGATCAGCCAATTACGCCACCATGGCTTTGACCTTTTGGAAACCATAGTAGCCTAATTGGCTAATCTTCCCTAAACACACACACACACACACACACACACACACACACACACACACACACACACACACATATATAAATATATATTTTCTAAACATATACTGTTAAATAAATGCGACAATGAATGTCTATTATATTTAATCATGAGCCGTTCTTAACATCGTATTTTGGCTTTAATTTCAGGTGAAAATAAAGACAATATATATATATATATGTGTGTGTGTGTGTGTGTGTGTGTTTTCTGGATAGTAGACGTGACAAAGTTGGTCGATAGTATTATGAATCTGTTTCTTGTAAATTATTATTGTCTATTATGTTATTATTTTTGTTTCGATTATATATTTTGTATGCCTTACTTCTTGCGTTGTGAATAAAATGAAGTGGGTATCGTAGGTTTTTGAATGTGTTAATCCGTCTCTACCCTCCAGTTATGGATTAAAAACAGGACATATTGGGTTATATAACCTTGGCCGGCAACCAGTCTACCGCAGAAAGCAATGGCAACCTACTGCGGGATAATCTTCTGCACAGTCAGTCATGTCTCTTTCGAGACATGATCGCCCTTAGCGTGTATCACGTATGGCACTTAAGTGACTGGCTGATATAATCGTGTTGCTGTAAGCAAGGCATTTTACTGCCACTGTTTTGCAGGGGCTTCCATAGGAGGAAATTTATAAGAAAGATTGACAGGTTATATGGGGTGTCAGAAAGTGGGTAAGAGAAGGATGAGAATACTGATGAGAGTGGAGTGGACGGAGAAAGGAGCATGAGAGGATGCAGGTTAGTGAGATAGGAGATGACTATTGGCTTTACATTTGAATTCTTGAAGATTGTAGCTGTCAGGGAAGCAAGGAAACCAAAGGGAATTCTACGAGCGGGAGGGGCGGGAAGAAAAGAAGCTCATGGAGTAGAAGTTGTGTTTACAATTTATTGTTTTCACATTTAAAGAGTGAGGCTTCGTTGCTAATCTTGTGGCTCGAATAAATTCATATACAGGGGGTACCAGTGAGCTAAGTTCATCAGAGCAGAAGCCGTGAAAGTATTTGTAGAAAAGACACAGGGAAGCAACATTTCGCCGGTGAGAAAGTGACTGTATCTGAGCTGCCAAGTTGGGATCGATCGTACTGAAGATTCTCCGTTGGATTTCGTCAAGGACCCTTAGGTGGTTAGCAGGAGCATCCGACCAGATTTGGCAGCAGTATTCATTGCACGGGCGGATACATCCGGTTGCGAATTTTCAATGTATTTGTCCGTTTGAATCTTCGTCGTCGTCTTGGGCAAGATAGAACTCACTACACCCCTCCAGTATTCCCTCTGCATTTGGAACCCTGACGCAGTTTGCAGCGCAATTCATAATCTTGTAAATAGCTAAATAATTGATGCTTCGCCAGGGTTACCAAGAGTGTTTTTATCGTGACACCCATCCTGCTATTTAACCCATAACTGGAGGGAAGTGACGGATTAAAACCTTTCCCGAGGGTATCAGTGCTGAAGTGAATGCAGGGTACTCAACTGGAATTAGAACTCGGCTCACCGATTTCTCTTTCCAAGCCGATATCCACTGCACCACAACGCAAATCCGTCACCGAAAGCTTACAGCGCCTGGTATTCCCAAGCGGTCACCCATCTAAGTACTGACCAGGCTCAACGTTGCTTAACTTCGGTGATCGAACGAGAATCTTAATGTCCCATAAAATCTTTAATCTTATCATCAATTAGCCTCTTTGGCCGATAAATTTAACGTTGGTTTGCGCACTGGCATCCAGTTTGTTTGACAAAGTTTTGACACTGTAAAACGGCAGTCACGTTTCTATGTTACTAATTAGTCTTTCTCTTTTGCACAACTCATTCAATGTTATTTTGCACTTCCTGGCTATCAGGCTATATCCAGTCCCCTCAGGTATTCAGCACTTTTTTGATTGTTCGTGCTGTGTCAAAACAATGAAGTGTCGTTATGCAACACAAAAAAAGTACAGGTAAATCTAATGCATCCAATTAATCGAAAGACTTCTTTGACACTGTTCCTAATGTATCAGTTACAATAGAAAAAAAATCTACCTTTTGGCAATTGTATACTCTTGATTGTGAATCTTCTCTCCTTTCTTGAATAATCTGCTATCACATAGACAGGCAACGTCAGTACGGTAAAACATTTTGTGGTCAGCGCTGAAGGACATTGTCCATTTGAACTTTCATGCGCGATAAAGTCATATTCCTTTTTGATGAAGCTCTACGACTTAATTCTTATTATTTAACGGAAGGGTAGATTTGACACAGATGTTAGTCAGAAATGATTATGAACAACATGCCAATCAGTTGGTAAGAAACGATAATACAAAATAAGACCTAATTGTTAACATGTGATTAATCTTGATATAAATCGGTTTAGCTCGTGTCAAAAAGACGTAAGAACAGGCACCGGTGTCCTACGCTGAAGCTAAGGTCACTTCATTGTCATTACTTAAAAGGTTCAGATTCTTTTTCCATTTTGCGTTCGTGCAAATCTGCTGATAGACTGAAAGGTAAAAACTGTGTGTATTGTTTTAGTATCCTTTCATGTTCCTAGCCCTGCCTAAGATAATGGTTAGCGGACCTAGTCTGATTGGGTATTAGTAGTGAACTGAATTCTTACTTGTTGCTCTACTCAACATGATAAATCTATAAGGGTTGATGTGTCTTAAAACCAACCAATCAAACGTTTTATTTCGATAAGCAAATTTCTTAATAAATCTTTCAGTGAAATCAGGATCTTTTTAGCACGAATGAATTAAATTAAATTTCACTTTAAACAAGTCATTTTATTATTATTCTGTTAGTAAAGAAGTAAAGTATTGGTCTTTTCATAATGATGTATTCGTTGTGTTTTTACACCAGTCTAAATACAACAAAAGTTGGTAAAATCAGCAACTAAACGACTTGGCGAATTACAATGGTTGAAAAAAAAAGAACAAGTACTATGGTGACAGAGAAATAATTATTTCGCGTATTACAATCAAAATATGTCAGAAATAAGCTGTAACGTTGGCAGATCTTATTTTCATTCATTTCTCAATGTACCCAAGTACTTTCAACCTCTTTCCGAGATCATCTTCAGGGATGTGATTTATAGTAATACGCGAAAGATTATTTACAGAGAAATAGTAAATGTGTTAGTTAGGGTAAGAAAAGACATGAATTTGCAAAGAGCAATAAATAGAGAGAGAGAGAGAGAGAGAGAGAGAGAGAGAGAGAGAGAGAGAGAGATATTTTGGAGAACTATGGCAGGAGATCAAAGGATGAGAAGACACCTCTGTAATTGCCACATGAAACATGCGTGAGAGAACTGACAACTGCGGGTATATATTGTAAAAAGTTTTATTCCTTTTACAGTACTTGTGCAGTTGTGAAAACTCATTGGCATTTCGTGTGTTCTCTGGCAATTGAGATAGTTATTCCTTAACAATACCGGAAACGAATGTGCTGCCAGTGGAGATAACACATTTACGTCTGGCCTCTTAGAAGGTCTCAATCCAAAATAAAAATCTTTTAAAGAGGTTTGTATTTCTTACGCAGAGGTAAAAACCTTGGGTTCTAGAAAAGGTTGCCCTAAAAACAGCTTACTTGTTATATTTTTACTTACTTATTTTAACTCTACTATTTTGGTTTGATACTTTCTATTTAGACCTCATAATTGTTTTACGTTGTCTTAAATTATAAGGAACTATTTTTTTCTGACAACATTGTCCTAAGGGGGTGACAAGACCACCGGTCAAGAATACAGTGCTGCCTTTGGCGAGAAAACGAACCTGTTGATTTTACATTAGGGTTTGGTAGCAACGAGAAACTGAATCTTTCTCTCTGGTGCCTGGCGACACCTACAACCTTCCTAATATTACAGTGTTCCATTCGATGTTCTTTAAGATTATAGAGATTTTTGTGTGGAAAGTTAAAAATTTTCAATCCATTCTCATAATCGTTTTGTAAGTTTTGTCGAACGACAACTACAATTGTCACAACCAAATTAAAAAATCAACAAAACCATACAGTTCTCATGCATACACATATGGTTATGTGTGGTATCATCTTGCTAGGGAGTAATTTTAAGTGCGGAATTAGTAAATTTTCTTTCGGGGTCTACGTGTAAAAAGGGTACATTTTACACAAATACACATTTGAGATATTTCGTTTAGATGGAGAGGATTTTGCGAATAATATGAACAGTTCCTTACCGAGTAATGTTTATCAGCTCTGAGATGTTAATGTGTCCAGGAATTTTACTCACATGATTCTGGCGCCCTTCTCTATCCTACCTAATGCCCCTATCACAACAGACATAGGCATACTTGTAAGTGGCAACATTTTTGTTACTCCAACTTGCAGGTCCGTATCATTTTTTAATTATTATTATTGTCCTTGCTCTTTATAGTACGAATTTCACCCACGTCTCAAGCAAAGACTTCAACAGGCAACAAATTTTTACATCAGGAGATCAAAACAAATAGAATGCAATTATTATATTTATCATGTCATTTTTCATTATAAATCGATTTCTGCTATGGTCGTACTACCTACCAAGTCTGCAGAAAGACTTAAGGCAGGAAGTAGTGCGTTGTTATGAATCTATTTCATGTTTTTCTATCTTCCGTAACATCCCTACCGTTACATAGACAAAGTTCTCCTTAGTGTGTGGGCTGTACTTAACAGGACAATTTTTTGTATATCTCTTATGTTGGGGTTTCCAGAGATTCTTTCAATGTGTTGTTTTGTTCCATTTTTTATCATTCCAAGTGCACCTACTGTTACTGGTACGATACTTGTTTTCAATTTCCACATTTTTCTATTTCAATTTATTATTATTATTATTACTATTATTGTTGTTGTTGTTGTTGTCTTTAATCATTGTAGTACGAATTTCACCCACGTCTCAATTTGAAACTTTAACAGGCAACAAGTTTTTCTGTCAGGTGATTAAATCAGATGAATTGCAATTATTATTATTATTATTATTATTATTAATGTTGTTGTTATTATCATTGCTCTCGAATTTGGCGTATTCAATAGAAATTTTCATATTGAGTTATATTGTCAACAAGTATCTTCACAACTCAAAAACCTTCCAATAAAATTCTTGAAGAATACAATATGGCAGTTTCCTCGAAGTCTACAATCTTGTCCTCAATTCAAATTTTCCTTAAGCGTTATTTCAAGTTTTTGGATCAGCGTTTCTCAAACTGGAGAAAATTTTTCCCTGGCGGGAATTTAAAGCTAAAAAGGGGGAATAATTGGTGTCTGACCTATTTAGTATATTGGTACATTTTCAAAAATATATGAGTGAAACTTAACATTATGCATTGACTAATCTTTTTATCGTACACATGAAGGGAAAATCTGGGTGGTTAAATTCTGTGTAGGGGGAAATAGCAAGAAAAAGTTTAAGAACGACTATTCTAGATGGCATTTTCAGTGCTCCTATTATATATTAAAAATAGTATGAAATACATGATTTCCTTAAAAAAAAAACTAGGGTTGCCTAATAATTATGGCCAGTAGTGCATATATTATTTTTCCCATTTCTATAGGAATTACTTCAGCAATCATGTTCGATAACTTTTAGCCAGGCCCTTGTCTTTTGAAATTTCTTTGGGGCCCATACTTGTATCGTATGGAACAGAAAGATGAATAATTTGACACTCGCTATTTTTCATATCTGTTGGTTACAATCTTGTTAAAATTCCCCCATTATAGATTAATAGCCACATCTTGCAGATGAATATGGAATTTCTTCTTAGTCACTAAACATTATTAATTCTTCATTTTACTTGCACGTTTTTTCTTTATTACTTTGAAATCGGTTGAATTAGCTCGATTAATTATGAGTCTATAATGCCAACCACCACAGTCCTGCGTCAATTTCATTAGGGAGGAATTATGTGACATAACATAGCTGACCAATGTATATAGTTACCGAATGACTAACTCGTCTTACTCCGTGACTCAGTCTGTTAAGTGCCATACATGGTAAACGCTTGGGCGATCATGTCTCGAAAGAGATATAACTGACTGGGCAGAAGATTATCCCGCAGTAGGTTGCCATTGCTTTCTGCGGTAGATTGGTTGCCAGCCAAGGCTATAGAACCCAATCTGTCCTGTTATTTAACCCATAACTGGAAGGAAGAGACGGATTAATACCTTTCCCAAGGGTATTTGTGCGTAAGTGAATGCAATGAATTCAACTGGAATTTGAACTCGGCTCCCCGATTTCTCGTTCCGAGCTGATATCCATTGTACCACAAAGGTGTGCAGAAAATAGACTCGCGAGTTCTTGTTTTACTCGCGAGCAGTGTCCTGTAAAACGCATTCTGGGTTGGTGTAAGGTTCTAGACTTATCAGTGATAGGTTCACAGTCAGTGATTTACTTGGATGTTAACTCAAAGATATGTTAAGGATAGTTCTCTGCATCTGAGTGTAAGTTTCACCAAGCTTTAGACTGTAGAGGTTTAGTTAATGTCCGGACAATGACTCTCTATATTATCACAACTTTTATAGTGGCTCTAAATAATCTCTGCTTGAGGTTGTCTGCTAGTTGTCTAATATTGACTATACAGTTGACTTAGTTACAGACGCTATTATCGATGTCACAGTACTCCTACATCATCTAGACAAAGCTCTCAATGATGTTGGACTATAATACCCCTAAATCTGAATTTATAGACCCCTAACCAGCAACTTTCAATACAAACTTCTTGTAATCTAACATATACTAGAAATGATTTAAAAAATACTGCCAGACATTTTTCTTTTTCTAGCTTCGTAGGATATTTATGTACCCATATATACTACCGGCCATAATTATTAGGCTACCCCTGTGTTTAAAAAGATTTGATGTATTTCATACTATTTTTTAGTATTTATTGCCAAAAGAAAAACTGTAATTGAAAATAGAATGGTTCTTTTGTTAATACTGCATAATAACATGTGCATCAAATGAGTTTATAAATATTTAATAATTACCTATATTGCAGTTACATCAAGAAAAGAATGAAGAAAGTTTAGAGTGATTCGGACGAGTTCGTCTTTGCTTTGTAAAATTTTGCAAAATAATAATAACAAAAGAACCATTCTGTTTTCATTTAGAATTATCCACTTGGCAATAAATACTAAAAATAGTATGAAATACATAGTTTCAATCTACAGGGTGCGATGGGTAAATTGTCGCTATTTGCTTGTAACATTTTTGCAAAGTAATAATAACAAAAGAACCATTCTATTTTCATTTAGAATTATCCACTTAAAAATAGTATGAAATACATGATTTCTTAAAAAAAATAAAACTAGGGTTGCCTAATAATTATGGCCAGTAGTGCATATATTATTTTTTACAACGTCACGTGATTCCAGCAACGCGATTCCTCTAATTAAATCAAATCGGGATCGACTACGTTTGTTCTGTGGTGATCCGTGTTCAAATCCAAATGTCGACATTTTATTCGTATATGTCCGAAATGGTTAAAATCGCACTGCTAAAGCATGGGAGGCCTTGAATAAAATGGATGTGATCTTAGAATTTGTTTTACCAGCCTTGAAATCAGAAGACGACAGCCATTTGACTTTGTCCCGTTTAAGTGTGTTTATTTTTGACTGTCTTATAATTGATTAAATCTGTTTCTATTTATACTTGATTTATATTGCATTGTTAATTTTTCGTATTGTTTGGCTTTGTTCTTACATTTTTTTACCCGTTCCTTAAGGTTGAGGTATTATATTGCCTGGTGTTTGTCTGTTTGTTAGTTTGCATGTCTGTCCGTTGTCAAGATATCTCAAGACCCGCTGGATAGATTTGGATCAAAATTTCAGGGATCATTGGAGTCGTGACTGGCACAAACTGATTATATTTTGGGTTCGATCCGGCATAAGGAACATTTTCTTGAATATTTTTCAATTTTTTACTAATACATTTTGTACGTTTCACATGCCAAACACTGAATTACCTCCCCTAGATTCCGTTATCTTTTTACATTTTCTGAACACACTATTTTTTCATTATTTATAATATAATTTTAATATTTATTATCCAAAAGTAAAATCTAAACTTATTTATAAATGGAACTTTGTCTCTGTGTGTGTATGTGTCTGTGTGGGTATGTATGTGTCTGTGTGTGCATGTGTGCGTCCGTTACCTATAGACTCCGAAACGGCTGAACCGATTTTCTTGAAA
Source organism: Ascarosepion bandense (assembly GCA_037127315.1). NCBI lineage: Eukaryota > Metazoa > Mollusca > Cephalopoda > Sepiida > Sepiidae > Ascarosepion > Ascarosepion bandense. The sequence continues at coordinate 1,481,227 of JBBBDQ010000973.1, forward strand.
ATTTACACAGTTGTACTATAAGCGTCTGCGAGTGTTCTTAGCTCGGTTTTGTGTCGAGGTACCCCCGATAAATATCGAAAATCGCCATTCGAAAAAATCAGGTTATGAAGGAGTGGTCCGATTTTAATTAAATTTGATACACTCTTAGGAAAAGACATAAGAAACGATATTCAGAAAGTTTCAAGGTGGCAGTTCTTACAATAGTGCAAAAAATCGATTATATATATATATATATATATATATATATATATATATATATATATATAGGAAAGGCAAGATGTTTATGTGTGTGTCTGTTTATCTGTCTGTATGTCCTTTATACGAATCCACAATTTTTATCGAATTCTCACCAAACTTCGCACAAATATTCTTTAGGCTAAGTCGGAGCTCCAGAACCATGGATTAGTTTTCAAGCTTTCATTACACCCGAGCAACGCCGAGCTATACTGCTAGTAAATATATAAATATATAAATAAAATAAAATAAAATAAAAAGAACAGTCAATTTCATTGCAGTTGTTCTTATTTTCATAATCATCTAATTGTTAAGATGATATCGATATTGATTTAGCGGGAGTTTGCAGTCTTTCACTTTCCTTGTTATTGTTGTGACTGGGAATTTTTATCAACTCCGTATAAAAATCTCTACTTATACAACAATTTCTATTACAATATGATCACGTCTTTCTACTTCAGTGACATGATCTCATTAGACCGAGAAATCACATACTATTTTGTAACTGTCACTTTCTAACCTCTGCGTCAGGCTAAAATTTATATCTTTTTCTTAGAAGCTATATTAATAGCATACTCCCTAATTCCAGTTAAATTCCTTGCATTCACTTACGCACAAATACACTTGGGAAAGGTATTAATTCGTGTTCTTCCTCCATTTATGTGTTAAATAATAAGACAGATTATATATTTTCTCCCTCTAGCGATGAGTCAAATAACAGGACAAATTCGGTTCTATAGACTTTGCTGGAAACCAGTCTACCGCAGAAAGATCTGGTAACCTACTGCGAGATAATCTTCTGCCCAGTCGGTCATGTCGCTTTCGAGATATGATCTCCCAAAGCATGTATTACGTATGGCACTGAATATAATAGTAACATGATTATGTCTTCTGTTAGGCATAAAGTGGGGGATCAGTTTTTTATTCTTATGAAGTAATAAACTGAAACCCCCAAAATTATTAATTATTAATATAATACATATCTTCTCCCTCTAGCTATGAGTCAAATAACAGGACAAATTGGGTTCTATAGCCTTGGCTGGCAAACAGTCTATCACAGAAAGCAATGGCAACCTACTGCGGGATAATCTTCTGCCTAGTCAGTCATCTCTCTTTCGAGACATGATCTCCCAAAGCACTTAACTGACTGACTTAACTGTCTAATCAGCTTGCCCTCACCACATTCTTTACTTGCATTTTAATCGTGATTTGTCTTTCTTATCAATAATAAAATTAATACTGATGGCCTTCTCCTGTCTTATTTTGCAAAAGCATTTTTCACCAAAAGCTTCTTTTCTTTTCCTTCAACTATCACAGACTTATCTTCTTCGGTCACTTCTTTTACTACAATCGATGGCTCAGCACTTCTTCCAGATCGATCATTATTATTATTATTATTATTATTATTATTATTATTATTATGTCATTTTTCATCATATTTCGATTTCTGCTTTGGTCTCACTACCAACCAAGTCTGCGGGGAGACCTAAGGCAAGTCGTGGCGTGTTGTTATGACTCCATTTCATGTTTTTTCTATCTTCCCTATCATCTCCAGCGTTACATAGATAAAGTTCTCCTTAGTGTGTGGGCTGTACTTAATAAGACAATTTTTTGTATATCTCTTAAGCTGGGGTTTCCAGGGATTCTTTCAATGTGTTGTTTTGTTCCATTTTTTATCATTCCAAGTGCACCTACTATCACTGGCACAACTCTTATTATTATTATTATTATTATTATTATTATTATGATGTCATTTTTCATCATATTTCGATTTCTGCTTTGGTCTCACTACCAACCAAGTCTGCGGGGAGACCTAAGGCAAGTCGTGGCGTGTTGTTATGACTCCATTTCATGTTTTTTCTATCTTCCCTATCATCTCCAGCGTTACATAGATAAAGTTCTCCTTAGTGTGTGGGCTGTACTTAATAAGACAATTTTTTGTATATCTCTTAAGCTGGGGTTTCCAGGGATTCTTTCAATGTGTTGTTTTGTTCCATTTTTTATCATTCCAAGTGCACCTACTATCACTGGCACAACTCTTATTATTATTATTATTATTATTATTATTATTATTATTATTATTATTATTATTATGTCATTTTTCATCATATTTCGATTTCTGCTTTGGTCTCACTACCAACCAAGTCTGCGGGGAGACCTAAGGCAAGTCGTGGCGTGTTGTTATGACTCCATTTCATGTTTTTTCTATCTTCCCTATCATCTCCAGCGTTACATAGATAAAGTTCTCCTTAGTGTGTGGGCTGTACTTAATAAGACAATTTTTTGTATATCTCTTAAGCTGGGGTTTCCAGGGATTCTTTCAATGTGTTGTTTTGTTCCATTTTTTATCATTCCAAGTGCACCTACTATCACTGGCACAACTCTTATTATTATTATTATTATTATTATTATTATGATGTCATTTTTCATCATATTTCGATTTCTGCTTTGGTCTCAATACCAACCAAGTCTGCGGGGAGACCTAAGGCAAGTCGTGGCGTGTTGTTATGACTCCATTTCATGTTTTTTCTCTCTTCCCTATCATCTCCAGCGTTACATAGATAAAGTTCTCCTTAGTGTGTGGGCTGTACTTAATAAGACAATTTTTTGTATATCTCTTAAGCTGGGGTTTCCAGGGATTCTTTCAATGTGTTGTTTTGTTCCATTTTTTATCATTCCAAGTGCACCTACTATCACTGGCACAACTCTTTTATTATTATTATTATTATTATTATTATTATTATTATTATTATGTCATTTTTCATCATATTTCGATTTCTGCTTTGGTCTCACTACCAACCAAGTCTGCGGGGAGACCTAAGGCAAGTCGTGGCGTGTTGTTATGACTCCATTTCATGTTTTTTCTATCTTCCCTATCATCCCTAGCATTACATAGATAAAGTTTTCCTTAGTGTGTGGGCTGTACTTAATAAGACAATTTTTTGTATATCTCTTAAGCTGGGGTTTCCAGGGATTCTTTCAATGTGTTGTTTTGTTCCATTTTTTATCATTCCAAGTGCACCTACTATCACTGGCACAACTATTATTATTATTATTATTATTATTATTATTATTATTATTATGTCATTTTTCATCATATTTCGATTTCTGCTTTGGTCTCACTACCAACCAGGTCTGCGGGGAGACCTAAGGCAGGTAGTGGCGTGTTGTTATGGCTCCATTTCATGTTTTTCTATCTTCCCTATCATCCCCAGCATTACATAGATAAAGTTCTCCTTAGTGTGTGGGCTGTACTTAATAAGACAATTTTTTGTATATCTCTTAAGCTGGGGTTTCCAGGGAATCTTTCAATGTGTTGTTTTGTTCCATTTTTTATCATTCCAAGTGTACCTACTATCACTGGCACAACTATTATTATTATTATTATTATTATTATTATTATTGTCCTTGCTCTTTATAGTACGAATTTCACCCACGTCTCAAGCAAAAACTTCAACAGGCAACACATTTTTGTGTCAGGAGATTAAAACAAATAAAGTGCAATTATTATTATTATGTCAATTTTCATTAGAATCTAATTTTTGCTATAGTCGCACTATCTACCAAATCTCCAAGAAGACTTAAGGCAGGTAATGTTGTGTTGTTATGGCTCCATTTCATGTTTTTTTTATATCTTCCCTAACATCCCTAGCGTTACATAGACCAAATTCTTCTTAGTGTGTGGGCTGTACTTAACGAAACAATTTTTTGCATCTCTCTCAAGCTGGGATTTCCTGGGATTCTTTCAATGTGTTTGTTTTATCCATTTTTTTTTAATCATTACAAGGGCACCTACTATCACTGGCACGATTCATATTTTCAATTTGCACATTTTTTCTATTTCAATTTCCAGGTCTTTTTATTTTGACTGTTTTTTTGAATACCTTGGTTGCTATGTTACAATTCGCTGGAATAGCCTTATCAATTCATAAGCAAGTTTTTTTTTTCTTTTTGATTATTAACAATAATGTCCGGCCTATTTGTTTCAATTTTTCTGTCTGTATAGATGGTGAAATCCCATAGAATGGTGACATCTATTTCTGTAACCGGTGCTAGGTGATGTTCATACCAGTGTTTGTTTACATATTTTCCATAGTGTTTGCGCATTGTTCAGTGTAAATATTGCCCCACTCTATCGTGACGATTTTTATATTCATTTGGGGCAAGTACAGAACATCCTGAAATTAGATGGTCTATTGTTTCTTGGTATTTATCACAGAACCTGCATTTTGGATCCACGTTATTATGTATAATATTTGCCTGAATTTTGCCTAGTGAAAAGACTTTGGTCTTGCGCAGCAAGAATAAAAGTTTCAGTTTCAAACTTTAATCCAGATGCACGTAACCATATTAACTTTATCAACAATGGATTTATTGGCACGTTCTGGTTGTTGGCCATGCAAAGGTTTGTCTTGCCAGCGTTGTTTCATCTGTTCAAGAGCTTTATCCTTGGCTTGCTTTGTCATAGTTTTTGTCGCAATAAGTGGTTTTGGCTTCTATTTTGCTTTTCTACAGAATCTACTAAATGTAAATAATAATAATAATAATAATAATTGTTATTATTATTATTAACCGTTGGCTTTTGCTGGGAGATCAAGTGGTGAAAAGACTACAAAAAGTCTCAGAACCAAAAACCAAGGAGGAAACTGATATCAATAAGAGAAAAAGCAAAAAACATCTACTGGAATACTGTTTTACGATAAAGATTTTATAAATTTCAACTGATAGTAACCTTGTTCGCTCAATCTATATATATAAATGGCAAGATGTTTGTTTGTTTGTTTGTTTGTGTGTGTGTGTGTGTGTGTGTGTGAGAGAGAGAGAGAGAGAGAGAGAGTGTCTGTCTGTCTGTCTGTCTGTCTGTATGTCATTTATACAAATCTATAATTTTTATCTTATTTTCACCTAACTTCACACAAATATTTTTGAGGCTTCCGGTCAGATCATGGGCTTCTTATTTTTTCCAATTTCTCCCTGATATCTATATATATATAAAAGGCAAGTTGTTTGTGTGGTATCTCTCTGTCCGTGTGTCTTTTATACAAATCCACAATTTTTATCCGATTCTCCTCAAACTTCACACAAATATTCTTTAGGCTTTCGGTAAGGTCATGGGCTACTTATTTTCTTCGATTTTTCCCCGATAGCTATATCTATATATATATATATATATATAAAAGGCAATATGTTTGTGTTTGTGTCTATCTGTATTTATGTCCTTTATACAAATCCACAGTTTTTATCAGATTCGCACCACACTTAACACAATTATTCTTTAGGCTTACGGTCAGGTCAAAGGATACATAATGTTTCCGATTTCCCCCCGAAATTTTTATGTATAAAAGGCAAAATGTTTGTTTGTGTGTGTGTGTGTGTGTGTGTGTGTGTGTGTATCTGTCTGTATGTCATTCATACAAATCCAAAAATTTTATACGATGCTAACCAAACTTCACACAAATATTCTTTACGCGTCCGGTCAGATCATGGGCTACTTATTTTTCCCATTTCCTCCCTATATCGAAAATCGATACCCCGATATCCGATCAGGTGTGATTAAGATCAGGATTTCAGCCCTTTTATAGTGGTTCTCGCTGCAGAAGTTACTCTAAGTTGGTAAAATTATAGTTGTTAGTCTCAAACATTAGTAGATCTTCTCAGACGATATTCTATCGAATCTGATCAAAAACCGATATTTAGCCATCAACATGGCTCATTTTCTCCAATTTTACTCCCAATGTGTAAGATAAGTTTTCATGGACTTACTTTGGTTAGTTTATCCTTGGATGACTTATTTGGCTCTGATATTGGAAATCGATACCCCGATATCCTATCGAGTCTGATCAAAATAAAGTTTTCAACCCTTTTATTTTTGTTTTTGCTTCGGGTTTTGCTATAAGTAGGTATAATTGTAGTTCTTAGTCTTAACCAAGATAACATTTACTCAGAAGACTTGTTTAGCCTTCAAAATTCACTTTGTGACGGAAAACCTATTTGACATGGATACCGGAAATCAAAATTTGACTTAGATCCATTCATTTTTCTTTCAATCCAAGGTTTCGCTTTGACTGGAAACAACTATTGCTTTTTAGTCTTTCGCGCCAACGTCCAAAGACTCTGAGCTCCAGGACTATGGATTAGTTTTAAAGCTTTCATTACACCCGGGCCACGCTGGGTTATACTGCTAGTAAATGATAAATGTATTTTTAAAGGAAACAGTTATTTTTTCTTATTAAAATTACCAGATTTTTTTTTGCTCAAGGATTGCCGTGAATTAAAAATAATGACTTTCCGCACTAAACTAATGAAAAGTTTAGTAAAGAAGTGATAAAAGCCAATTAATTTAAAAAGTTTATTTTCCCGAAAATCAGTTTTAATAGAAAGATTTTATAAATTTCAACTGACACTAACGCCAACAGGCCGGTCAATGAGTCGCTAATATTTCTTGCATGGAAACAGTTCAACTATTAGTATTAACATCCTTGTTATTCTCGTTGATTTTCGTCATGTTGTAATCAACGATTCGCGTCGTGCTGCAGTGGATATCGGCTTAGAACGAGATAATCGGGAATCCGAGTTCGAATTCCAGTTGAATTCCTTGCATTCACTTACACGCAAATACCTTTGGGAAAGTATTAATCCGTCTTTTCCCTTTCGAGACATGATCGTCCAAAGTGTGTATCACGTATGGCACTTAACTGACTGACTGAATATAATAGTTGGAAACATAATTAAAACTACTCCTGGGCATAAAGTGGGGGATCAGTTTTATACTGTTATGAAGTAATGAACTGATCCCCCACTAATGAGTCAAACATCAGGACAAATAGAGTTCTATAGCTTTGGCTGGCAACCAGTCTACTACAGAAAGTAATGGCAACTTACTGTGGGATAATCTTCTGCCCAGTCAGTCATGTCTCTTTCGAGACATGATTGCCCATGCGTGTATCACATATGGCACTTAACTGACTGTAATCAGCGAGGTTTCTACTTGTCCTTTGATTTCCAGTTGTTTTAAACGTTTTTGTGAACATGGCTCATTATTATTATTCTGAAAATCTGTTTTTATAAGAAAATATTCATAATTATCAAACGAAACTAACGGTAAATGGTGGCTCATAGAGTAAGTTTCACCCTTTGCAAAGCCAGGCAACCACTCGAGGTAGAGGATTACGTTAAGGGGTAATTTATACGGATAGGAGGGCAAGATAATGGTTAACTCTAGGCTTGAAAAGTTTAAAATTGTGATGGGAGTCTGTTCCACAAAGAAGTAGTTCGTGGGAAAAGCTAACTGAGTGGAACTTACTTCTCATCGACGGAATACGGATGGATTAGTTGGTGATTTGCTACACTGTAAGTGGCATGATGAGTCCTAGCCGTGAAGAAAGACTTGAAGGAATTAAAGAATGTAGTTCGTCCGAGCACTTTCCATTGAAATATCGATACAACAGTGAGAGGCTCGCCATATCCCGCCTGTGAGCGAGAAGTTGGAGCGTGAAAAAATATTCGTCTCCCACAATGACTCGAGGACGCGATTGAAATCTATTAAGACAGGAGATTAAGGACTTGACTGCTTCTGGTCAAATACAGCAAGAATAATTGATTATAGGCTTTTTTAAATGTAGAGGATAGGTTGAGTCAGGTACTTACTGGAGCGGTTCAGGTATCTGATCATTTTACTTGCATCTTTAGCGTATATAGGAGTCCCACTTGACGTAACGTGTGAGTTTAAGACAAAATATTATCTCAAGGCACGGTACCTCTACGAAATGACATCGTGATTAGCGGTGGTTCGGGTTCCGTTTGGCTGTGGTTCGGAGTTCATTCGGCGGTGGTTCGTGGTCTGGTTGGCGGTGATTTGGGGTCCGGTTGGTGGTGATGGAATGTATATTTCGAGGTACTGAATGTAACCAGATATTTTTTTTCTACTTGGAAATTAGTGCTAGATAGAAAAAGAGGTTAGCTGCCAATCACTTTTCGTCAAGGTGAAACGCTACTATTTGCAGTATGGAAACGGTGAGCTTAATCATCATTATTAACATTCTTGGTATACTAGAAAATTTTAGTAAAGCTGTAATCTGAAAGTGTTTTTTCTTGTCCTTGGGTTTCTAGTTCATTTAAACATTTTTGAAAGAGTTTTCCAATATACCCTATGCGTATCAATGATGATGATAAAGACATTATTATTATTATTATTATTATTATTATTATTATTATTATTATTATTTCGTTTGATTTCTTTTGCATGCTTATTTTGGTCAGGGTCTCAACCAGAGACCTAAGATCAGAATTGGCATCATGTCATACTCACTGAACATTTTCTAACCTAAGTGCAGGCGAATTTTACATTGACAAAGCTATTTGGAAGGTGTGGGCTTTATTGCGAGAACAATTTTGGTATTTGTTTAACACAGAAACAACCAGAAACTTCGTCAATGAGTTTATAAGAGCCTTTTGCAATCAATCCGAGGGCTTCAACAACATAAGGAGTTACTTATATCTTCATCTGCTAGATTTTGAGATTTTGAACTTAAGTTACTTGAGTTTTTGTAGTTTTTTTTGTAGATAGTTTAAATGTAGGGTCAATAGACACCCACTAACTCATTAACTCGCACTCATTCTCTCAAACAGTTTTCCCATCAATGCAACCCTCATCCTCGGTATCCTTACCCGTCTATCACCCTCCTTCTGACATTTCCTATCACTTTCCCCTATGTAACACACTAACCACTCTTTCTCATCACTTTCCCCTATGTAACCCCCTAAGCACTCTTTCTCATCACTTTTCGCCTATGTAACCCCCTAAGCACTCTTTCTCATCACTTTTCGCCTATGTAACCCCCTAAGCACTCTTTCTCATCACTTTGCCCTATGTAACGCCCTAACCACTCTTTCTCATCACTTTCCCCTATGTAACCCCCTAACCACTCTTTCTCATCACTTTCCCCTATGTAACCCCCTAACCACTCTTTCTCATCACTTTCCCCTATGTAACCCCCTAACCACTCTTTCTCATCACTTTCCCCTATGTAACCCCCTAACCACTCTTTCTCATCACTTTCCCCTATGTAACACCCTAACCACTCTTTCTCATCACTTTCCCCTATGTAACCCCCTAACCACTTTTTCTCATCACTTCCCCTATGTAACCCCCTAACCACTCTTTCTCATCACTTTCCTCTATGTAACCTCCTAACCACTCTTTCTCATCACTTTCCTTTATGTAACCCCCTAACCACTCTTTCTCATCACTTTCCCCTATGTAACCCCCCCCCCCCCGCGCAACAGTGGCAGTGAAAATCCTTGCTTGAGGTGAAAAAAAAAGAAGATCTTTAATGATACATAACTGTCTCCAGAAAGCATAATGTAAATTGGAATGCATTTTTGTTCATGTGGTCTTTGATAACCTTCTTTGATTATTCTGTGTGTCTATCATCATCATCATCATCGTTTTTCTGTTATAGCCACACTACCTACCAAAAATGGATGTGCGTGGGTGGTGCAGTGGATATTGGCTAAGAACGAGTAATCAGAAAGCTATGTTCGAATTCCGGTTGAATTCGTTGCATTTACATATACGCAAATACCCTTGGGAAAAGGTATGAATCCGTTGACTCCCCTTGGGCTCTATAGCCTTGTTTGGCGACCAGTTTACAGCAGAAATTAATGAAACCCTACTGCGGAAAAAATTTCTGTCCAGTCACTCATGTTTCTTTCGCCCAAGTGTGTATCATGTATAGCACTTAACTGACTGACTGAACTACCAAATCTGTGGAATGACCTAAGGCAGGTAGTGATGTGTTGTTATGGCTACATTTCATGATTTATTTTTCTAACTCCCATAACATCACTAGCGTTACATGGTCTAAGTTTTTCATAGCGTGAAGGCTGAACTTATCAAGACGTTTGTATTTCTTTTTAGCTGGGTTTTCAATGGATTTTTTTTCAGTGGATTTTTGTGTTTCTTTTTTGTAATTCCAACCGCACCTCCTATGATTAATATTATTCTTGCTTTCAATTTCGTTATTTTTTTATTTTGATTTTCATATTTTTTTTTTTATTTAGTTAATCTTTAAAATTCTTTCGTTGTTATCTTAAATTCCGCTGGGTAAGCCATATCAATTAATAAACACGTTTTTGTACGGTTTTTGACAATTTTGTCCGACCTATTTGCTCCATTCATCCTCTCTGCAAAGATGGTGTAATCCCATAGATATGTGATGTCTTCTATTTCTGTAATAAAAATTGCTGGGTAATTTTCATACAGGTATTTGTTAACATATTATTACTATTATTTGCTTTTAAATACAAGTAATAAAATAAAGAAAAGTAATAATATAACTATTATTACTTTTCTTCTTTTTTAAAGAATGAAAGTATAATATACGGAAATAATCATTGGTAACTATCGAAACTAGGCTAGGTATTCAGGGAAATATACCAGGAGAAAGAAAAAGGGCAGTTGGCAAAACTGGCGTATCACAGGACATTTTATTTACACGCTGATGGGAATAATGTCAGAAATAAAATAAATATTTTTCTTTTTTTTTCGGTTTTTATCTTTCTATTATTTACAAATTATTAAAAAGCGTCATTATTTCCACATGTGAGAAGTTATTTGTTGGTTTTCTTTTTGAGGAAACGAACAAAGAATTAATGTCTCATCACGTCCCCCTGCCTCTTCAGAAACAAAAGCGAACTGTCATCGATAGTAACAATAAGTTTGTACTTTGATAACAAACAAAATCGAAATGCAAAACATGCTCGTGTAGAATAACAGATTAAATGAATGAATGAACAAAAAATATGTTAAAATAATTATCGAACGATCAGAGGAATTGTGATTGAAAATGACACTGAAAATGATCTCAATCAACATTCTTGCCAAAAATAAATAAACCTATATATAAAAAAAAAATAATATTAACATTCAAAATGCTATTATGGAAGCCGGAACGTACAATCCCGCTTAAAGAGCCGGAAGTAGATTAATTGGCGCGCAAAAGCGTTCACGTCTGTTTATACGCTTGTAATGGTCGCCATTTTTGTTTTTTAAATAGTTTTTCTTTTGTTCTCTTCATGAAAAGATATTACATCGTAGGCAAGCAACTTACTTGCCCAAATTAAAGTGTGAGAGAGTAGAGGGAGAACTGGTTTAACTAAAACAAAGAAAATTAATTAACAATAAGAAAACAAAAATGATATAATTCTAAGAAGCCCTCCATTCGAACATAACTGGAGGTTGTCGTCTTTTCTTTCTTTCTTTCTTTCTTTCTTTCTTTCTTTCTTTCTTTCCTTACTTTACATTCCTCACAATCTTTCTTTCTTTCTTTTTTTCTTTCTTTCTTTCTTTCTTTACTTTAATTTTCTCATAATCTTTCTTTCTTTCTTTCTTTCTTTCTTTTAGATTCCTCATAATCTTTCTTTCTTTCTTTCTCTCTTTCCGTTTTAGGCAATTTCTGGTTTAACGCATCTATCATTCAAAATAATTTTTTTTTCTTTTGGCTATTTTCTTTTACTTATTCATTAGCTTTTCAATACTTTGAACAACATTCTTTCCGCTTTCTTACATTCTTTTTTCCTTTCTTCCAGCATATTTAATTTTCATTCTTTATTTTTCATTGTTTTTTATTGACTTTCATTCATTCTGTTTTCTTTTGTCTTAATTTGAATATATATATTTAAAACTTTCTTTCCATTTTTCTGTCTTTTCATTCATTCATTCATTCCTTCATTCATTCATTCGTTCATTCATTCCTTCATTCATTCATTCGTTCATTCACTTCTAGCATATGCGTGTTTAATTATTTCTTTCTCTATATTCTTAATTTATTTTTTCATTTTTGTTTGTTTCTTTCGTTCAGTGTTTCATTCATTCTTCTAGCATATCCATTTTTTTTTTTATTTTTTTCCAACTTTTTCATTAATTTTATTAACACTTTCTTTCTTTCTTTCTTTCTTCTAACATAGTCTTCAGTCTTTCTTTCTTTTTTATATTTTTATTCCATTCATTCAATCTTTTTTCTCTTTTCTTCTTCCATCTTTCATTTTTCCTTTTTCCTTTCATTCAGATATTCAGATATCCATTCATTTTTTCATTGAATAATACAATATGTTTCTTTCTTTCTTTCTTTCTTTCTTTCTTTCTTTCTTTCTTTCTTTCTTTCTATAATTTCGTTATTTTCAGTCATTCTTTCATCATATTCATTATTTTCATTGATTTTATGTCTCATTTTCATTCATTTATTCATCACTTATGTTTCGTTTTGCTTCTTTTCCCATTTTTTAAAAATCCTTATTCTTCTTCGTTTCTACCATGGTTTGTTGTCATTATTTTAATTTCTCTTTCATTTTTTTTGTTTTTGCATTTCTTTTTTTCCTTCTTTATGTTTTTCCTTGACTTCGGCCAATATGTTTCACCTTCAAATGTATTACATCGTATTTTGCAAAGAGATTCTTTGTTTATCCCCATGAAAGTTCGCTTAATCAAATTACTAACACTTGAGAAAAGAAAGGACAGCTTGAAAGGATTGACATTTTAGCTGAACCATTCGAAATGACACCCCCACCCCACCCCAACCATAGAGCGACTGAGTAACAAACAGCAACGAATATACGTTTGGAAACAGTAATACTCTACGATTTCATGCTGCATTACTGTTGATGTTTGCCGTTAAAAAATGGTTTTTAAAATATAGCAGAAACCTGACCAAATATATAATATTCGAGTTTGCCTTTCTTTTCCAAACCCTGAGAATCACTCCAACACACATTCATATACATAAAAGTTGACGCTGAGGTCAACGCCCAGCGGCGACAGTCTGTTTCATGCCTAAAGCGATTTTCAGGCCATGTGTGTTGGGGTTTAGCTCGACTCTATATATATGCTGGTCATATGGTTAGAACTTAAATTATATATGCTGGTGCATATGGTTAGAACTTAAATTTAGTGTATCGAGGCAGCAGATAATTTTCTACACATATACTGTTAAATATAAGAGACAGTGAATGTCTATTATGTTTAATTATGAGCCGTTCTAAAAATCGAATTTGGCCTTAATTTCATGTGAAAATTAAACAACATTTCTTAGAAAAACATAGCCATGTAGGTAATATCAGACAGATTTTAGTCAACAATACAATAATCCTCACTCATACACACAGTAAAAAAACCTTCAGATATTAGAGGCCATCTACATTAAATTCAAACAAGCCACACTTAATAAAATCACGTTTAAATCTGGTCATATCACATTATATTGCATTTAAATAAATGGTTCTGTTATCATTTTGAGCTCTCACGCGGTGTGACGCGGCATTACAAATTTACAAACTGCATTTGCTATTTTTGGTAACTGTTATTGTTGCTTAGCAAAGTTTTATATCAACACAAGATAAAATTGTCGCTGATGGTAGATGTTTTTGTGTTAACGTCATTGTAACCTCTCTGAAGATGGCTCATGTGAGCCAAAAGCTTAGAACCAAGTTAATAAAAAATTATCCAAATGTTGGAAAAATTTTGTCTTTATTTTCACCTGAAATTAAGGCCAAGATACGATGTTTAGAACGGGTCATGATTAAACATAATAGACATTCATTGTCTCTTATATTTAATAGTGTATGTTTAGAAAATGGTTAGAACATGCATTGTGTTATCTTAACTGTTATTCTGTCGACAGTAACGGTTGTATTTCAAATTATTCTATCGTCTTTTGAATAGAAGCAATTGTGGATCGGAATGCAATTGCTAGGATAGGGTTGTTTGTTGCCTTTTTACTCACTATTTATTACTCAATTTATTATTTGTTTTTGTTGATTATTATTATTATTATTATTATTATTACATTTACTTGTATTTATGTGCGTGAACAGATACAGACACACGCCTACACACACAAACACATATATATATATATACATATATATACATATTATGTGTGTATTTTAGGCAGCATTTTTTCATTAATGCATGTTTCATTAAATGATATAGACAAGTTTTGTCTATTTTATGTAATTTCTTTTTCATATTCTCTGATAAGCTTAATAGCATTATCATTAAATGAAGAAAGAAAATTACAATATTGATACATCATTTTTTAATAATCCAATCAAAGCTTTCGGTTTACATAAGCCATTTTTAAAGATTTTAAACTAAATTATATATTATAAACACGGATAAATCATACTTAATATTTCTTGTTTTCACTCTCGCTGGTCATGTGTAACGTCATCAGTTGTGATGCGACATTCGCTTCCAGCGTTTTAAATGCACGAGTTTGTTGTTGCTTGGAAATCTTCCGTGTAAACAAAAACAGTTTTTCATTATGGTTTGTCCTTGTTTATAATATATAATGCAATTTGACATCTTTGAAAATGGCTTATCTAAGCCGAAAGTTTAGATTGGATTATTAAATAAATTATGTATCAATATTGTAATTTTCTTTCTTCATTTAATGATAATGCTATTAAGCTTATTAGAGAATATGAAAACAAATTACATAAAATAAATAGACAAAACTTGCTTATATTATTTAATGAAACATGCATTCATATATATATATATATATATATATATATATATATATATATATATATATATATATGTACGTGTGTGTGTATGTGTGCGCGCGCGTGTGTGTGTGCGTGTGTGCGTGTGTATGAATAAATAAAGAACAGGTACGGAAAATGTCATTAATTTAACATGTTTTGCTTTATTAAACTTCTTCAGAGATTTGGTAATAAGACAATAATTTAAAATTAAAAGAGAAATAAAAAATCGAAAAGACAGTATGTTGAGTGAGGTTTGATTTCATTGGTCAGATACGTGTCCCTTCCAATAAAATAACAGATGATCATTATTAAATGTAGAAAACCCATGTCTGTTTATATGTGTGTGGTCCACGTGTAATAAAATGAAATCAAATCTCAATCAACATCCTGTCTTTTTTTAGAAAATAAATCATTGTCTTATTAACAAATATTTGAGGAAGCTTAATAAAGTGAAACATATTAGATTGGGGGCTTACGGCCCATCACGTTGAATACACCGGTTCTCGCTCGATCACCGAAGTTAAGCAACGTTGAACGTGGTCAGTACTTAGATGGGTGACCGCTTGGGAATACCAGGTGCTGTAAGCGTATAGTGACGGATGTGCGCTGTGGTGCAGGGAATATCGGCTCGGAAAGAGAAATCAGTGAGCCGAGTTCGAATTCTAGTTGAATACCCTGCATTTATTTAAGCACTGGTACCCTTGGGAAAGGTATTAATCTATCCCTTCCCTCCAGTTATGGGTTAAATAACAAGGGTAGAACTTGGGGACCCTGGCCTTAAAAAAATAAAAACAAATCCCAATGAATCTTGATACTCGAAAAAGAAAAATGTATTACTAGACACAAAAATTTATATAAACAACAATAAATTGTTGAAAGAAAAAGGTATTACCAGCAATAAAGTTTAGTTGGCAATAAATGACCCGCCGGGGTTGATATGCCATAAACATATTAGATTGAAGATATTTTTCCGGCCTCTTCTTTACTTATTCTATTCATCTAGTCGGATTTCAGTCCATATGTACATATAATATTGAGAGGAAAACTCAATGCTTATTTAGACGCTTTTAAACCGAGATATATTTCGATAGTGTCAATTTACTTACATTGTGTCGTTATGACCGTTGAAAAATTATGTTTTTCAGTCGTCTGAACGAGACGATGTAAGTAAATTTACACTGTTGAAATAAATCTCGATTTATAACCGTCTAAATATGTTTCTCAATATTCTATAATGCTCTGGAAAAATCCATGGGGCTCTCTATTTTTATCTAATTAATGACTTATATTAATTAGATAAAATCTTTTAAATTATCCTATCCGTCTTTACGCGTCTGCCATTTTCTCATATATATATATATATATATATATATATATATATATATATATATATATATATATATATATATTTTATAACGGATTTTTGATTATTAGTTTGGATGATACATATTTTATCGCTTTGGTATTCTTAGCGCGGCTCGGCAGATAAAACAAAATCCTTTTTTTTTATTTTGGATCTGACGAGTCGCGCTAAGAACATCAACGCGGTGAAATATGTATCATCCAAAGTAATAATTAGAAATCCGTTATAAAATATTACTCTGTTAAATAAATGAATTTAACATTGAGTTCTCCAGAGTTCGTCTCTTTTGGAATTTACCCGGACTACATACCAAGTGTACTACGCTATATATATATATATATGTGTGTGTGTGTGTGTGTGTGTGTGGTGTAGATATAAAAGAAACTAAAGGAGTATCCTATACAAAAAAATGGTAGGATAACTCTCTAGGAGAGGTCAAAATATATATGTATTTACATACATATAGAGCAAATATATGTAAAAATTAAGACAAACATATTATTCCATGGTTAAGCGGAAGTGTAACCCTTTTTAGACGAACCATCTTCAGCTTCCGTCTTTATAGAACAGAAGATTTTACACGAAATCTTCTGTACAATAAAGATGGAAGCTGAAAATTGTTTGCCTGAAATAGGTATCAACTTCCGCTTAAACATGGAATAACGTGTTTGTCTTAATTTTTGCATATATATATATATATATATATATATATATATATATATATATAATTGATGCTTTCCTCTTCTGAAATATTACATAAAATATAGCAATCGATAAAAGTTTAATCATAAACTACTTGATATCTTGTTTAATTTAACGATTATTGATTAATCGAGTAAGAGTATTTGCATATTAATAAGTTCAGTTGCATATTCAATTTGAAAAAAATATTTTTCAATCTGTTTTTCTAATGATTACAAACAAGATTTTATAATCAAATTGATAAGTTGTTTAGTAAAGTAATTTTTTGCTCTGTAAATGGTAACTACCTTAGCATTTAGAGCCCGAATGAGCTGGTTTTATATTATTATTATTATAAAACTACTACATAAGTTATACGATGGCAATATGTCGTATATAAAATTAACGACTATGAAAGTCTTTAAACCAATCGAAAAAGTGTAATTACGATAATTTACCTAACACTAAATCTCTTAAAAATCAACCGCATAGCGTGGCGAAGAATTCGAGAAGGACTTGACCCCTCCCAAAGCTGGGTATCATTTCAAGTTCGAATAGGAACAAATGATAATATACGAAAGTTGCTTAGAGATTATGACAGTTTTTTGACACGGTAGTTTTTGTGGGGGGGGGGGACATATTGCTCATGCCGTATTACTTTAGAAATTAATCCGCTACTGGATAAATATAAAAATAGTTCCTTTAGATGCCGGGCGTTCTCTTAAACATCTGGCAGACATATTAAACGAACATGTAGTGCTTAATAGTGTCCATTAGGCTTAATTTCATTTTAGGGGGATAAAAACGAAATAAACTTAATCTTTAGTATCCTGCATAATTAATATTCCCTTTCCACTGCATTCTTTTTCAAGGCCTCTCAATTGGAGTATCTTATTGTTAATGTCAAAGTTGTTTTCTGCTGCCATAGCAGGATATGACAAAACAACTCTGAAATTCAAGCACACTATTGTTCAGGCATTTGAGTCACTTTCAGTGGCAGGATTACCTTTTTATAGAGCAATGAAGTCACGTACAGAGTGATAAAGCTTAAGAGACATATTACCTTTGTATAATTTCCGTCACCCTCAAGAATGAAACGACTTTTGAAGTCTCATTCTCTCATTGATGCGACCTACACTTTGGTGTGGATAAAAGACATTTTGAATATTTTTGACTCAATGTTTTTTAAACATGGTGGAATTTTCTCCTTTTCGGGCGTCATTTTAACAGTTATTCATTATTCCTAAAGTGTTTCCTTAACTGGCAGGAAGTTAGCTGAACTACTATTAACAATTTCTATTTACATTTACTGGAGGTCATTTACTGGAGGTCATTTACTGGAGGTCATGTTGAATGTGTCATTTATTCATAAAATACAACATAACGTTTTGTCACTAATCTGTGTTTGCATTCATTCATATTTTAAATGAATTTCATTCATCGTCCTTTCTACTATCTGTAAACATACAATTTTTAAAATTTACTTTATCTTTTCGTTATTCTTTAATTAATGAATAAATTATTTCTTTCTTTCTTTCTTTCTTTTTACCTTTTCCTTTTATTTTTAATTTTCCTTTCTTTCGTTTTTCTTTTTTTCTGTCTTTCTTTCTGCGTTTTACTTTTCTTTAATTCTTTTTATTTCTTTCTTGTTTTCTTTCTTAACATATTTTTTCTTTCTTTTTACTTTTTCCTTTATTTTATTTTTTAATTTCTCTTTCTTTCTTTCTTTCTTTTGTTTGTTTGTTTCTGTCTTTTCCTGTTCTTTTTCCTTATCTTTTACGTTTTTCATTTCATTCATTCATTCATTCATTCATTCATTCATTCATTCATTTATTCTACCTTTTCCTGCTCTTTTTTCTTTCTTTCTTGCTAGGTTTTCTCTTTCTTTCTTTCTTTCTTTCTTTCTTTCTACGTTTCACATTTCTTTTTTCTTTCTTTAGTTTTTGTTTATTTTTGTTCCACTTCTTTTTCCTTATTTTTCACGTTTTTTATTTCATTCATTCATTCATTCATTCTACGTTTTCCTGTTCTTTCTTTCTTTCTTTCTTTCTTTCTTTCTTTCTTTCTAGGTTTTCTCTTTCCTTCTTTCTACGTTTCACTTTTCTTTTTTTTTCTTTCTTTTGTTGTTTCTTTCTTTTCCTGTTCTTATTCTTTATTTTTCACGTTTTTTATTTCATTCATTCATTCATTCATTCATTCATTCATTCATTTTACGTTTTCCTGTTCTTCCTTTCTTTCTTCCTTCCTTTCTTTCTTTGTTTATTTTTTTCTTTCTTTCTTCCTTTCTTTCTTTCTTATACTATCCTGTTAACGACTCTTATTCCACAGATATTCATTTTCTCTTCAAGAAAAACACTGTTGACAAAGTAAATTTATGATTTTATATCTAATTTATGTAAAAACACACGCACCTCCACACCACTAGGGGCAAAAGTACACGATTCATTTTCCTTAACACACACTCACATCCCACACACACGTGTGAGTATATCCACATTTAAACACTCTATAAACAGTTGGCGTTTTATCAGCACAGTGATTCGTTATTTTTGTCAGGTCCACTGAATCCATGATAATAGGATGAAGTTTCGCCACTTTTGAGGCTTTGGTTCCTGTTTAGTCGTCTAAAAGATTCGTAGTTACAACAGAGTAGTTTTATGAATGTTACTTTGAATGTTCTATTAAAGACAGTATATATAATTGGATTTAATGTACTCGAGATATACCCCAACCATACAAAGGCAACGAACAACAAGCGATCAACCCGGCACCACTTACACAACACCGTTAGGATATTAGTTGTAAAGAACGGTGCCCAGCTGACAACGAAAATTGTGAAAACGACGCCGAGAACTTTCGTAGCTTTCTGTTCGGTTTGTACAGCGTTCTCCTTGAACGTATCTTTCCTCAGGAGCATAATGTTAGCCGCTTTAGTTGCGATGTTGTGCTTTGCGATGAGGAAGCGTAATCTAGAAGGCCTGGGGCTGGCAGGCGAAGAGTTCGCGCTGAAGCTACCACCGGCGCTGCCGCCGCTGCCGTCATTGAGTGGCTGAATCTCTGACTCTACGTCTGTCTTGACTGGTTTGGTGTTGTTCTTGCGAGCCAGAAGCTTCCGGTTTTCGTTACTGTCCGTTGCCCACTTACGGCTGGCTGGCGCTGAATTGGCATGTCCTGCTGTTTGCAGCTTTGGCGACTGAAAACGCGCATTGAGAATGTTTCGTTTGTTGTTGACTTTTCGACTTCCCTGAACTCGTCTGATCATAGGACAACCTTCGATTTTGCTCTTTTGGTTGCAGAGCCGAGCCTGTTCGTTAAGTAATTGCATTGTCAACACATTAGTGACAACCATGATAATAAGGGGGATGAAGAAGGCTATGATAGAACCGTAAATGATGAAAAAATCGTTATTAAGAACACACATCTCTTCGATGAATAGGTTGGTCTCGTCAAGTATACCCAGTACTGTTATTGGGCTGCTGACAACGAGGGAAAGGGACCAGACAATCAATAATTTGACTGCTACTGTCATTTTAGATTTGTTTCGTGTTTTTAAAGGAAAGCGTATGCCAATGTAACGGTCCACTGATATCGTACAGAGGTGCATGATAGACGCAGTACACATCATGACGTCAGAAGTAACATAAAAATTACACAGCGCCGCTCCAAGACTCCAATAACCTGAAAATGAGAAAATAAATAAAAGTCAGAATAATATATATCTATATCAATATCTATCTATCTATCTATCTATCTATCTATCTATCTATCTATCTATCTATCTATCTATCTATCTATCTATCTCAGTCTATTCATATCTATCTATCTATCTATCTATCTATCTATCTAATTCCAAGTGACGAGGACTCAAGGTTTTTTTTTTGAGTACTCTAGCATTTATTTTATTATAAACAGTGCTCAATATAATGACAAACATATCTGCTCTGAAATGTATCGTAATGTCAACAAATGTAAACATGTTACGGAAATCAACGAATTTTAACGAAACTTGGTTATAAGCAGCCGACAATTTGAAATGAATTGTTTGTTTACGATGGATCGAAAATTGTGTTATATAGGCTTGATAAAAACCTCGTTCAGACTGGAGGCTATTCGTGGTCGAGAGGTCTAAGACGTTACCAGATCAAATTGTAGCTTCCCCTATATAGAGAGGGGTCGCAGGTTCGAATCCTGCCGAATGGCACACATTTTCGTAATAAAAATTTATCGTAAATAATCAGAATATATAAAACTGTTTCATTAAAAACAGAATAATTACTTAAATATGAGTATCGATAAAAATAATGTTCAAACAATTCATTTTATATATATATATATACAAGTGAAAAAGGAACGAAGAAAAATTAACAAGGTTCAAAACATTAATTTAGAACAGTGCTCAATATAAAATAGAGCTATGAATATTTATTAAAAATTATAGTTTAGAACATGTACAAATTATTATTTACTACAAAGTGTATATTTTGTTTGGACATTGAAAGAACAATGTCTCATCGGGTAGTGTGCCGATCGTGTTGTTCTCAAACTACCCGATAAGACATTGTCCTTTCAATGTCGAAACAAAATGTACACTTTATAGATAATAATTTGTACATGTTCTAAACTACAATTATATATATATATATATATATATATATATATATATATATATATATATATATATATATATATAATGAGGTACAGAATCCCGACAAAGTTTTAAGCAAATTTGACATATGAAAAAACGATTAATTGAAACTAGATTTGATTACGCGTTTCGTTTTCTTAAATATATTCAAGTTTTATTTTCAAATTTCTTCAAAACTTTGTCGGGATTCCATATCCTCTTTTAAACACATATTGTCGACATAGAAAAACGCACGGACAGACCAAAAAACATAAAACTTTTACTTTGAACCAATTCTGAAAGAGTGGATGTGGATTTCACTTGGATTCATTTCAGAAAAGCCTATATGTATCACTTACGTTCGAGCCATTTTGAAAATAAGGTGAGGATTTACCTTTAATTAAATGCAGAGAAGCTGGGGAAAATATATTAACAACTTTCGACATGAACCAAAAATTATAAAGAAAAATGATACAGAATAGAAATTAACGGATTTTTAAAAAGTCACTGATTTAATCCTTTTCTTTAATCACGATAAATGACATTTTAAGTAAAAGATACTAACAAATAACCACTTGACTGTAGTTCTTTCTTCACCACCCTGTATATCCTTTCCTTTCTCTCCACCTTTGCAACTATCACCACACCTGTATTCCCTTCCTTTTCTTGCACTTTTCTAACTGATTTATCACTCGCTTCTCTCTAATTTTTTACTCCTATGTAGCCCCCTGCACATCAGTGGCTCTACCGCCTTGCTCGGGGTGACATAATAAAAAAAAAGATATTTTAAGTAAAAGATACTAACAAATAATTACACACAAGTATGCATACCAACATTTATTTATGTTGTGTGATCTATATAGTTATAAAGAAATTCAAGCAGTAAAATGATTGAGTTATCAAATAATTTATGATTTATAGGATACACATATATTATCTATGTAAATTTCACTATTCATTGCATCCTTTTGACTTAAGGTCCACTAAAACAGTTATTTGTATATTAAAGAAATAATATTAAAGTCTTAATTTATATAATAGATGAAACATATTTTTTACAGTGATGTTTGCTCTGTGCAAGTCCCGAGAGTCATTCGAAGTAGAGGGTTACCCAGTAAGGTGTACGGTGTAAGCGGATATGTTGGGAAGATAACGGTTAACCCTAGACTTGAACGTACATAGTTAGAATAGTTTAGTGTAAATAGTTAGAATACAGAAATATACACAGAAATGAGATAAAACCCATGTAGTACTCTTGGGGTTCATTGACTAGCCTGGCCCAAGATAGGCAGAGGTGGAGAAGCCTTGTTGCTTCCCTACACACCATTGGGTGTAACGGACGATGAAATGAATGAATTTCAGAAAAGCCTATATTAATCTTTTGCGTTCGAGCCATTTTGAAAATGAGGTGAGGATTTACCTGTAATTAAATACAGAGAAGCTGGGAAAAATATATTAACAACTTTCGACATGAACCAAAAATTATAAAGAAAAATAATACAGAATAGATATTAACGGATTTTTTAAAAAAAGTCACTGATTTAATCCTTTTCTTTAATCACGATAAATGACATTTTAAGTAAAAGATACTAACAAATAACCACTTGACCGTAGTTCTTTCTTCACCACCCTGTATATCCTTTCCTTCCTCTCCACCTTTGCAACTATCACCACACCTGTATTCCCTTCCTTTTCTTGCACTTTTCTAACTGATTTATCACTCGCTTCTCTCTAATTTTTACTCCTATGTAGCCCCCTGCACATCAGTGGTTCTACCGCCTTGCTCGGGGTGACATAATTAAAAAAAAAAGATATTTTAAGTAAAAGATACTAACAAATAATTACACACAAATATGCATACCAACATTTATTTATGTTTCGTGATCTATATATTTATAAAGAATTTTGAGTAGTAAAATGATTGAGTTATCAAATAATTTATGATTTATAGGATACACATATATTCAGTCAGTTAAAGTGCATTACGTGATATACGCTTGGACGATCATGTCTCGAAAGAGATATGACTGACTGGGCAGAAGATTATCCCGCAGTAGGTTGCCATTGCTTTCTGTGGTAGACTGGCTACCGACCAAGGCTATAGAACCCAATCGGTCCTGCTATTTGACTCATGGCTTGAAAGGGAAGAAATGTATTATATTATTATTTATTAATTAGTGGGGGATCAGTTTATTACTTCATAACAATAGAAAACCGATCCCCCACTTTATGACCAGTAGAAGCTTTAATCATGATTCCAATCTGTCCTGCTATTTAACCCATAACTGGAAGGAAGAGACGGATTAATACCTTTCCCAAAGGGTATTTGGGCGTAAGTGAATACAATGGATTCAACTGGAATTCGAACTCGGCACCCCGGTTTCTCGTTCCGAGCCGATATCCACTGTACCACAACGCACATATATCATCTGTGTAAATTTGACTATTCATTGCATCATTCTAACTTAAGATCCAGTAATTCAGTTCTTTGTATATTAAAGAAATACTAGTAAAGTCTTAATTTATATAATAGACGAAACATATTTTTTTTACAGTGATGTTTGCTTTGTACAAGTCCCGAGAGTCATTCGAAGTAGAGAGTTACCCAGTAAGGTGCACGGTGTAAGCGGATATGTTGGGAAGATAACAGTTAACCCTAGACTTGAACGGGTTATGATTGTAGCGATCTGGGAAGTATCCACTTGGAAGTCTATTTTACAAAGCTTAAAAACAACAAATATGTGGTACACAATCACCAACATGAGATCTTCGTTCTGCATAAACACAAAGGGAGCTGTTTGGTCAGAAGGAAAAAAATTTGCTTTTTAAAAGCACAAAAAATTGAATGAAATCAGCTCGAAGAATTTGGATCATGTATATTACTGTCGATTACTTTGTCCGTTTTTCAAATTTAGTTCCATTTGTCTTTTTAGGCTGATGTTAAAAGTGATGATTATTAATACCTGGTTTTTAATGTACAGATTAGCAACTCAGGCAGTATAGGATCCATCAAATTAGACTACAAAGAATGTAAAAAAAAACAACGCACACCACTGAAGTGACAGGGTGTAATCGATTTCTCTTTATCCTCAAATTAGGTCATTTGCAGTTGTGTGCAGCAACATGAAACTATTTTCGGGGTGTATGATAAAATTTGTTTAATCTTCAAAAATATTGCGTCATCCGTGATTGCATCAGATTTCTTTATCACGCCCAGACGCTATTGTCTCGTCTGTCGATTAGTTGTCCTATAGCCATTGTCTGCAATGGACGTTACTCCACGGAAGCGTAGGAAAATTTTTAACGCTGCACGATCACACTGGCAAGCCTCACAGTAAGATCGCGGATACTGCTGATGTCAGCTTGTCAACTATCAACAAGTCGAAGAAACAAACTGGATTGATCAAGTGAAAATGTAAAGAAATATGCGGTCGGAAGTGAAAAAGAACAACAAGAGACGACGTAGACGTGATCAAGGAAAATGTAAAAAACATTCAATTTGCTTTAATTAATTTGCACAAGGGCGTAAATCATATGCATGCATTCGTGCCTGGCACAAATCGCAAAGTATAGGATCCGACGAAATTACAGTACAAAGAGGTATTTGCATTCGACGTTTATATAATTTTTTTAATTATCTAAACTTAATTATAAATGGAACTTTGTCTGTGTGTGTCTCTGTGTGCGTGTATCCGTTACCTATAGAACCCCGAAACGGCTGCACTGATTTTCTTGAAAATTTACACAGCTGTAATTCTAAACGTCTGCGAGTGTTCTTAGCTAGGTTTTGTGTCGAGGTACCCCCGATAAATATCGAAAATCGATAATCGAAAAAATCGGGTTATAGAAGGAGTGGTCCGATTTTAATCAAATTTGATACACTGATAGACAAACACATAAGAAACGATATTCAGAAGTTTCAAGGTTGCAGTTCTTACAATAGTGCAGAAACTCGATAATATATATATATATATATATATATATATATATATATATAAGGCAAGATATTTGTGTGTGTGTCTGTTTATCTGCCTGTATGTCTGTATTTTTTTCATCCCTTTTATTTTAGTTTTTGCTTCGGGTTTGGTATAATTGTAGTTCTTAGTAGGTATAATTGTAGTTCTTAGTCTCAGCCATGATACCATTTACACAGAGGACTTGTTTAGCCTTCAAATTTCAGTTTACGACGAAAAAACTTATTTGATATCGATACCAGGAAATCAAAATTTGACTTACATCCATTCATTTTTCTTTCAGTCTACGGTTTCGCTTTAACTGGGAACAACTATTGCCTTTTAGTCTTTCGTGCCAACGCCCAAAGAGTCTGAACTCCAGGACCATCGATTAGTTTTGATGCGTTCATTACAACTGTGCAACGCCGCGCTATACCGCTAGTATTTTTATATTTTGTTTACATATAAAATTTATATATATATAATTCCAGGTAAAGAGGACTCAAGGTGTTACTATTTTGACTGCACCGGCATTTATTTTATTATGAACAGTGCTGAATATAATAAGTATTATAGAGCTTAATATAATTATACAGTTATGAATGAATTGTACATTGCGGCACGGAAACTTCTGTTTCCAGATAGATTTTCATCATCAGGCAATGATTATTCAAAAGAAACACACATGCAAATTGTATATCTTCGCACATACATAGACATCAAACTAACGGTTTTTGTTATTTAAATGTAAATAATCTGCACAACCAACATCAAGCATTGCCTGATGATGAAAATCTATCTCGAAACATAAATTTCCGTGTCGCAATGTACAATTAATTCATAACTATGTAATTACATATATATATATATATATATATATATATATATATATATATATATTAATAAATTATAACATTGATATATTACAATATCACTACAAAAGTAGCTATTTTGTTTCGACACTTTTTGTGTCTTATCAAGTGATGTGGTTATTTCAAAATGAATGGCTTTAAAAGGTTAAGAACAAGCAAGACCTCTTTCATAAGGGAGGCATTATTGTATGTACAATGTGAACCAATCAGAGTAAAGCAACTTTTACTTTGGAGAATATATAGGAAGACTTAAAATTAATCTTGGTGGGCATTGGTATTAAAATTTTATAAAATTAAGATCAGCATTATTAATTAACTATTATATCTACTATATTTTGTTGCTATATATATATATATATATATATATATATATATATATATATATATATATATATAAGTTAATAGGGAACGAAAAAGAATTTTTATTAACAACGTCCAAAACATTAATTTAAAACAAGGCTCGATATATAATATATAGAGCTGTGAATATATATATAACTTTAAAAACATTTAAAGAAATTCTAAATATGAATGTTGTTACGTTTTTAACAAAGGACTGACGTGTTAAAAATTTAGAATTTCAATTTGTAAAGTTTTAATTAATGAGTTTTTCTTGACAGTATAAGTAATATATTGGATAAGAATTTGGATAGATTTATCAAACATTTGGTCCTGATGAGCATTCCACGCGAAAATCTTTAGTCTGTTAATGAGAAAAATGATTTATCGATTTATTGAATATAGAGAATTATAGAAATAAATCTATCTTTGTTTAAGATAAGATAAATGAGAGTGATGAATAATTTGTTTGTGTTTTCTATTGGCTTATTAGCCTTTGACAAATACCAGTTCTGACGTCCTACTCCTACCACATTTATTCTGCATCTACCGCCTTCATTATTCGACTACTAGCGCTAAATTAATTTATTCTATCAGGATATTTATTGCTGTAGTAATACTCTCACCACCTCACTTCATTGGCAAGTAGTTGGAGTCGATAGATCTATATATCGCCCGGTTCACACTCCACCCATGTCTATTGAACAGGTTAAGAGGCTCATCCTTTGTTCCCTGTTTAGGATGTGGTTTCCGGCTTTCTCTTTTCCAATCTTCTCACTTTGTTTTTCTTTTTTTTTCAATTGGAGTAGATAGACTAACCTATCGCCCGGTTCACACTCCACTCACGTCTATTAAAGAGGTTAAGAGGCTCATCCCTTGTTCCCTGTTTAGGATGTGGTTTCCGGCTTTCTCTTTTCCAATCTTTTCAATATTATGTAGCCTCCTGGACATCAGTGGCGTTACCGCCTTGCTCGGGGTGATACGATTAAAAAAAAAAAAAAAAAAAAAGAAAGTACATCTGACAATGATGACCGGGCTAAAATCTCATCGTGGTTGATTTATAAGGAAAGTGACTTCTTGATGAATGTGCTTTGGGGTACAGTGGTTATCGGCTCGCAACGATAAACTGGGGAGCCGAGTTCGAATTCCAGTTGAATTCCTTGCATTCAAATAACCTTGGGAAAGGTATTAATCCATCTGTTCCCTCCAGTTATAGGTTCAATAATAGGACAGATTGGGTTCCATAGCCTTGGCTGGCAACCAGTCTACCGCAGAAAGCAATGGCAACCTACTGCGGGATAATCTTCTGCCCAGTCAGTCATGTCTCTTTCGCCCAAGCGTTTATCACGTATGACACTTAACTGACTGACTGACTGACTTCTTGATGTTATCGGACTGTGTAGGCGATCCCAGTGCTTGGCACCTTCGGAAAGTGCCTGAAAACCATAACACCGTTTGACTCTGACAAATTTAAATTGTGGGTAAAATTTGATAAGTGATTGTGATAGCAAAATGTCATAAATTATCGTAACCTAGGTTTTGATCACGCCATATACTGCCCTCTCCTCCAGTACCTTTAAGATCCACTGGCACAGTTGCAGTATGAACCACAGTCGATACTCTTGTTGTTGAAGTAATGTGCCTGAACAGGCGTCTACAATAGGGGTTTGATGTCCGCTCTAATAGACAGCATCTATTGATGTCATACACCCATTATGACTATCACTACTGATGGTTTCCAACTCCTGCCACCTTTATTCGGTGACTACTCTCATTGTTTCGTCATACTTCAACTATTTTCACACTATTAGTAATACCGCTGTTGACTTTGATTACCTTTACGAAGGTGATCATGGCCCTCCACCTCGTCCTGTTCTTGTTGCTCTTAATATATGTTGGCCTGTTATTTCTCCAAAACCCTGCATTGCCATTCATTTGTTTAAGCTGATCAAGTATATCACGCGCTGTTTTCCCCTGCCTCTCTTTCCCTAAATTCGCCCTCTGCGTATTAGGTTCTCCAAATCCTCCTTCCTTATTGCGCATGCATAAACTTCAGTTGTCTCTTCCTGGTGTCAACCCTGGAACACTAACCATCAATTAAAGTTACATCAATACTAACCATGGTTATATCACACCCGATTTTGAAAATGTAAAAAAATAATAAATATAAGTCTTTATTTTAAATATTATACATTTTTTTCTAATCATTTCACCCCAAGCAAGGCATTCCATTGCCACTATTGCGTAGGGGGTTAATTAAGGGAAAGTGATTGGAAAGAGTGGTTAGATATAGATGTCAGAAGCAGGGTGATAGACGGGTAAGCAGGCACCTTAAAATTAACATTAATATGAACTAAAAAACATATTATTTAGGTAAGAAAATCAGGTAGTGAAAATTTAATTAAGTTGTAATTAAAATGGCGTCATTTTCGCTGGGTACCATATACCCGTGGTTAGTGTTCTCGGGTGAGTATAAGATTCCCTTTAGTTTCTATTCCCTCCAAAATATCGTCGTTACTCACAAGTTCGGTCCATGGTATCCTCAACCTCATTAATAACATACTCCCAATATCTTCATTCAATTCCTTCTTCCAATGTTGATATAATACACTTACCATATTTACTGTATACGACTGCTAAACTACTGACGTAATACTCCCACTACCTGAATCCTGTTACTAATACTACGGCTGATATCATATTCTCTCTACCTTTATTCTATTACTACTGCTGGTGACGTCATACTTCCGCCATCTTTAGTATATGAATATTACTACAACAACGAGTAATTTTAGGCTTAAAAACAGATGTGTTTTATATTTTTCTTACTTTATTTGCGTTGGTTTTTTTTTTTTACTCATATCACCCCGAGCAAGACGGTAACGCCACTGATGTGCAGGGGGCTACGTAAGAGTGAAAAGATTGGAAAAGAGAAAAGAGAAAGTCGGAAACCACCTCCTAAACAGGGAACAAGGGATGAGCCTCTTCACCTCTTCAATAGACGTGGGGGGAGTATGAACCGGGCGATAGGTTAGTCTATCTACACCAATTGAAAAAAAAAAAAAAGGAAAAGGAGTGAAAAAATTTGGAAAAGAGAAAGCCGGAAACCACATCCTAAACAGGGAACAAGGTATGAGCCTCTTCACCTGTTCAATAGATGTGGGTGGAGTGTGAACCGGGCCATAGGTTAGTCTATCTACTCCAATTTAAAAAAAAAAAAAGGATTCAATTACTTCTTCCAATGTTGATATAATACACTTACCATATTTACTGTATACGACTGCTAAACTACTGACGTAATACTCCCACTACCTGAATCCTGTTACTAATACTACGGCTGATATCATATTCTTTCTACCTTTATCCTATTACTACCGCTGGTGACGTCATACTTCCGCCATCTTTAGTATATGAATATTACTACAACAACGAGTAATTTTAGACATAAAATCAGATGGATTTTATCTTTCTCCTACTTTATTTGCGTTGGTTTATTTATATTCGACAATTTTGTAATTTGTTTTGCGTTGTTGTTTTTTGTTTACCTAACGTTTTACATATAAAAAAAAGTTGATTTATTGGAACTTCTAAAATAAGTAATTTGTTCATTGTAGTGCAGTGGATATCGACTCGGCACAACAAATCGTGGAGTTGAGTTCGAATTCGAGTTGTATTCCTTGCATTCACTTGTGCATATATACTCTTGGAAAAGGTATTAATTCATCTCTTCCTACCAGATAGGACAGACTGGGTTCTATAGCCTTGGTTGGCAACCAGTCTACCGCAGAAAACAATTGCAACCTACTGCGGGATAATCTTCTGTCCAGTCAGTCATGTCTCGAAAGAGAAATGCTCACCCAAAGCGTGTATCACATATGGCACTTAACTGACTGAATGAAGATAATATTTGGAAACATAAGTAAATCTTCTACTGGGCATAAAGTGGGGGATCATTTTTTTATTGTTATTAAGTAATAAACTAATCCCCCATTAATTACTACTTATTAATGCGATCGTCTCTTCTCCCTTCAGCTACAGTTTAAAGAGCAGGACAGAAAATCTTCTGTCCAGTCAGTCATGTCTCTTTCGAGACATGATCGCCCAAAGCATGTGTCACGTATGGCACTCAACTTACTGATATAGATTGTGCGATGGAAAATTACCAACTAAATGACACAAAAATGAAAATAACATTGATAACAATCTTCTCACTTTTTTTCTTTCATTTTTTTCAATTGGATTAGATAGACTAAACTATCTCCCGGTTCACATTCCACCCACATCTATTGAACGGGTGAAGAGGCTCATCCCTTGTTTCTTGTTTAGGATGTGGTTTCCAGCTTTCTCTTTTCCAATCTTTTCACTCTTACGTAGCCCCTGCACATCAGTGGCGTTGCCTTGCTTGGGGTGATATGATTAAAATATATATATATATATATATATATATATTTATCGAGATTACATAAAAATATCTTGAAATAGTAAAATAATTAAAAAATTCGGCATTGGCTTCAACCACTATCTCTAAACGACTTCAAAATATTCTGCAACTCTTCTGGAAAAACTCCTTGTTTAAGTTGTTGAATGCTGGCTAATTCCTTGATTTCATTTCATCTTTGGTTTTACAAAGAGATTTCTTGGTCAACTTCATCCGACACATAATAATCAAATATTGTAATGGTTAGCAAACTTGTTTCGCTAAAACCTGTTACAACTGAGTAGTGAGTTTGATCCTCACTTGGTGCGCCATATTTTCGGCATTCTGCCACATCTAAGTGGCGCTTAGAAAATTACCATAATAATAAAATGATTAACAGTATGGGGAGTAAGGTCGCCAGATTTAAGGTGTGATGTGGTCGAAAAAATTGGACACTTCTCTTTGTGTAACATCGTGCAAAGCCCTGTGCCTTACTATAGAGACTTCCAGTAGCCACCCTCTTGACCCAGTCAACACTAACTCTCTCCTAAAAACACTCGATGAAGACAAACGGGAAAAATAATTTTCATCACACAAAACACCTTTGTAATCAACATTGGACTAATCCAACTTTCCGAATCCTCTGAAGTGTCCTCAGATTAACAACCAGACACTCCAAAATGTTCGTATTACAGCTTCCGGTACAAATGCCAAGGCGTACAGCAGGCCGTTTCCAAATTTGAGGCTGAGGGAATTGTGCCTTTGGTGTTCCTCTTCTCACAGTAGGCACCAAACTGACTCTAATTATATTGGGTAGTCAAGAAATATAAAACAACGAACGCACTTGCGCGAAATTAAAAATAAAAATGGCGACAGTTTGGAAATAGCACCCTGTAGAGTACTGTGCAAAAGTATTAGGACAAGAACTATTTTATATTTTATGAGGCATATTGACAAAAAATATACAATTTAATTAAAGTAAATTTATTTGATTTACTCAACAAATTCTCTAAAAAGAAAAAAAATACTTGTTACAAAATAAATTTAATATTTAGTATAATCGCCTTTTGCTTTGAAATAATAAAATAATTGCGACATTTTACTAATCGCACCTAGTATATATATATATATATATATATATATATATATACAGTATATATATATATATATATATATATATATATATACAGTACTGTGCAAAAAGTATTAGGACAATAACTATTTTATCTTTTCTTAGCCATATTGACAGAAAATAAACAATTTAATTAAAGTAAATTTATTTGATTTTACTCAACAAATGCTTTAACAAGAAAAACATAGTTGTTACAAAATAAATTTATTATTTAGTATAATATCTTTTTGCTTTGAAATAATAAAAGAATTGCGACAATTTACCAATTGCACCTAGTGTATTTTTTTTTTTAATCGTGTCAACCCAAGCAAGGCATTCCACTGCCACTATAGCGCAGGGGGCTACATAGAGCGATTGATTACAGGAAATGTCAGAAGGAGGGTGATAGAGGGTGAGTTAGTAAGTTAGGAGGTGTCTATTGACCCTACATTTAAACTCCTGGAGGCTGTAGCCGTCGGTGAAGCAAGCATGCGGTAAAGGCTGTTATACTAAATATTAAATTTATTTTGTAACAAGTATTTTTCTTGTTAAAGCATTTGTTGAGTAAATAAAATTACTTTAATTAAATTGTTTATTTTCTGTCAATATGCCTAATAAAAGATAAAATAGTTTTTGTCCTAATATTTTTGCACAGTACTGTATGTTAGAAAGGTTGTCATAGCCGTAGGTGATAGCCGGGAAAATATTGTCTATAAAATGCATGCGTGCCATACATCTCAAATAACATCTGTCAACTAAGTTCAGCTCCAAGCCGGAGATTGGGTAAAGGCAGACAACTGGCGCCTCATAACCAGTTGTTTCGAGTAGCTCGATAGCTCAGGTAGGCAGGTCATTTAGAAAAATTCCCTGTAAAATACTTTGAAGAGATAAGACCTGAAGTAATTTTGTGAGTTGTTAAGGACTGACAAGTAGGTACCTCCAGTCATTTTCAATATCTCACTTTTAAACTGAATTTTTCAAAATGAAAATAAAGTTTTCTTGAAACGTTTTTTTTTTTTTTTAGTTTTAATTGAAATCTAAATGATTAAATTTACTATTTTCAGTAAACAAAATACTCTGGTTTATTTTAAACAGATAGGAATATAAAAGTTGGAGCTTTTTCTCAATTTTTGAATTTTGCCGCCATTTTTAAGTGATTGACACATTTGTAAACAAAAGATAATTTTCGGTTTTAAAAATCTTGCAAAAATAAAATATACATCTGTCACATTATTTTTGGAAAATTAGCAAATCTTATATTAAATTAATCTGATTCACAACAAGTATTATTTATTTATAACGTGAAATTTAGAATAAAACTATTTCTTAATCACAGAAAGGAACTTT
Source organism: Ascarosepion bandense (assembly GCA_037127315.1). Lineage (NCBI taxonomy): Eukaryota > Metazoa > Mollusca > Cephalopoda > Sepiida > Sepiidae > Ascarosepion > Ascarosepion bandense. Next base: position 1,514,715 of record JBBBDQ010000973.1, read on the forward strand.
CTGATCTGTCCGCTGTATAGCAAAATGTGTTGACATGTGCGTGATTAGAGATAAGATAAAAGTGTATGGCGTTGACAAGTGACAAAATTATACACATTTTTTTCGGGTAAGGAAGGAAAATCTGACCTTTTAATTTGCACGTAGAAATTACCATAAAAAAGCATCAAATGCACATACACACACACCAAATTATTTTAAAAACATGAAGGCCAAACGATTCGCATTAAATTTTTCAATGTTCGATAGGCAATATAATCTTCAATTATTGACTTAAAAACCTAAACGAAACAAATCTTTAATGTATTTTTAAAATATTTTTGAAATTTTATAAATTATTATAATTCAAAAAATGGAAACAATTCTTTTAAAATTTCATTAGTAATCGAAATTTTATTTTCTTCAGACTATAATGTTCTTAATTGATTAAAAGCTTATCAAATTAAATAATATCAGGTTTTCCTGCATTTTTATTTTATTCTTCGGAGCAGGTTTTCGGATACAGAGGCCATATTAAAAACAATAACTGATTTATATTCCCTAATGAGTCTTGCGTATAACTAATAAAAAAGAATATTAAAATATGATAATAAAAGAATATCTAAACTTATTTATAACTGGAACTTTGTGTGTGTGTGTGTGTGTGTGTGTGTGTGTGTGTGTGTGTGTGCGTGTGTCCGTTACCTATAGACTCCAAAACGGCTGAACCGATTTTTCTGAAAATTTACACAGTTGTACTATAAACGTCTGCGAGTGTTTTTAGCTTGTTTTTTGTCGAGATACCCCCGATAAATATCGAAAAGCGATAATCGAAAACATCGGGTTATAGAAGGAGTGGTCCGATTTTAATCAAATTTGATACACTGATAGACAAAGACATAAGAAACGATAGTAAGAAGTTTCGAGGTTACATTTCTTACAATAGTGCAGAAAATCGATAATATATATCTATAAAAGGTAATATGTTTGAGTGTGTGTCTGTTTATCTGCCAGTATGTCTGTATTTTTTTTTCAGCCCTTTTAATTTAATTTTTGCTTCGGGTTTGGCTCTAAATAGGTATAATTGTAATTCTTAGTCTCAGCCATGATACCATTTACTCAGAGGACTTGTTTAGCCTTCAAAATTCAGTTTACGACGAAAAAACTTATTTGATATCGATACCAGGAAATCAAAATTTGACTTACATCCATTTATTTTTCTTTCAGTCTACGGATTCGCTTTAACTGGAAACAACTATTGCTTTTTAGTCTTTCGTGCCAACGTCCAAAGAGTCTGAACTCCAGGACCATGGATTAGTTTTAAAGCTTTCATTACACCCGAGGATGTGCGTTGTGGTACAGTGGATATCAGCTCGGAACGAGAAACCGGGGAGTCGAGTTCGAATTCCAGTTGAATCCATTGTATTCACTTACGCGCAAATACCCTTGGGAAAGGTATTAATCCGTCTCTTCCTTCCAGTTATGGGTTAAATAGCAGGAGAGATTGAGTTCTATAGCCTTGGTTGGCAACCAGTCTTCCGCTGAAAGCAATGGCAACCTACTGCGGGATAATCTTCTGCCCAGTCAGTCATGTCTCTTTCGAGACATGATCGCCCAAGCGTGTATCACGTATGGCACTTAACTGACTGACACCCGAGCAACGCCGGGCTATACTGCTAGTATATATATATAATAAGAAAAGTATAGACTGCAACAAAGTAAAATTTATTATAAATCCATAGATTTACGTGGAGTTGGGGTAACAAAAGTTAAAAAAGATTTTACCATGATTTTTAAAAAATAATAATTTCAGAAATAGTTTAATTCATTTTTAATTAGTACTGAAAATTTAATTAAAATTTTGATAATTATTTGATTTTTGCGAGAATTTACAAATTAATGTGTAGCACCGGAAAAAAATTCAGTTATGTCATCATTACGTTTTCCATTGAAAACAGTCGTAACGTTTTCATTACCCGTTAACTCAAATCAAAACAGGATTTTCTCCCAAATTTTCGAACATTATATAAATGATTAAAATTTGTTTCAAAGATAATTAAAAATTACTTTGATCTTTCTTCTTAATAATAATATAAACATTTTGATTGAAAACGTTCGTTTTTATTATGTTTGGGGCCTTTTTATTCATACTATGCTGTTTTTAGCGACTTAGTGGAGTTACCTACTGACAAGAAAGCTGCTAAGATGGAAAATCACACTAATTCCCTATCAAAGATAAATCTCAGCCGTGTGTTTCTACGAATATTTCGCATCTTACCTGATTAACTATAAGAGATTCATGTGTGACCTGGTTTTCTACAGAATAATATGCTTTTGTCTAACTGTAAGTCTTTCCTGGTCGAGCCGTCAAAGACACCCCAAACCAATTGACAGCTTCCCTAGGTTCGAATCCCGCCAGAGGACACAAACCTTCCCAACAAGATTTCCTGACCATTCAGGCAAGTATATATATATATCTGCTTTCAATTCTGGGTTAGGAAGCGACCGGAGTTTAAGCCGTACTGATGAGCTGTAATACAGCGAAACAGATCTGTCTGCGGATGACTATAATACATATATATATACTGTTTAATCATAAAAAACAGTATCTACTCAAAAACAGGTATCCATTAAATATAATGTTTAAACATATATATATATATATATATATATATATATATATATATATATATATATATATTACAAAAAATGAAAACATATAGATTAGAACCCACTGTTCAAGCATTTACTTTTATAAAGAGCGCTCAATACAGAATATATATATATATTTGCCGTGTTTTTCTACGAGAACGGCTCGACCAACACTATTTTGTAGAATTATGAGCCCTTGTTAATTATTTGGAAGTTTTTCCAATCCTATGTGATTTTTCTATGAAAAATACTAAAACCTAACACTGACAGAAGTTGGTATCAATAACGAATGACAATTCCCCAAATTCACACCAACGTAACAAAATTATTCAAATATTCTAAAGAAAGATTTGTTATATTATCCTTGCTGACCTGGCACCTCAGCTTTAGTTAGTTTCCCACCAGCATAACGTATCTTTCTTGTGCATTTTTAATATAAATTTTCATGGTAATTGTTATGACATTTCTTTTATGAGTCCTTGACGTCATGAATTTAAGTAAAAAGGTATCATCATCATCATCATCAACAATCAGTTGAAATAACCGTATATAATCTTAATTGATATGCAAACAGTTTTTTTTACTCTCGTTTTTCATTTGTGGAACTCGCTTCCAGATTTTTGTTTTACAGCCAACACAAATTGAAATGCATGCCTTTTTAAAATCCTGAATTTTTTTACCCTTTCTTCTAATTATGATTTTTTTAATCATTTCACTGCCGCTATTGCGCAGGAGGTTACATAGGGGAAAGTGATGAGAAAAGTTTAGGGGGTTACATGGGGAAAGTGATGGAGAGAAGGGTGGTTGGGGAGTTATAGGGGAAAGTGATGAGAAAGAGTGGTTTGGGTTACATAAGGAAAGTGATGAGAAGAGTGGATAGGGGATTACATAGGGGAAAGTGATGAAGAGTGGTTAGAGGAGGTTACATGGAAGATGATGAAAGAGTGGTTGGGGGGTTACATAGGGGAAGATGATGAGAAGAGTGGTTAGGATTACATAGGGAAAGTGATGAGAAAAGTGGTTAGGGGGTTACATGAGGGGAAAGTGATGAAAAGAGTGGTTAGGGGGTTACATAGAGGGGAAAGTGATGAAAGAGTGGTTGGGGTTACATAGGGGAAAGTGATGAGAAAGAGTGGTTAGGGGGTTACATGGAAAGTGATGAGAAAGAGTGGTTAGGGGGTTACATAGGGGAAAGTGATGAGAGAAAGAGTGGTTAGGGGGTTACATGGGGGAAGTGATGAGGAAGAGTGGTTAAGGGGGATGCAAGGAAAGTGATGAGAAAAGAGTGGTGAAGTTTACATGGGGAAAGTGATGAGAAAGAGTGGTTAGGGGGTTACATAGGGGAAAGTGATGAGAAGAGTGGTTAGGGGGTTACATGGGGAAAAGTGATGAAAAGAGTGGTTAGGGAGTTGTACATAGCGGAAAGTGATGAGAAAGAAGTGGTTAGGGCGTTACATAAGGGAAAAGTGAGGAAAGTGGTTGTGGGGGGTTACATGAGGGAAAGTGATGAGAAAAGAGTGGTTAGGGGGTTACATAGGGGGAAAGTGATGAAGAGTGGTTAGGGGGTTACATGGGGAAAGTGATGAGAAAAGGTGGTTAGGGGGTTACATAGGGAAAGTAGTGAAAAGTGGTTGAGCACATAGGGGGAAAATGATGAGGAAGAGTGGTTAGAGGACACATGAGGGAAAGTGATGAGAAGAGTAGTTGGGGGGTTACCTGGGGGAAAGTGATGAAAGAGTGAGTTAGGGGGTTACATAAGGGGAAAGTGATGAAGAAGAGTGGTTAGGGGACCATAGAGGAAAGTGATGAAGGTAGTTGGGGGTTACATGGGGAAAGTGATGAGAGAAGAGTGGTTGAGGTTACATAGGGGAAAGTGATGAAAGAGTAGTTAGGGGGTTACATAGGGGAAGGAAGTGATGGGGAAAAGTGGTTAGGGGATGCATAGGGGAAAATGAGTGAAAAGTGGTTAATGGGGTTGGGGAAACAGTAGAGAAGAGAATGATTTGGGGGGACACATAGAGGAAAGTGATGAGAAAGAGTGGTTAGGGAGTTACATGAGGAAAGTAGTGAAGAGTGGTTAGGGCGTTACATGGGGAAAGTGATGAGAAAAGGAATTAGTTGAGGATTCATAGGGGAAGTGATGAGAAAGAGTGGATTGGGGGTTATCACATGGGGGAAAGTGATGAGAAAGAGTGGTTAGAGTTTGCATAGGGAAAGTGATGAAAGGAGTGGTTAGGGTTGGAAAGTGATGAGAAAAGTGGTTAGGGCGTTACATAGGGGAAAATGATGAGGAAAGAGTTTAGGGGGGTTACATAGGGGAAAGTGATGAAAGAGTGGTGGGGGTTACATGAGAAGTGATGAGAAAAGAGTGGTTAGGGGAATTTACATAGGGGAAAGTGATGAGAAAAGTGGTTAGGGGGTTACACTGGGGAAAGTGATGAAAGAAAAGTGGTTAGGGGTTACATAGAGGAAAGTGATGAGAAAGAGTGGTTGGGGGGTTATATAGAGGAAAGTGATGAGAAAAGAGTGGTTAGGGGTACATAGGGGAAAGTGATGAAAGTGGTTAAGGGTTTACATAGGGGAAAGTGATGAGAAGAGTGGTTGGGGTTACATAGGGGAAAGTGCGGAGAAAGTGTGATTAGGGGGTTACATAGGGGAAAGTGATGGGAAAGAGTGGTTAGGGGGTTACATAGGGGAAAGTGATGAGAAATAGTGGTTATGGGGTTACATAGGGGAAAGTGATGAGAAAGAGTGGTTGGGGGGTTATATAGAGGAAAGTGATGAGAAAGAGTGGTTATGGGGTTACATAGGGGAAAGTGATGAGAAAGAGTGGTTGGGGGGTTATATAGAGGAAAGTGATGAGAAAGAGTGGTTAGGGGGTTACATAGGGGAAAGTGATGAGAAAGAGTGGTTATGGGGTTACATAGGGGAAAGTGATGAGAAAGAGTGGTTGGGGGGTTATATAGAGGAAAGTGATGAGAAAGAGTGGTTAGGGGGTTACATAGGGGAAAGTGATGAGGAAGAGTGGTTAGGGGGGTTACATAGGGGAAAGTGATGAGAAAGAGTGGTTAGGGGGTTACATAGGGGAAAGTGATGAGAAAGAGTGGTTAGGGGGTTACATAGGGGAAAGTGATGAGAAAGAGTGGTTAGGGGGTTACATAGGGGAAAGTGATGAGAAAGAGTGGTTATGGGGTTACATAGGGGAAAGTGATGAGAAAGAGTGGTTAGGGGGTTACATAGGGGAAAGTGATGAGAAAGAGTGGTTAGGGCGTTACATAGGGGAAAATGATGAGGAAGAGTGGTTAGGGGGGTTACATAGGGGAAAGTGATGAGAAAGAGTGGTTAGGGGGTTACATAGGGGAAAGTGATGAGAAAGAGTGGTTAGGGGGTTACATAGGGGAAAGTGATGAGAAAGAGTGGTTAGGGGGTTACATAGGGGAAAGTGATGAGAAAGAGTGGTTAGGGGGTTACATAGAGGAAAGTGATGAGAAAGAGTGGTTGGGGGGTTATATAGAGGAAAGTGATGAGAAAGAGTGGTTAGGGGGTTACATAGGGGAAAGTGATGAGAAAGAGTGGTTAGGGGGTTACATAGGGGAACGTGATGAGAAAGAGTGGTTAGGGGGTTACATAGGGGAAAGTGATGAGAAAGAGTGGTTAGGGGGTTACATAGGGGAAAGTGATGAGAAAGAGTGGTTAGGGGGTTACATAGGGGAAAGTGATGAGAAAGAGTGGTTAGGGGTTACATAGAGGAAAGTGATGAGAAAGAGTGCTTAGGGGGTTACATAGGGGAAAGTGATGAGAAAGAGTGGTTAGGGGGTTACATAGGGGAAAGTGATGAGAAAGAGTGATTAGGGGGTTACATAGGGGAAAGTGATGGGAAAGAGTGGTTAGGGGGTTACATAGGGGAAAGTGATGAGAAAGAGTGGTTATGGGGTTACATAGGGGAAAGTGATGAGGAAGAGTGGTTGGGGTTACATAGGGGAAAGTGATGAGGAAGAGTGGTTAGGGGGTTACATAGGGGAAAGTGACGAGAAAGGGGGTTGGGAATTACATAGAGGAAAGTGATGAGAAAGAGTGGTTAGGGCGTTACATAGGGGAAAGTGATGAGAAAGAATGGTTAGGGGGTTACATTGGGGAAAGTGATGAGAAAGAGTGGTTAGATATAGAAAATGTCAGAAGGAGGGTGATAGACGGGTAAGGATACCGAGGATGAGGGTTGGGTAGATGGGAAGAGTGTTTGAGAGAATGGATGCGAGTTAGTGTGTTGGCTTCTTAATAATAATTTTTCGTAGGTATTTTCTCTCTTACTGACTTCTAGTGAAATTTTCAAACTGATTAGCATGAAATGTTTAAAAATATTACACCGAAAGAATCATAAATAAAGTGGTCTACAATTATGTAAATTCTATTAGCCTCGGTGTACCAAAAGGCGAAACCACAATAAATGAATAGAACATCCGTTTACATATATAATAATTGACCTTACAGCTATTGTCCTAAAATTGATCCAAATCCTATGATTCCTAGTATTCCTCGACATCATTTGAGAACAAGCGAAAAGACAAGAGAACAGATACATATTTTTAATACCGTTGTTCAAGAGTCACTCAAGCTAGGGCTTAACTGAAAAAAGTTACTGTAGCGCATGTTATTCACTAAAAGAAACCGTTTTTTTTTTTTAGCTTCTAAAACAGGTAATGTATATAATATTATATACAGTACTGTGCAAAAGTATCAGGACAAGAACTATTTTATCTTTTATGAGGCATCAAAATAAAGTTTAAAATCATTCCTGTACTACTACTTTCGCACGCTACCGGTAGTAGCGGTTAGTAAACCATTTTTGTTTGAATTAAACGTAAGAAAGCACTTAGAATTTGAAAAACAACACAAGGATTGGACGGTAGATCAGTGGACGAAAGTACTCTGGACAGACAAGTCAAAATTTGAACTTTTTGCTTCTAAAAGAAGATAGTATGTTAGGCGGAGATCAAATGAGAGGTACCTTGCAAAATGCATTGTGCCAACAATGCAGCATGGAGGCGGAAATATTCTTGTTTGGGGATGCTTTAGTGGCCAGGGAGTTGGAGACCTGAAGAAAATTGATGGAAAGATGGCTAAAAATGTATCACCAGATGCTTATCCGCCATGGTGTTCCATCTGGGATACGTTTAGCAGGATAAGGATTTATTTATCAACAAGACAATGACCCTAAACATACTTCAGACATTTGTAAGATTTATTTAAATAAAAAAGAAGAAAGAAGGTTTCGGAATTTGAATTGACTCCCACAAAGCCCTAATCTCAATCCTATTGAACATCTATGGGATATTTTGGATGAAAAATTGATAAATCTAATGCTACTTTGCAAGAGACACTTTAGAAACAAATACAAGCTGCTTGGCAGGAGATACCCTTAGATACATTAAAGAAGCTTGTGATGTCAATGCCTGACAAAATGAAGGCTGTGATCAAAGGATAAGGCAATTATACTAAATATTAAATTTATTTTGCAACAAGTATTTTTCTTGTTAAAGCATTTGTTGAGTAAATCAAATAAAATTTCTTTAATTAAATTGTTTATTTTCTGTCAATATGTCTCTTAAAACATAAAATAGTTATTGTCCTAATACTTTTGCACAGTACTGTATGTTACAAAGGTTGTCATATCAGAAATTGGTAGTGAACAGACCATTTATAAAAGGCTTTCATAGATATGCGTCTCAAATAGCTTCTGACAACTAAGGTCTATGATAATATAGAAAAAGGAAAGCTATGGAGAGACATGATCGCCTATGTCTTGAAGGTATGTGGCATTTAAAATTATCGAAAAGAAAACAAGAAACCACTCCAATATCTTTCTCAAGAATGCATGGCAATTGACAGTTAATATATAAAAAGGAAAGCTATGGAGAGCCATGATCGCTTATGTCTTGAAGGTACGTGGCATTTAAAATTATCGAAAAGAAAACAGGAAACCACTCCAATATCTTTTCCAAGAATGCATGGCAATTGACAGATAATATAGAAAAAGGAAAGCTATGGAGAGCCATGATCGCTTATGTCTTGAAGGTAAGTGGCATTTAAAATTATCGAAAAGAAAACAGGGAACCACTTCAATATCTTTTCCAAGAATGCATGGCAATTGACAGATAATATAGAAAAAGGAAAGCTATGGAGAGCCATGATCACGTATGTCTTGAAGGTACGTGACATTTAAAATTATCGAAAAGAAAACAGGGAACCACTCCAATATCTTTTCAAAGAATGCATGGCAATTGACAGATAATATAGAAAAAGGAAAGCTATGGAGAGCCATGATCGCCTATATCTTGAAGGTACGTGACATTTAAAATTATCGAAAAGAAAACAGGGAACTACTCCAATATCTTTTCCAAGAATGCATGGCAATTGACAGATAATATAGAAAAAGGAAAGCTATGGAGAGCCATGATCACGTATGTCTTGAAGGTACGTGACATTTAAAATTATCGAAAAGAAAACAGGAAACCACTCCAATATCTTTTCCAAGAATGCATGGCAATTGACTGATAATATAGAAAAAGGAAAGCTATGGAGAGCCATGATCGCCTATGTCTTGAAGGTACGTGACATTTAAAATTATCAAAAAGCAAACAGGGAACCACTCCAATATCTTTTCCAAGAATGCATGGGAATTGACAGATAATGTAGAAAAAGGAAAGCTATGGAGAGCCATGATCGCCTATGTCTTGAAGGTACGTGACATTTAAAATTATCGAAAAGAAAACAGGAACCCACTCCAATATCTTTTCCAAGAATGCATGGCAATTGACAGATAATATAGAAAAAGGAAAGCTATGGAGAGCCATGATCACGTATGTCTTGAAGGTACGTGACATTTAAAATTATCGAAAAGAAAGCAGGAAACCACTCCAATAACTTTTCTAAGAATGCATGGCAATTGACAGATAATATAGAAAAAGGAAAGCTATGGAGAGCCATGATCGCCTATGTCTTGAAGGTGCGTGACATTTAAAATTATCGAAAAGAAAACAGGGAACCACTCCAATATCTTTTCCAAGAATGCATGGCAATTGACAGATAATATAGAAAAAGGAAAGCTATGGAGAGCCATGATCACGTATGTCTTGAAGGTGCGTGACATTTAAAATTATCGAAAAGAAAACAGGAAACCATTCCAATATCTTTTCCAAGAATGCATGGCAATTGACTGATAATATAGAAAAAGGAAAGCTATGGAGAGCCATGATCGCCTATGTCTTGAAGGTACGTGACATTTAAAGTTTCTTAGAACACATTGAAGGCAACCGGCCAGAAGAAATCAGTGTGTAGCCTACTTAACGATTTTCTATCAATGATTAGGAGAACAGGGATTTGGCGTGATAGCAAAGAAGAAGAAGAATGATATACAGACGTGTTCTTGTATAGAGAATCAGAATGAAAATAAATGTCATTATCCAAGGTAAAGCATAATGATTTGCTCATTTTTTAAAGATAAAATTTTACCCATTATTTCTACATAAACTGAAAGATATTTATTCATATAAGTCTTTTCAAATCTTGCATGAGGCTTGCTAACAATACATTGTTTTATTGCTTACTATTTAATTAAATATGGCAGCTCAATCAAAACGTGATTAAATTGTCACAATTAAAATGGCTGTTTTGAGTTGAGTTTTATTTAACAGCATATCAATGTCTGTGGGTTATTTAATGCCAAAACGGTGGGGTTTTAAGGTATGTTTTAATGTTCGGTTAGAGTGAGAAGGTTGATTTAGTCAGATTTTGATGAAAATTTTATTTATCATTATAGAAAACTAGTTTTGTAGTCAAAATGTATTGCTGGTAATAATTTTGTTTTCCTTCAAAAATGTGTTATGGTGATAATTAAAAAATGTATTGTTAGTAATATCTTTCCTTCAAAAATGTATATCTTTCTATAAAAGTGTATTTTTATACTTTCATAGTCTTTTGACTCCAGTTTCGGGGTTAACTATTTGTCCATAGTTGAGACCCTAACAGGTGCTACCCCTCTTGGTCAGGATGGATATGGGAACAACAGCAATTAAGAGGTGGTTCCATGCTCCTCACAACCTCTCAACCAAAGGCCTTGCAGTTGGATGCAGTTTTCCGTCATACCCAGGACCTAAAAATGGCTGGTACAAGGAATTGTGAGTTGATAAAACAGTTAGATGTTTGCAGAAAACTGTTTTAAATTTGAAGGAAAAGTTATCACATGAACAATTTACCTCGCCAAATCCAATTCATCTTATTCAACAACCTCATTAATTAACACTCTACCTTCAGTGACTCTTGGAATATGTAATATAAAATATTGTCAATAAATATGACAAACACCTTGTCAATTTTTATTAATCAAAAGCTAAATCTATTAGTTTTCTGATAAAACGATAATAGATAACTCTCTATACCGTGTCTGCGATATGAAAATCGTGTTGAAATGCTATAATTTCTGTCGTCTTAATTTTCTATTTTTTTTTTTTTTAGCGGCGTATTAACCTCTTTGGGTAATTTAATAACGAAATCTATTTTGCACGCAATTTTGTTTTTGAAATTATAATGGTTTTAGTGATAAACGTTTTACTAATTAACCCATAGATGTGGAAGAAATGCTGGATTCATACATTTCCCAAGGGTATTTCTGTGTAAGCCAATACAATTAACTCTACAAGAATTGAAACTCAGCTATTTGATGAACAACTTTGAGCCATTATCCATAAACCACCTGAATGTCCACATTTACAGAACCGAAAGCGAATTGGCATGGCGAAGGAAGCATTCCAGAAGTTGAGTTAAGTATTAAGAAACAGGACAATTTCACTAGAAACAAGGAAGAGAGTACTGGATTGCGATGTGCTGTCCGTCCTTCAAATTGGCAGTGAATCCTGAACAATGCCATCAAAGATGAAGGAAAAACTTGAAGCAACTGAAATGTGGTTCTACAGGAAGATGCTGTGAATATCATGGATCGAGCATGTGAGCAATGATGAGGTCTTGGAAATGATGGAAACAAAAAGGAAACTAATACTGAGCATCAGGAAGAGACAGCTGAAGTTCCTGAGACACGTGATGAGGAAGGAGGGCTTGGAGAATCTGATACTAACAGGTCAGATAGAGGAAAAAAGAGACAGGGGAAAGCAACGGATAACATATTTGAAAGACCTTAACAAGTGGATGACGGAACGAGGATTGCATGGTGTAACAGGAGAAGGCGTGCTCAGAGCCACCAGGGATAGGGAAACGTGGAAGGCCATGATTGCCTACGTCCTGAAGGGACAGGACACATGGAAGAAGAAAATATCCTCTAGATTTGTATTAAAAAATGTAATGGTAGTAATAATTATTTTCCCTAAAAAATGTGATTTTTTTTTGTTTTTTTTTAATCACATCACCCCAAGCAAGGCGGTAAGGCCACTGGTGTGCAGGGGGATACGTAAGAGTGAATAGATTGGAAAAGAGAAAGCCGGAAACCACGTCCTAAACAGGGAACAAGGGGTGAGCCTCTACACCTGTTAAATAGATGTTGGTGGAGTGTGAACCGGGTGATAGTTCAGTCTATCTAGTCCAAAAAAATAAAAAAAAATAAACAAAAAAGAAAGTGAAAAAATTGGAAAAGAGAAAGCCGGAAACCATATCCTAAACAGGGGACAAGGGATGAGCCTCTACACCTGTTCAACAGACGTGGTTGGTAATATTTTTTCTTCAAAAATGCATACTTTTCTATAAAAGTCTATTTTTATATTATACAATAATTTGTTTATATTGTTTGGGGATAACTATTTGCCCATAGTTGGAAACCTAACAGGTGCTAATTATCCTGGTTAAGGTGGACCTGGGAACTACAGCAATTAAGAGGTGGTTCCATGCTCCTCACAACTTCCCAATCGGAGGCCTTACTGCCGTATACAGTTTACTGTCATACCCTGGACCTACAATGGGTTTGAAATAAGATTTTTTCTTTTCTTGGCTTAGTTGCTATCCAAAGCTTGATTACACAATTTACCCTGTTATTTAGCCTTTCTCAAGAGCATTAGCAAGAAGGGAACACACCAGATACGCCGAGTCCTATAATTTTCTGTATTTTACTCGGTTTACAGCAGCAACGACTTTTTTATGGGTTCTCTCCCCCAAGAACGTGGACGGCGATGACCTGAACAGGTTCCTGACTTTTTGTAGCTCTAAGCAATGTCAATATCTTTACCATTCCTCTGATTCCCAGTGTTGCCACCAAACTTTTATTCTATATTGCCGTCTCTCTTCTTGATATGGGCGATCATGGCTCTCCATAAATTCCTATACTTTGTAGCACTTAGTAAGATTAATATTTGTTATGCTGAAATACACTTGTTCCTATATTAATAAGAGTTAAATCGAGAAGTTCTATGGGACCGTGTTGGCGAGTTGACTGCTCGTATCGCACCGTGTGAGCTCGTGCTCATTAATACGCCTGTGACAATGTGTCGCCCTCGTTTTCGGGAGTGAAGCGAATGGTGTTTCTGTCGTTGCTGGCCACGGCTCGAATGGTGATATGGACGACGCGACTGGAGGAAGTCTTGCGAGGTGGCCGACATTCACATCAGGATCTGATCTGATATTTTGAGCACCAGCTCAAAATGAACATAAGATCTGATTGGAAACAGGTGACCCCGATAGGTTTTAGCAAAAGTTGGGTAAATGTGGCGAGCCTGGTTCGCGTGAACGGGACTAGCCTTGATTTTCTCTTTTAGATATACTAGTCACATCGGGGTGGATTCCTTTGGAACCCTCCCCTGGTTAAGGTAGTTCGTTTTTGTGTACCTAGTTAATGGGAATGAATGTGATTCCTAGCCTGTCCCTGGCACTGTCTTTTGTTATAATCCAGGTCGAGATTCCCATTTTCCCCAGTTTTTATTTTTTGTCCCGTTTTATTTCGTCTGCGTCAAGATTATATTCTCTCCATCCATTTTATTTTCTCCCCTCTACTCCCTGTAGAAAGAGTGCCTCTTGATTTTGTTCTATGGACAGAATACAGTAGCCTCTTTGTTTTGTGGGTTGGTTGGGTCCAACTAACATTATGATTTCTGTTTGTATCATTTGTTTAAAAAAATTTTTTGTTTTGGGAATTTATGACATGCCCCTCCTCACATATCATTTCATGATATATTTTTAAATATATTTCTGTATCTATTATTCACAATAAAATGTTTATATTCTTTTCGTTTTTTTAGGTCCCTGGTATGTTTGAGGTATTTTGGGGTATGAAGGATTGACTGCTGATGGACATGTTCTTGTGGTGGATGAGAAAATTGTAAAGTATGTTTGGGTCGTGAGTCGGATTAGCTAGGTATAGGATAGGTACCTAAGTTTTTTGCCCCCCCCCCTAATCGGTCTTGTGCCACAATTGTATTTTTCATACAATAAATACTGAGAAGTTCTTGGGAAGTTCTTAGGAGTTCTTAGAAGTTCTATTGTAGTTCAGTGCTAAAACTAATCCATAACAGTAAGTACACCAGACCTACGACTTGCTGTCATGCAATTTATTTATACAAGCTTGTTTGGTAGGTTATTGCCTGTTCATCGCTTCACTATGTCCTGTGTGTGTCAAATTCTTTCTTCATTATGTGTTAATGTTGTGGATTCCGTGTGGGGAGCCGCACAAAATAAGGAACAACAAAGCAGATATGGAGATAGAAAAGTAGCTTATATTGAAGGTAATATAAAAACTTGAACGCAGGTTAGTAAACCCAGGAGTACTATTAGGAGAAATAGATATATACAAGGCTTGAAGTGAAGTCGTTGGGAATAGTATATCCATGTATATTAATCTAGCTGAATGGAGCTCAGGGCTAGTCTGACTTCTGATGCGGTAGTCTGTGGGTGACTTCGATAACTTACGTATCAGTTCCGGTACTCTCCGATAACTCGCACGGATCTCTACGAATACCCTCAACTCTCTATGGCAGAAGTCTATGTATCCTCAGTCGAGTCCTTATCTAAACTTATTTATAAATGTAACTTTGTCTGTGTGTGTGTCTGTGTGTGTGTGTATCCGTTGCCTATAGACTCCGAAAAGGCTGAACCGATTTTCTTGAAAATTTACACAGTTGTACTACAAGCGTCTGCAAGTGTTCTTAGCTAGGTTTTGTGTCGAGATAACCCCGATAAATATCGAAAATCGATAATCGAAAAAATAGGGTTATAGAAGGATTGGTCCGATTTTAATCAAATTTGATTGACTGATAGACAAAGACATAAGAAACGATATTCAAAAATTTCAAGGTTGCAGTTCTTATAATAGTGCAGAAAATCGATAATATATATATATATATATATATAAAAGGCAAGATGTTTGTGTGTGTGTCTGTTTATCTGTCTGTATGTTTTTTATACAAATCCACAATTTTTATCCGATTCTCACCAAACTTCACACAAATATTCTTTAGGATGAGTCTGAGCTCCCGGACCATAGATTAGTTTTAAAGCTTTCTTTACACCCGAGCAACGCCGGGCTGTACTGCTAGTCATATACAAATGGGGAGATCCTACAACAGTTAAAGGAATATTTTTAGAGTTTCCTTTAGAAAAAACTTATTTGGTAGGTTATTTGCTGTTTTATTTTTTGCATTTTGTCCTGTGAGTACTTATTTCTCCAAGCCCACTTTCCTCATCATTTCAACTAATTTTTTCTGATATTAATATATTTTTTATTTCCATTTTTAAGGCCTACAGCCACACCACATTAAAACACTGATTCTCAAAGTCAATTTTATTTTACTTGTTTCACCGCCACTGATGCGCAGGGGGCTACAAAAGAGTAAAAGTTTAGATCGGAGGAGATTAAAGAGAAAGACAAACCAATTACAGGGTGTGTCAGAGAAAGGTCAAGAGAAGGATAGACAGTTGCAAAAGTAGACAGAAAGGAAAAGAACAAGATATACAGGGTGATGTAGAAAGAACTGGAGTTAAGTGGATAAGAGATGGGAATTGACATTGCATTTAAATTCCTGGAGGTTGTAGCCGTCAGAAAAGCAAGTATATGGATGGGAGTTCTACAGGCGGGAAGTCCGAGAAAAGAAGCTGTGGCGTAGAAATATCGACTAAATTTCGTTGAGCTAACTGCTCATTATTAAGTTTTCTTTCGTTTGCATCTTTTTCCCTATCTCTCTTTTCTTCTTTCTGACCCGTGAGTGTTAGCTTCTCCAAGCCATCCTACCCCATTTCATGTCCCAGGAACTTTAGCTGTATTTTCCTGACGTTCATTATTAATTTTTCTTTCGTTCCCATCTTTTTCCCTGTCTCTCTTTTCTTCTATCTGATCCGTGAGTGTCAGATTCTCTAAGCCACTCTTACTCATTACATGTCCCAGGAATTTTAGCTGTATTTTCCCGACGTTCATTATTAATTTTTCTTCGGTTTCCATCTTGTTCCCTGTCTCTCTTTTCTTCTATCTGATCCGTGAGTGTCAGATTCTCTAAGCCACTCTTACTCATTACATGTCCCAGGAATTTTAGCTGTATTTTCCTGACGTTCATTATTAATTTTTCTTCGGTTTCCATCTTGTTCCCTGTCTCTCTTTTCTTCTATCTGATCCGTGAGTGTCAGATTCTCTAAGCCACTCTTCCTCATTACATGTCCCAGGAATTTTAGCTGTATTTTCCTGACGTTCATTATTAATTTTTCTAAAACACCATTCCTGCTCACATGCTTGGCCCATGATATCCTGCGGCATCCTTCCTTCAGTTGCTTTAATTTTTTTCTTAATTTATGATGAGATTGTCCAGCATACATTGTATATTTGAAAAACAAATATCTCATGTCAATCCAGTACTCTCTTCGCAGATGTCTGTTGTGGTGCAGTGGATATCGGCTCAGAAAGCGAAATCGGGGAGCCGAGTTCTTATTCCAGCTGAATTCATTGCACTCATTTACGCACAAATAACCTTCTCTCTAGTTATGGATTAAATAACAGGACAGATTGTGTTCTATAGCCTTGGCTGGCAACCAGCCTACTGCAGAAAGTAATGGTAATTTACTGCGTGATAATATTCTGCCCATTCAGTCATGTCTCATTCAAGACATGATCGTTTAAGCGTGTTTTCCCGTATAACTCTCTTCAAACATTATCTATCATCAAATTATAGCTAATCCCTGTTGCAGATTCCCACTCAAGTACCTTCTGTTTGGATAAAATCCGTAGAGCCAATACTGCAACTATGCTGAGCAGATTTTAACTACTGTTTCCGAAATTATATAATCTACTTCGACATCAGTTTGAACAGGGTTCGTACGTTCATACGTTCGGTCACGACAATTGGATCTTCGTGCAAAAACGGTTTCATTTGCTTAATTCCACACAAAAGGTGAGGGAAGTTCCGTCGTGTGGTCTTTTAGCTCCTTCCACTCCTAAGACTAATATTATCAACTAGCGAAACCCGTAGAATTTCCACGGAGGGATAATTATGAGTTCCTGGAAAAATTTAACTTTTTCATACTACAAATGATAGTAACGTCTTCAAACGTAAACGTATTGGATAATAAAATAACGGTAACACAGAGTGTAATTTTATTAAAATATCTATAAAAGTAATGTCCATAGAAGCTATTTTACTGTAATCTTATATTATATTAAGCGGCGTATGCACAGACCATAACCAAAATACTGTACGCTATTTTGTGAGAGATTTTGAAAGAGAAAATGTCTTTTTTTTTATTACTGAAAAATCATGGCTTCTCTGTCAATTGTAAACAGAAAAGACCAACTGAGTAATGGCCAAGGGTGTAGAGGCCAAAATTTCCTTATTAGGTCAAGTGGTATGACAACAAACCTACCTATTTTTACTATATTATACAGTACACACACATATACACGCGCACACATTTTCCTCTACAACCACCAGCTATTGCTACGGTAATGCTATAGGCTCTCTCCTCCTACTCTCTCACTCTTTACTACCCTTCCGTTTAGCAAAGGTGAGAGAAAGGCTGAGGAGAGATAGAGGGGAAGGAAAGGCTCATGCGGAGAGTAAGTGGCGTAACGGACAGAAGAACTAAATAACTAAGTATGTAACTAAGTAACTAAAGAAAGAACAAGGAGAATTATTATATGATAAATTCCGTCCTTGAGAAATCGGTTATGATGAAAATAGGAAACTGGGTTTTACGGTCAGAACGGTAACATTCTAACCACACCGCGACGTACCAATATATCATATCAGTATATCTATATATATATACTAATATCAATGTCAATATATCAATATCAATATATATTATAAATATGTATATCAATATCAATATATCACATCAATATCAATATATTATATCAACATATCATATCAATAGTAGGACATTTCGAAATTGTGTAATGGTCATCAAGCTAGTCACGCATGCGTCATTACAAGTGAGTAGTGAGTTCGATACTTACTAGGGCTCCACATTTTTGTGCCACATCTAAACTGCGCTATCATATCAATATGAATATATCATATCAATATCAATCCATATATCAAATTAATATCAATATTAATGTATCATATCAATATATCATATCAATAACACTATATCAGTTCAATATCAGTATATCATAATGTCGATGACAATGTATCAAATAAATATATAATATTAATATAATTACATCATATTAATACATCATATCAATACCAATATAGTTATATCAATATCAATATATCATATCAATATCAATATATAATATCAATATATCATATCAATACATTATACCAGTATCAATAAATTATATCACATCAGTATCAATATATCATATCATTATCAATATATCATATCAATATCTAGATTAGTATCAATATATCAGTATATCATATCAATATCATTATATCATATTCATATTAATACATCATATCAATATAGCTGTACTGGCTTTTAAAACCAAAAGATTAAATATCTCATGAATTAAATCATCAGCAAACTAAGGATAAAACTCTGGAGAATGGAAAGGCCTAGCACAGCACCGAGAGTGAAAAACAACACACTCATAAATGACCTCAACTTGCAAAAAGAATACACTAATAGCGTGAGAAACAAATACGAAGAACAAATTGGAAAAGGACACTTGAAATGGGACTCACAAAAGGAAGCGATAGTGATATCAGCAAACAATATTGCCCCACAGGAAATCAGACGCAGAAGAAAAAACTAGTGGATGACTGAAGAGATTCTCACTATGATGCAAAGGAGAGAAAAAATAAAGCCAAGACATAGAAGGGAATACAGGAAACTACACAGGGAAATAAGGAACAAATGTAGACAGGCTAAAGAGGAATGGCCCAACAACAAATGCGCAAAGGTACAGACTGAGCTGGACCAATAAAGCAGACATGCATAAAGAGATAAGAGAACTGACAGGACAAAAACCTGCTCTTCAACAGGATGCATATAATCAAAAAATGGAACAATCATATTGGAGAAAGAGGAAATACTCCAGCGATAGGAAGAATATATAAAAGATCTTTTCCAAGACAGCAGAGTGCAACCTAGAATACACAAGGATCGGAAATATTAAAGTTCGAAGTGGAAGCTGCAATGGCCAAACTGAACAGAAGCAAAGAAGCTGGTCCAGACGGCCATCGTAATAGAGCTGTTGATGGCCCTGGAAGAATTCGGCATAGAGGAAATTACAGAAATAATAAATGAAATTTATAATAGTGGAATAAAACCAGACAACATATGCAAATCGATTTTCATAGCACTGCCTAAGAAGCCAGGTGCAAATGAGTGCGAACTACATCGAACTATGAGCTTAATGAGTCACATAACAAAACTGAACGTCCGAATCCTGATGAGTAGAGCAAGAAGCAGAATCAGGCCAGAGATAGGACAGGAATAGTGCGGGTTTGTCAAAGACACTGGAACAAGGAACGCCATATTTATGATTAGGATACTCTCCGAAAGGGCAATACAAATGAACAAGGACTTGTACCTATGTTTTAATGATTATGCGAAGGCATTCGTCAAAATACACCACAAAGAATTGATGGAGATGCTCAGCAACCTCATCATTTTTGGAAAAGACATCTGAGTAATTAAGAATCTCTACTGGCATAAAACTGCCTGCATACGGAGAGGTAACGAGTTAAGCGGCTTTACAAAGACAAAAGAGGGGGGTAAGACAAGGATATGTCTTTTCATGTGGTTCTACAGAAGGATACTGCGGATAACAAGGACCGAGCATGTGAGCAAATATGAAGTGTTGCAAAGAATGGCAACGAAAATAAAATTAATAGTGAGTCGCAGGAAGAGACAACTGAAGTTTCTGGGACATGCAATGAGGAAGGAGGGCTTGGAGAACCTGTTACTAACAGACCAGATATGAAAAAAAAAAGAGACGGAGGCAGACAGCGGATAACATATCTGAAAGGCCTGATCAGGTAGATAACGGAACGGGGGTTGAGTGGTGTAACAGGAGAAAGCGTGCTAAGAGCCACCAGGGAGACGTGGAAAACCATGATCGCCTACGTTCTGATAGGACAGGGCACATAGAAGAAAACTTGTTAGGGCGCTGTGAAAGTGACCGAAGTCGACATGCCAAGTCAAGATTAATAAGATAACAGATGCTTTGTATTTTATCAAGAATCTCTAAATGCATAGCAGAAGCAGGACACAAGAGCTTACAACAATATTTAATCTATCTATCTATCTATCTATCTATCTATCTATCTATTTATCTATCTCAGTCTGTTCATATCTATCTATCTATCTATCTATCTATCTATCTATCTATCTATCTATCTAGTCTCAGTCTATCATATCTATCTATCTATCTATCTATCTATCTATCTATCTATCTATCTATCTATCTCAGTCTGTTCATATCTATCTATCTATCTATCTATCTATCTATCTATCTATCTCAGTCTATTCATATCTATCTATCTATCTATCTATCTATCTATCTATCTATCTATATATTTTGTGTATCGCGGCAGCAGATAATTTTCTAAACAGTGCTTAACTTCGGCGATCGAGCGAGAACCGGTGTATTCAACGTGATATGACCGTACGCATATATATATATATATATATATATATATATATATATATATATATATATATAGTGTATCGAGGCAGCAGATAATTTTCTAAACAGATACTGTTAAATATAACAGACATTGAATGTCTATTATGTTTAATCATGAGCCGTTCTAAGCATCGTATTTTGGCTTTAATTTCAGGTGAAAAGAAAGACAAAAAGTGTTCAATATTTGGGTATTTTTTTATTATGCTGGTTCAAGCTTTCAGCTGACATAAACTATTTTCAGAGAAGTTACAGGGATGTCAACATCCACCATAAAAAATGATTTTATCTGGTGTTAACATTAAACATTGTTATGCAACGATAACAGTTATTGAATAGCAGACGCAGTTCGTAAATTTATGCTGTTTTATGATGCCACACTGAAATGTTAACAGAATCATATATCTAAATGCAATGTAATGTGTTGTGACCAGACTGAAATGTGTGGGTTGTTTGGATTTAATGTAGATGGCCTCCAGTATCTGAAGATTTTTCTACTGTGTGTATGAGTGAGTATTATTGTGTTATCGACTAAAATATGTCTAATATTACCTTCATGGCTATGTTTTTCTAAGAAGTTTTGTTTAATTGAACTATGGTAAGAAAGGTGGCAGATAAGTGTACAGGAGAGCGTGGTTGTAGTAAAACCAATATATGTAGTGGGTTGATTATTAGTATCAGAGATACAACCTCTGAACGGGCATATAAATTGATACAGTACATTGTTTTTTTTAGAGGATTTAGTTGCGTGGTTGTAGGGTTATTAGAGACTATGAGGTCAATTGTTTAAAATTTTTTATAATATATGATGAGCTTAATGTGATTATTATTATTTATTGGTTTAACATTTCTACGTATTTTTAATGTTGTTTCATCATGTTTCATCATAATATATATATATATATATATATATATATATATATATATATATATATATAAGTAAAGAATAACTAGTGAGCCAGAGAGACCTACCTAGGTTTCACCTAAACGGATCGTCAGGGAAAGCTTTCCATGACGATACGTTTAGGTTATTCCGCTCTATCTGAATATAGAGCGCTTTTTGTTAGTTGATTACCCGTATTGGTTTTTTTTCTTTGGGCTACGTACTGACTCGGTACGAGCCCTTTTGACTGATGTTCATCTACTTAGCTCTTTCTTTTTTAAAACTGCTTTTTCCCTTCTTCGGAGATTCGTGGAAGATTTTTCGACATGAGTATAGTTATAATTTCACATACATATATATATATATATATATGTATATATATATATATATATATATATATATATATATATATTGTTTACAGGAAAATAAGACAAAGGGGCTTTAAAGAAACATCATTCGGCGCCTGGGTAACACCGTGCAACCTTGCTAACCAATGTAGAAAGACTGATTTAACATTTCTTCTTGCATCTGAAGGGTAGAAGAAGATAAGGAAAATTGTTTCAATTCGCCTCCACCTGTGCAAAATAAAGAGTAGTTTCAAATAACCAGCCAGGAAAAAAAAGGGGTGGCTACATTAGCGCAGGGGTGAATATTCGTGTCAAGGACATGACAGATATGAAATACTGTAGATAAAAATGAATCCCGTGAGACCGTTTGTGAGATATGTGGGCAGGTGAAGGCAAATATACCAAGCATTTACCTGATTTTTTCACTTCGCACTCTGTTTTATTCTAATATATATATATATATATATATATATATATATATATATAACATAGTGATGATCCACGTATACTGTTTTAATATGTATAGAAAAAATTATTAAAAAGTTGTAAGTTTAAAAATGTGTTTTTTGAGAGTATTTGTTAATTTCTATTATTATATTTTATATTTCAGACCGCCCTTGGTCCTTCATCAGAAACAAATGATTTAAATGAGTTTCTGATGAAGGACCGAGGGCGGTCTGAAATATAAAATATAATAATAGAAATAAACAAATACTGTCAAAAAACACATTTTTAAACTTACAACATTTTAATAATTTTTCTTTAATATATATATATATATATATATATATATATAGGTTTAAAAAAATGAAAGAGCTAAGCACATGCTAAGCCAGCTTTTTCTGACGATCCTTTTAGGTGAAATCAAGGTAGGTT
>JBBBDQ010000973.1:1542500-1687500 GCA_037127315.1 Ascarosepion bandense
AATATTCTTATTATTTTTGTGAAAGGTCCCTCGAATACCCGGCCAACTGTTGATTTTCATGTGTTTATTGAGTATGATCAGATGGTCGGCTTTAACTCCATATATATATATATATATATATATATATATATATATATATATATATATATATTGTAATTTTGTTATTACAATTGCTTTATAAAAGCATAATACCACTACACAAAAGTGTTCATCTCTCAGAACAATACTGTTCTTTTTTAGGTGATATGTTAAAATAAATTGTGAAAATTATTTATTTTTAAAATATAACATGAATTCATGATTATTTAGAAAATTATAGAGTGGTAGTTGGAGAATTTGCTTTAGATGTGTCAATAATGTTCAATCAATTTTGAGAATTGTGTAACCATGGAGTTTTAATATTTGGGTTATGTAGGGGAGCAGGATCAGGCCAGAGATAGGACAGGAACAGTGCGGGTTCGTCAAAGACACTGGAACAAGGAACGCCATATTCATGATTAGGATGCTCTCTGAAAGGGCATTACAAATGAAGAAAGACTTGTACCTATGCTTCATTGATTACGCGAAAGCATTCGACAAAATACGACACAAAGAATTGATGGAAATGATAGGAAACCTCGACATTTTCGGCAAAGATATAAGAATAATCAAGAATCTCTACTGGCAGCAAACGGCCTGCATACGGACAGGTAACGACCTCAGTAGATACACAAAGATAGAAAAAGGCGTAAGACAAGGCTGTGTCTTTTCACCGGATTTGTTCAACCTATACAGCGAGAATATTTTGAGGACCCTAGATGACACACCAGGATTTACTATTGGAGGCCACAACCTGAACAACATAAGATACGCGGACGATACAGTACTGATTGCGGACACGGAAAGGAAACTGCAAGATCTCATACAGAAAGTAGCAGTGGAGAGTGACAAGATGGGACTACAAATAAACTTTAAGAAAACTGAGTGCATGGTCATCAGCAAAAGATACCACCCAAAATGCCAAATACAGGTGGGGGATAACAGAATCAAACAAGTCCAAGAATTTAAGTACCTAGGAAGTGTTCTAACAGGAGATGGAAAGTGCGACACGGAGATCCGAAGGCGAATTGGCATGGCAAAGGACGCGTTCCAGAAGATGAGCAAAATACTAACACACAGGAAGATCTCAATAGAAACGAAGAAAAGAGTGCTAGACTGCTACGTGATGTCAGTTCTTCAGTACGGCTGTGAATGCTGGACAATATCATCGAAAATGAGGACAAAACTGGAAGCGGCCGAAATGTGGTTCTACAGAAGGATGCTACGGATATCGTGGACTGAGCATACAAGCAACGACGAAGTGTTAGAAAGAATGGCAACAAAAGGAAATTGATGCTGAGCATCAGGAAGAGACAACTGAAGTTCCTGGGACATGCAATGAGGAAGGAAAGCCTGGAGAACCTGATACTGACTGGTCAGATAGAAGGAAGGAGAGACAGAGGAAGGCAGCGGATAACATATTTGCAGGGCCTGATCAGGTGGATGACGGAACGGGGGTTGCCAGGAGCAACAGGAGCAAACATACTAAGAGCCACAAGGGATAGGGAGACGTGGAGATCCATGATCGCCTACGTCCTGAAGGGAAAGGGCACATAGAAGAAGAAGGGGAGCAGGATGGCTTCGATGTAGACATGTCACTTTTAAATTTTGTCTGGATACCATATTTTGTGGGACCTTAGATATTTTCAAATGGGTAGATGTTGGATTTGAGGTTTATTTATTGAACAATAATTTTTTTTTACTATTATCCCATGAGTAAAGGGGCTGAAAAGTTTAGGCAATATTTAGGATGAAATAATTATAGTATACTTAGTTATATTGCATGAAGAACAACAGTTTAGTATTGTGTGGGTCATTTGTTTTAGTAAAATAATTATTAATTTTTTCAGTTAAATTAGAGCGTAAGTTTTGAATGAAACATTATAGTTTTTATGAATTAAAATATAATTATTTTTTCTGGGTAACATACATTATGGGAACATACATTATTTAAATGGGTAGACAACAATCTTTAACAGAAGGTTGAACTTCAGGCTTGTTTTATATATATATATATTATTTATTCATAAATTATAACATGGATATGTTACAATATCACTACAAAAGTAGCCATTTTGTTTCGACACCTTTATCAAATCATTTGACAAGACAGAAAGGTGTCGAAACAAAATGGCTACTTTTGTAGTGATATTGTAACATATCCATGTTATAATTTATGAATAAATAATATTATTAGCTCTACTTTTGTATTGAGCACTGTTTAAAAATAGTGTTTCTTTGGACAAGGAATATTATTCCAACAATACTTGTATATATATATATATATATATATATATATATATATATATATATAGAGAGAGAGAGAGAGAGAGAGAGAGAGAGAGAGAGAAATAGAGATAAAAAGAGTGACTATTGAGTTGTGATGATGCTTAGTCCCAAGATCGTTTTGTTATTTTTTAACGATTTCTCATTTCTAATTTCTTTCAGTCGTGCACGCCTCGTTTCCACTGAGTCCAAGTAAACACTGCCGATTCCGGAATAGAGCTCACAACATCACTAAATTCACGAATCAACTGTTTAATCTATTAGGCTTAGTAAACCAATTGATGGAAATGATAGGCAACCTCGACATTTTCGGCAAAGATATAAGAATAATCAAGAATCTCTACTGGCAGCAAACGGCCTGCATACGGACAGGTAACGACCTCAGTAGATACACAAAGATAGAAAAAGGCGTAAGACAAGGATGTGTCTTTTCACCGGAATTGTTCAACCTATACAGCGAGAATATTTTGAGGACCCTAGATGACACACCAGGATTTATTATTGGAGGCCACAACCTGAACAACATAAGATACGCGGACGATACAGTACTGATTGCGGACACGGAAAGGAAACTGCAAGATCTCATACAGAAAGTAGCAGTGGAGAGTGACAAGAAGGGACTACAAATAAACTTTAAGAAAACTGAGTGCATGGTCATCAGCAAAAGATACAACCCAAAATGCCAAATACAGGTGGGGGATAACAGAATCAAACAAGTCCAAGAATTTAAGTACCTAGGAAGTGTTCTAACAGGAGATGGAAAGTGCGACACGGAGATCCGAAGGCGAATTGGCATGGCAAAGGACGCGTTCCAGAAGATGAGCAAAATACTAACACACAGGAAGATCTCAATAGAAACGAAGAAAAGAGTGCTAGACTGCTACGTGATGTCAGTTCTTCAGTACGGCTGTGAATGCTGGACAATATCATCGAAAATGAGGACAAAACTGGAAGCGGCCGAAATGTGGTTCTACAGAAGGATGCTACGGATATCGTGGACTGAGCATACAAGCAACGACGAAGTGTTAGAAAGAATGGCAACAAAAAGGAAATTGATGCTGATCATCAGGAAGAGACAACTGAAGTTCCTGGGACATGCAATGAGGAAGTAGAGCCTGGAGAACCTGATACTGACTGGTCAGATAGAAGGAAGGAGAGACAGAGGAAGGCAGCGGATAACATATCTGCAGAGTCTGATCAGGTGGATGACGGAACGGGGGTTGCCAGGAGCAACAGGAGCAAACATACTAAGAGCCACAAGGGATAGGGAGACGTGGAGATCCATGATCGCCTACGTCCTGAAGGGACAGGGCACATAGAAGAAGAAGAAACTGGTTTATTTTTTGGTGGGTGGGGGGGGGTATGTTTGTTGGCCTTAAAGTTAAAATGTCTCCGAAGTACGGTACACGAAATACTGTTTGAAACAGACGGAGTGACTACTCCTTTTACGGTATCGACTAAAAATAACATATATATATACTACAGTCATCCGCAGACTAGATCTGTTTCGCTGTATCACAGATTATCAGTACGGTTAGACTCCGATTGCTTTTTTACCCAGGATTGAAACCCGACCGAATTGGCGTCAGTCGGCGATTCTACCTCTGGGCTACGATCGTTCGTTAGAAGAAGGCCGACTTTTAGCGCGTATATCATTATACACGCCCAATAGCCATATTGCTCTAATTCATTATTGAATGAGCGATGCGTAAAGGCCGAAGTAGATACTGTTTTCAAAGTCTCCCATTCTTCCAGGGTGTGAGAGCGTAAATACTATAGTCATCCGCAGACAGATCTGTTTCGCTGTATGATAGCTCATCAGTATATATATATATATTCAGTAAGTTAGTTAAGTGCCATACGTGATACACACTTTGGGCGATCACGTCTCGAAAGAGACATGACTGACTGGACAGAAGATTATCCCGTAGTAGGTTGCCATTCCATTCTGCGGTAGACTGGTTGCCTTCCAAGTCTATATAACCCAATTTGTCCTGTTCTTTGGCTCATAGCTGGAGGAAGAAGATATGTATCACATTAAAAAGTAGTAATTAGAAGGGATCATTTTATTACTTCATAACAATAGAAAAGTGATCCCCCATTTTATGCCCATTAGAAAACATAATAATGTTACCAACTATTATATGCAGTCAGTTAGTTAAGTGCCATACTTTAAATACGCTTTGGGCGATCATGTCTCGAAAGAGTGGGAAAAAGATTAAACCCGCAGTAGGTTGCCATTGCTTTCTGCGGTAGACTGGTTTCCAGCCAAGGCTATAGAACCCAATGTGTTCTGTTATTTGACTCATAGCTAGAGGGAGAAGATATGTATTATATTAATAAATAATAATTAGTGGGGGATCAGTTTATTACTTCTTAACAATAAAAAAATGATCCCCCACTTTATGCCCAATAGCAGGCTTAATAATGTTACCAACTATTATATTCAGTCAGTCGGTTAAGTGCCATACATGATATACGCTTTGGGCGATCATGTCTCGAAAGAGACATGACTGACTGGGCAGAAGATTATCCCGCAGTAGGTTGCCAGATCTTTCTGCGGTAGACTGGTTTCAAGGTTATTTTTGTGTAAGTGAATACAAGGAATTCAGCTAGAATTCGAACTCGGATTCCCGATTTGTCTTTCCGAGCCGATTCTCACTGCACCACAACGCACATCTAGTTATGTTGAAATTTTTCTTGTTAGAAACGGGTTTTACTTAATGTATTCTCTCTTTAGTTTTTAAAGGATGCTGGGAACTTTTGCACATGTCTAAATTTACATGTAAATCTACTAAACTAATTAAACGATTTTTCATGCTTCCAAGCTCATACCGTACATACAAGCTATTTTGAGCTCAGATTGGATTACTTCTGCTTCTCGCCAAATTTCGCCTGGGGTCGAAATTAAATCTCGAACGATATTTTAGGGCGTGTTTGAAACAGAAGCAAAATTCTAGCCCTCAACGCTGGGGGATCGTTTTATATGTTGGTTTACTCTTTAAGACAGGTGCTTTTCCTTTTTTCTTTTCATTCACAGAAACATTTTCTTTAGATGAATCCGGCAGATGATTTCAAGTAAATGACTCATATTCGATATAATGTCCATGAGATCACCAGCTTGTCGCATAAATTCTAAGATGTTTATCCAACTGCATCACCTGAAGTTCATTTACAATATGCCCACGTCATACTGACATAGATTTTCAAACAATTAGAATTTTCTTACCGATACCCAGTCTACTTTTCACAGCTGTATTTTAGAAGAAGTCTGTGTTTAACAAATGAGACTCTTTGATGTGATGGAGGAAGGCGTGGTATTTTTTTTGCCGAAAGTGCCGGTAAACATTTAGATATAGTTTCGCACGTACGTAAACTTTTTTTTTTCAGTAACTTTACGTCTCTTTCGATTTATAGGCTTTTAGAATGTGTATTTTTGTATAGATTTCAATATTGATTAGGTTTAATGACTTATAACAGGTTGTTCAATGATATTCGTTAGAAACAAAGAAAAGAGTACTGAACTGTTACGTGATATCTGTCCTTCTGTATGGAAGTGAATGTTGGACGATCTCCTCAAAGATGAAGAAAAGACTTGAAACAACAGAAGCGGGGTTCTACAGAAAGATTCTGAGAACACAACATGTAACGAATGGAAAGAAAAAGCGAAGAGGGGATTGAAATTTCTGAGGCATGTTAATGAGAAAGCAGGATTTGGCAAACCTGATACTCACAAGACGGTTTTAGGGAAAGAGGTATAGCGTAAAGCAATCATGACATACTTGATAGGCTTGTGTTAAGGTATTAATCCATCTCTTTTCTCCACTACTGGGTTAAATAAAACGACAGATTCGGTTCTATAGCCTTGGCTGGCAACCAGTCTACCGCAGAAATTAATAGCAACCTACTGCGGGATAATCTTCTGCCCTAGTCAAGAGTGTATCACGTATGGCACTTAACTTACTGACTGAATATAATAGTTGGAAACATGATTAAGTCTTCTACTGGGCATAAAGTGGGGGATCGGTTTTCTATTGTTATGAAGCAATTAAGTGATCCCTCACTCATTATATCTTAATAATATAATACATATCTTCTCCCTCTAGCTATGAGTCAAATAACAGGGCATATTGTGTTATACAGACTTGGCTGGCAACCAGTCTACTCGAAAACTTTCAACATCAGTGGAAGGGCGTTGTGGTGCAGTGGATATCGGCTCGGAACGAGAAATCGGGGAGCAGTTCGAATTCCAGTTACATATTTAATTTTAGAAGAGTGGTTTGAGTAAAAATTAAATCTGGAATTATTATAGGTTTCCATCTGAAAGCTTTCAGAATCTTCAATTCCTAATATTTATTTAAAGAAGAAACATACACAGAAAACACATTAAAAACTCTACAATGCAAAATAATCCTCCGCATTAATAATTTACATCAAAATAGATGCATAATATATATATATATATATATATATATATATATATATATATATATATATATATATATATGTGAGGGTTTTATCAAGGCAAAAAGACGAAATGAGCTTTATTCTAAATTACGTATCTTAGTTTTTCCTCTTGTTTTATTTTATTTAACCATTCTGTCCTTAATCTCAGATTATAACTGATAATCTTCTTCTGTCCTTAATCTCAGATTATAACTGATAATCTTCTGTCCTTAATCTCAGATTATAACTGATAATCTTCTTCTGTCCTTAATCTCAGATTATAACTGAGTATATTTTTACATATAGACAGTCTACACCATGTCTGGACGTAACATTCATATTCAGGTGTGAAGTATAAAGCAGATTATCACCGCTTGATGCTGAAGTCAGTTATCAGGTTTATATTTACATACGTTCTTTTCTAAATATAGCATACCTTAATATATATATATATATATATATATATATATATATATATATATATATAGTGTACATCCAGACAAGATAAATAGGAAAACCTATCCTGAACTAAGCCCCCCACAACACCTAACCCTAAGAATTTAATAAGGTCAACAGAATCCAAATCACATCCCAACACCACTTTCACCTAAAAAAACAAATTCACCACAATTAAACGGTCTTTTTCACCAGATAATGTTCATACCAAATTGATCACCCGAAGAAGAGGCGACCAAAACACATGGTCAGCTTCGAGACGCGAAAATGTTTGTGTAGTGATACTATGAATTTATAAACCATTGTAACAACTATTACAATATAACGCTCTACGTTTGTATCGAGCACTTTTTATAAAAGTAAATGCATGAACAACAGGTTAAAAAACCTACGAGTTCTACAACTTTGTTACAATATATATATATATATATTGTGCAATTATCTAGTTTTTAGTCATAATTAAATTAGACCAGTGCACATTTGTATTAAAAAGTGCTCAGTACAATTTTATTGTAGAACTTTTAAATATTCTTCATCTGTAACTTGTTTCAGATTCTATTCTCGAAATTCCTGCCTGTGGAATTCCCTTCCATTTAACTTGCTTCCCCGACAGCTACAATCTCCAAGAATTTAAATGTAATGTCAATAGTTACCTCCTATCTCACTAATCTGCATCCTCTCTCTCATCAGTATTCCCATCCTTCTCTTACCCACTTCCTGACACCCTCTATAACCTGAGACTCTTAAAACTTTCCTCTTATGTGACCCTCTGTAAAACAGTAGCAGTAAAATGCCTTGCTTGGGTGATAGGATTATAAAAAAAATGTCGATTTTGTGTAAAAAATAGTAAAGTGTATCTGCGGGGAATTTCAGGCAGTACTTTATTTTAAAAAATGTTGCTAAAGTGCACATCATTTTTGTTGAAGCTTAAGGCGACCCTGCTCTGTCGGAAACAACATGCAGATATTGGTTTAGGGATTTCGAAAATGAATACTCTGGAGTACCGAAAAGTTTGAAGATGAATAATTGGAGGCATTATGTAGACAAACACTACAGAATAATGATAGGCTGATTACACAACTGTTTCGAAACGTTTGATTGCGTTAGAAATGATAGCAAATCAAGAATATTGAGTGCCGTACGAGTTGAAGCTGGAC
Organism: Ascarosepion bandense; assembly: GCA_037127315.1. Lineage (NCBI taxonomy): Eukaryota > Metazoa > Mollusca > Cephalopoda > Sepiida > Sepiidae > Ascarosepion > Ascarosepion bandense. Next base: position 1,550,924 of record JBBBDQ010000973.1, read on the forward strand.
GACGACGAATGGCGTCTTATCACGTGTGAATGGCTGCTTCAACAGCAGAAAAGAAAAGTCTCTTTGCATCGTATCCTGACCGGCGATGAAAAGTGGATACATTACGATAAGCCTATGCGTAAAGATCATTGGGTAATCCCGACAATGCATCAACATTGGTTGCAAAGCTGAATATCGATGGTTCGAAGATACTATTCTGCATTTGGTTGGATCAGCTGGAGGTAGTTTATTATGAGCCGTTCAAACCAACCGAACCCATCACGGGAGATTGCTATCGATTACAATTCATGCATTTAAGCCGGGCATTGAAGAAAAAGCGGCCGTTATACAACCAGAGACATGACAAAGTGATTTTGCAACATAACAACGCTAGACTACATGTTACGAAACGGGTGAACACCTAATTGAAAACGGTTAACTACTCAGAATCCACGGTATTCGCCAGTTCTAGCCGTATCCGATTATCACTTGTTCTGATTGATGACACATGGCCTGGCAAAGCCACATTTTCATTCTTATAAAAATGATAAAAATTGGGTCGACTTGGGGGAGCCTCGATAGACACAGAATACAAATGCTGTTGGAAAGATGGGGAAAAGTAGTGGCTAACAATGGACAATAATTTCAGTGACATGTTTTTTACTAATTTATGTAAATAAAACATTACTTTACTTGAAAAATCTGCTAGAACTTATTCAAGGTTTTAATAAAATAATGTCAAACAAATAATTTCAAATTGTCCGTTGTTTATCTTCGCTAATTTAAAAGAAATTATGTATTTTATACTATTTTTAGTATTTATTGCCAAATGGATAATTCTAAATGAAAATAGAATGGTTCTTTTGTTATTATTAGTTTGCAAAAATTTTACAAGGCAAATAGCGACAATTTAACCATCGCACCCCGTAGATTATATATATATATATATATATATATATATATATATATATATATATACACTACCAGCCATAATTATTAGGCCACCACAGTTTTTTAAAAGCAATAATGTATTTCATACTATTTTTAGTATTTATTGCCAAATGGATAATTCTAAATGAAAATAGAATGGTTCTTTTGTAATTATTTTGCTAAATTTTACAAGGCAAGGAAGCAAAGATGAACTCGTCCGAATCACCGTAAATATTCTTCATTCTTTCATTGATGAAACTGCAATACAGGTAATTATTAAATATTTATAAATTCATTTGAGGCACATGTTATTGTGCAGTATTAACAAAATAACCATTCTATTTTCATTTACAATTATTCACTTGGCAATAAATACTAAAATAATAGTATGAAATACATCATTTTTTTGTTTAAATACTGGGGTGGCCTAATAATTATGGCTGTTAGTGTATCTACTTTTTTTTTCTTTTAATCATATCACCCCAATCAAGGCGGTAACGCCACTGATGTGCAGGGGGCTACATAAGAGTGAAAAGATTAGAAAAGAGAAAACCGGAAACCACATCCTAAACAGGAAACAAGGGATGAGCCTCTTCACCTGTTCAATAGATGTGGGTGGAGTGTGAACTCCCCGTATAAAATATATAACAACGAAAGTCGGTGCTCTAAGAGAGGGAACACTTTTCCATTGACATTTACCTGTCGTTTTCAACCCAATCAAAGTCAAGGATACTCTTATGTTAAGTCAACTTTTTTATCAGAATGAATATTTTCGCACAAATGTTTCTTGTCCGTGCATCTGTTAGTTAAGATTTATCTGTGATTATTTGCTTCCTACTATCCTGAAGAAATGAACTGATCTGAGTTGAGGCGTTCAGTTACGCAAGATATGAGTTCTGAGTAGCTCTTTCATGTGCCGATCTCTCATCATTTTCATCTCCCAAAGTATACATTTTATACCTTCTATCTATCTATCTATCTATCTATCTATCTATCTATCTATCTATCTATCTATCTTTTCTTTCTATCTATCTATCTATCTATCTATCTATCTATCTATCTATCTATCTATCTATCTATCTATCTTTTCTTTATATCTATCTATCTATCTATCTATCTATCTATCTATCTATCTATCTATCTATTCCAGTGTCTTCATTTTCTATCTATCTATCTATCTATCTATCTATCTATCTATCTATCTATCTATCTATTCCAGTGTCTTCATTTTCTTTCTATCTATCTATCTATCTATCTATCTATCTATCTATCTATCTATCTATCTATCTATCTATCTATCTATCTATCCCATCCTCTTTATATTTAGGTATCTCTTCATGCATTTAGAACTGTTTTTAAAACTAACCCTAACCCTAACCCTCTTACGTCTCCAAAACGTCCGTATCATTAACATTTGCAGCGAGATATATTTTTTCTATAATTACTTTTGATATCCTACTAAGTCCGCAAAATTTTTCAAACATAGGTTTAACCGCGATGAAAATATTACAATAACTTTCTATCAATGATAAATGAAGAAAAATTAATCTGGCTTTACCAATGGATTCTTAGATTGTCTACCCGACACTTGATATCCTACTGTGTAAAAAAATCACTTAAGACCTAAAATGAATTATTGCTGCCATACCTGGACTTATATTGCATATTTTCAGTCGAACAGAACTCAAAATCGCTGATGCTTGTGTGATTTTTTACCCTGGTACATCCTCTTTCCAACAGTCGAACAGTATCTTTTACTATTTCCAGGGAAACTATCACCCGGTTCACACTCCACCCATGTCTATTGAACAGGTTAAGAGGCTCATCCCTTGTTCTCTGTTTAGGATGTGGTTTCCGGCTTTCTCTTTTCCAATCTTTTCACTCTTTTCTTTTTTTCTTCAATTGGAGTAGATAGAATAAACTATCGCCCGGTTCACACTCCACTAACGTCTATTGAACAGGTTAAGAGGATCATCCCTTGTTCCCTGTTTAGGATGTGTTTTCCGGCTTTCTCTTTTCCAATCTTTTCACTCTTTTCTTTTTTTTCTTTTTTCTTTTTCAATTGGAGTAGATAGAGTAAAATATCGCCCGGTTCACACTCCACCCACATCAATTGAACAGGTGAAGAAGCTCATCCCTTGTTCCCTGTTTAGGATGTGGTTTCCGGCTTTCTCTTTTCCAATCATTTCACTCTTTTCTTTTTTTCTATTTTTTTTTTCCAATTGGAGTAGATAGAATAAACTATCGCCCGGTTCACACTCCACCCACGTCTATTGAACTGGTGAAGAGGCTCATCCCTTGTTCCCTGTTTAGGGTGTGGTTTCCGGCTTTCTCTTTTCCAATCGTTTCAGTCTTTCCTTTTTTTTCTATTTTTTTTCCAATTGGAGTAGATAGAATAAACTATCGCCCGGTTCACACTCCACCCACGTCAATTGAACAGGTGAAGAAGCTCATCCCTTGTTCCCTGTTTAGAATGTGGTTTCCGGCTTTCTCTTTTCCAATCGTTTCACTCTTACGTAGCTCCCTGCGAATCTGTGGTGTTACTGCCTTGCTCGGGGTGATATGATAAAAAAAAACTGTTTTCGCGAACTAGATTTTCCAGTTTACAGGTCAGATCCGACATACTATGTAAAATGGGACGAACTATTCACGTGCTCTTCGTATTGGATTTGTAAGGAAGAAGTTCCATACAGACAGCTTCTTTTCAAGATGCGCTGAGAAAATACTTTCCCGTGCCCTACAAACTTAGCCTCTTTGTTAAGCGGCAACCATTATCTATCCTACATATGCCATCTACACTAGGATAAACCATCCTCACTCCCTTCATATCCCATTTGTCAGGATGAAGTTCCATTCTTTCTGAGTAAAAATAAACCTAGTGCTACATACAATTTTCTTCTGAGGTTAAGGATTGAAAATTGCTTCAAGTGAATGCAAGACTTGATGAGAAATGTCCTTCGTAGGATCTTTTTGAGTTGCCTTACAGAATAACAAATCAATCAGTCAGTTAAGTGCCATACGTGATAACCGCTTGGGCGATCATGTCTCGAAAGAGACATGACTAACTGGGCAGTAGGTTGCCATTGCTTTCTGTGGTAGACTGGTTACCGACCAAGGCTATAGAACCCAATCTGTCCTGCTATTTAACCCATAACTGGAAGGAAGAGACGGATTAATACCTTTCCCAAGGGTATCTGCGCGTAAGTGAATGCACTGAATTCAAATGGAATTTGAACTCGGCTCCCCGATTTCTCGTTCCGAGCCGTTATCCACTGCACCACAACGCACATCCCAAATATCTTTACACTACATCATTTGCTGTGACCTAACTGCAGTAACAACTCAAATGTGTAGTTGCTGTTTTTAAGAACCCCAGGGAGCCTTTGACCCTATAAAATATCATACTGTTTGTTTTTTTTTGTTTTTTTTGGCAAAGCTCTTAATGCCATAATATTTGCCGAATTGGTTAACATCTTATTTCAGTCTGTCTCCTTTAGAACAAACAATATGGATTCCGTTTCGTCACGTTTAGCGGCAGTTTGATAACTGCCATCACTGGATTTGTCTATCTAGCTGTAGATAAGAACGGGGAAGCTTGTGGCCATGGATATCTCAAAGGCACTCGACAAAGTTTGGCATTCTGGCCTTCTTCACAAACTCAATGTGTATGGTGCCACGGTGCCTACACTACAGGCTATAATTATTAGTCCACCCCAGGATTTTAAAAGAGATTATGTATTTTATAGTATTTTTAGTAATTATTGCCATGTGGATAATTGCCAAATGATAATAGAATAGTTTTTTTTTATTACTTTCCAAAAACTTTACAAGGCAAAGAAGCAAAGATGAACTCGTCCGAATCACCCTAATTTTTTTTCATTCTTTTATTGATGAAACTGCAATATAGGTAATTATTAGATATTTATAAATTCATTTGATGCACATGTTATTGTGTAATATTAACAAAAGAACCATTCTATTTTTATTTACAATTATTCATATGGCAATAAATACTAAAAAATAGTATGAAATACATAATTTTTTAAAACACCGGGGTTGCCTAATAATTATGGCCTGTAGTGTATATTTGACTTAATCGTTTATAACAAATCGTCTAATGAAGGTCGATTTGAATAGCTAAGAGTCTAGAACATTTCATACTAATGCGGAAATTTTCTGCGGCTCTTTTCTCTGAACTACACTCTTTTCAATCTTCAGTGATATTTCTGATGTATCAGTTCCTAACCTTGGTATTTATGGAGATGACAGAACTATTTTTTTCTTAGTAGCAAGTCCGACGGATTCCAAAAAATGGCAACAAAAAATGGTTTATAAATTTCAACGTCTCACAAAAAATGCTTCAATTTAATCTCCAGAGAAAACATTTTCTGTCTGCACTTAGCATGACTAGTGCTAAGTTCCAGAAGAGCAACACTCAACACGTTCTTGGACACATATTTTCCACCGACATAATGAGGAACGATTAAATTGAATCAACTGTTACGTCTACTGCTAGGAAATTTGTTACATTACACTACCGGCCATAATTATTATCAAATCACAGTTTTTAAAATAAAAAAGATGCATTTCATATTATTTTTACTATTTATTATCAAGTCGACAGTTCTAAATGAAAATAAAATGGTTCTTTTATTAATACTGCACAATAACGTGTGCATCAAATGAATTGTTTCGGTGTCCAGTTTTTGTGCTCTCTTCCCCATGCTAGTCTCTTCTTCTTATTCGCTAGCCGAAGCGAAGGCTTCGTGACTACCTTGTAAAATTTTGTAATAATAACAAAAGAACCATTCTACTTTCATTTAGAATTATCCACTTGGCAATAAATACTAAAAAGTGTATGTAATACATCTTTTTGTTTTAAAAGATTGGGTGGCCTAATAATTATGGCCGGTAGTATATATATATATATATATATATATATATATGCTGCAAGTCTACTGGCTGCGATAGGCAAATTGTCGCTATTTATCTTGTAAAATTTTGCAAAGTGATAATAAAAAAGAACCATTCTATCCACTTGGCAATAAATACTAAAAATAGGATGAAATGCATCTTTTTGTTTTAAAAAATTGGGTGGCCTAATAATTATGGCCGGCATTGTATGTCTTGATAGAATTTTTTCTCATAATATTCTGTCATGCATATTTATAAATCTACCATTTTCCCGTCTATTGAATACTGCAGTCATATCTGGTTGGGAGCTTTTGCATCTCAAGAATTTTAACGAAAGGTTCAGCAATATTATCGATGCTGATCTGGCATATCGACTTCAATCACTTTCTCTATGGTTTACTAAAATATTTTCATAGCCATTTTTCTGGTAAGCTTTTTTTTCTTCGTGCCTCTATTACATGGTATGTATGAGTGCTACTAGATTGGCTAGTAGGTTCCTCTATTTGAATGTTGAACTAGCTAAACGCAGCGGTCACTTCTGTTCTAACAGTTGCTTTCTCTAACACTTCTGACATGTAGAAATTCTTGCTTCCCTGAGACGTGCAATTTTCAAATTTCAATGCAGGGTTAATTGCCATCTTCCTTTTTCCTGGACCCTATTCATTTATTGTCATTTCTTCTTGCGAAAATCTTCTTATTTTCTTCCAATCCCAGTCACTCCTTGCATCTTAGTGGCATTATTGCCAACTTCCGTTTTCTTGAATACTATTCTTTTATTGTCCTTTCTTCTCATTAAAATCTCCCCATTCTATTTTTACTCCTAGTAACCCTTTACATCTTAGTGGCATTATCGCTATTTTCTGTCTTCCTGAACTCTGTTATTTTATTGTCCTGTCTCCTTAAAAAAGTCATTTCATTCTCTTTCTCCTCCCTTTAATCACCTCCGACTTAGTGACATTATCACCTTGCTTGGGGTGAAATGATTTAAAATCGATCAGAAAATAATGATATAAAGAAGATAGTGACTTTTCAGGCCCTTAAATAAAACTTCAGGAAGAAAGACTCCATCAATACTAGAAGTTGAGTTTGAGTTTTGTTTAACGGCATATCAACACCTCTGTGGGTTATTTAATGCCAAAAAGGTAGGCTTTTAAGGTATGTTTTCATGTTCGGTAGTGAGAAGTTTAATTTAGTCAGATTTTGATGATTTTTATTTTATTTTAATAGAAAACTGAACATGTCTTCTAGTTTTGTATTCAAAAAATGTATTGCTGGTAACAAATTTTTTTCCTTCAAAAATGTATTATGGAAATGATTTTTTCCTTCAAAAATGTTATGGTAATATTTTTTCTTTCAAAAATATACTGTTGTTAATGTTTTTTCTTCAAAAATGTATATTTTTCTATAAAGTGATATTTTATGTATATATTTCCATGAAAGTCTATTTTTATACTTTCTTAATGGTTTGACCCCAGTTTAGGGGTTAACTATTTGCCCATAGCTGGGACCTTAACAGCTGCTACCGCTCCGGGTCAGGGTGGGCCTGGGTACAACTGCAATTAAGAGGTGTTTCCATGCTCCTCACAATCAGAGGCCTTGCTGCCGGATGCAGTTTACTGTCATACCCAGGACCATCTATACCAGAAAAAACAACGTGTTACTGGACTTGGGAACCTTACCGTTAAGAGAAAGATTTATTAAATTTCTACTGACACAAATATTTCCTATCGATAAATGTTCTATCAAGAAATGCTGAATATTTCCTTATCACGGTAATAGTAATAATAGCTGTTTCCTTATAAGGAAACACTCGGTATTGATTTCCATGCTTGGCCAGCTTAAGAGATTTTTGTGGCTTCGCATATGCTTCCTTCTGTAGGCCCTTCGGGCCTACAGAAGGAAGCATATGCGAAGCCTCAACACTGCTCCGTATTTCTTTAAACAATTTAGCCCACTTGTAGATGTTTTTTGGTTGACATTCTCCAATAAATTTCAACTGGTTTGCACCCTTCAGCAACTAAAACTTGATAACTGACCTCTGTTCAATCCTGGAGCATGCTTCTTGGTCGGCCATCTTTGTTAATCTCCAAAACTCCCAAAGTTTTTTCTTTTCCATCAGCAAAAAAAATTAATTCCCTTTAAAAAGAAGTAAAGGAAAAAAACAAAGTAAGCTTCTATTTGTATTAGAAGTTCTTATACCAAAAAAATCGCCTTATTTATTGAATGACCCACGTAGAAGTCCTTATACCGAAATATTCTCCTTATTTATTGAATGACCCTCGTAGAAGTCCTTATACCGAAAAATTCACCTTATTTATTGAATGGCCCTCGTAGAATTCCTTATACCAAAAAAGTCACCTTATTTATTGAATGACCCCCGTAGAAGTCCTTATACCGAAAAATTCTCCTTATTTATTGAATGACCCTCGTAGATGTCCTTATAACGAAAAAAATCAACTTATTTATTGAATGACCCTCGTATGAAGAAAAAATATGGAAATTCCTGGTCAAGATAAAAAATTAACAGAATATTCAATAAATCAGTATTAGACAAGACTCAATAGAACAAAAATAAAAAGTCCTTATCCCGGAAAATTTACCTTATTTATTGAATGACGCTAGTATATATACGCAGGAGAGGTAGGCAGCTTACCATCACCGTGACCATTACAACTACTGTTTCCCTCATTTTACACCACACACTTATCAGACAGCACATTGCCAATCTGTGGTGTGCGTTTTTGGCGCAGTGGATATCAGCTGGGAACGATAAATCGGAGTGCTAAGTTAGAATTCCAGTTAAATCCATTGCATTTACTTTTACACGCAAATACCATTGATAATATCTTAATCTGTTTATTCTCCCTCCGGCTATGGGTCAAATATCAAGACATTGGATTGTATAGGCTTGGTTGGCAAGCAGTCTACTGCAGAAAGTTATGACAAGCTACTGCAGTAAAATCTTCTGCCCAGTCAGTCATGTCTTGAAGAAGACATCGCACAAGCGCGTGTCACGTATCTAAACTTATTTATAAATGGAACTTTGTCTGCGTGTGTGCGTGTGTGTGTGTGTGTGTGTGTGTGTGTGTGTGTGTGCCCGTTACCTATAGACTCCGAAACCTAGATGGGTGACCGTTTGAGAATATAAGCTGCTGTAAACGTAAGGACAAAGAATGGTCCACCGGTCCTCCAGATATGGGGGTTGGGTGCAGGGCTAACAACCTTGCCCCATAAAAAACAGTTTGCTACGGAAACAGTAACAAAAAGTTACTCTCCTACACATCATTGGGAGTAAAAGGGTGAGATGATGAATATCTAATCTAAACTTATTTATAAATGGAATTTTGTCTGTGTGTGTCTCTCTGTGTGTGTCCGTTGCCTATAGACTCCGAAACGGCTGAACCGATTTTCTTGAATATTTACAGTTTTACTATAAGCTTCTGCGAGTGTTCTTAGGTAGGTTTTGTGTCGAGGTACCCCCGATAAATATCGAAAATTGATAATCGAAAAAATCGGGTTATAGAAGGAGTTGTCCGATTTTAATCAAATTTGATACACTCATAGACAAAGGCATAAGAAACGATATTCAGAAGTTTCAAGGTTGCAGTTCTTACAATAGTGCAGAAAATCGATAATATATATATATATATATATATAAAAGGCAAGGTGTTTGTGTGTGTGTCTGTTTATCTGTCTGTATGTCCTTTATACAAATCCACAATTTTTATCCAATTCTCACCAACTTCACACAAATATTCTTTAGGCTGAGTCTGAGCTCTAGTACCATGGATTTTAAAGCTTTCATTACACCCGAGCAACGTCGGGCTATACTGCTAGTAACACTTAAATGACTGACTGACATTGCCAAGTTAGTCACACGGTTAGTTGATACGGTTGTGGTATATTTACCAATATTTAGCTTCCAAAATTACATACAATTTTTTTTAACTGGATTCTGTCAATTTTAAATTAAAGACTGAAAAAGGGTTATATTTTCCTTTGGTTGCGCCCCATCGATAGTCTTCTGCTGTAGTCAAATTAACCAATAGGATAAGATGACTATTGCTCTGAAATTTACTCTTCTCATCATTGACTATTAATGGCAGAAAATTGCTAATAGCTTTGTTTTACCATATAACAATGATACAACGATAAACACATGAGAAACTAGTCACTGTCTGTCCTGCCCTAGCAACACAACATCTCACTGCCGTAACGCTGCTTTCCTGTGTTTTTTCTATAAATATTTTCATGCCATTTATTCTGATAAATAATCTCTAAGAGATCGAGTTCATAACTTTCAGCGGAAAGATAGAAAGAGATAGTGAAAAGAAAGAACTGAGCATAAATTTCAAGAAAAAAGAATCTTTGGTCTTTAGCAAAAAGAAAACCCCAAAATGCCAGCTACAGGTCAGGAAAACTAAAATAAAACGAGTAAAGAAATTTAAATACCTGGGAAGCGTTCTGAAAGAGGATGGAAAATCCGACACTGATATTCGAAGACTTATTGGCATGGCCAATGATGCATTTCAAAAGCTAACCAGAGTACTAAAAGATAAGAAAATTTCATTGGACACAAAGAAAAAAGTGCTGAACTGCTATGTAACATATCTCCTTCTCTATGGAATTGAATGTTAGGTAATCTCCTCGTGGATGAAGGAGAGGCTCGAAGAAGCAGAAATGTAGTTCTACTGAAGGATGCTGAGGATACCATAAACTAAACACGTGAGCAACGACAATGTGTTGGAGAGGATGCAAATAAGTGGAAAACTTATACTTGACATCAGGAAGAGAAAGGTGAAGTTCCTGAGAAACATAATGAGGAAAGAGGGTTTGGAGAATCTAAAAACCACAAGTCGGAAAAAAAGAAATGGAGGGAAGGGAGAGTAGCAAATGGATGGTGGAGCAGGGTTTCCAAGAAGAAAATTTTATGAACGACAAAAAATAGTTCGGTTCAGTGAAGTATTTGCAAATTTTGATACATGCCAACGACAAGTGCCTTTTTATGAAGAAAAGACGTAAAGCAGCCGAAATGTGGTTCTACAAAATGTTACTAAGGATAACGTGGAGCAAGGACGAGGCTTTAGAGTAGACGGAAATAAGAAAGAAACTTATAACTTAACATCAGGAAGAGACAGATGATGTTTCTGGGACACATAATGAGGAAGGAGGGTTTAGAGAATCTAATAATCACAAGTCGGAAAGAATGAAAGAGAGACAGGGGGAAGTAGCAGGAGACATATTTGTTGGTTTTGAGCAAATGGATGGCGGAGCAGGATTTCCAATAAGAAAATATTATGAACGACAAGGGATAGAGACAAATAGAAAGTCATGACAACTGCAGTTGAAGTTGAAATAGACAGCTCCAATTCACCCAGCAAATTGGTAGGTGGTTTATATAACAGTCTGGAAGATTCCTTTCTCTTATCTAGGCAAGTCTATTCTGTAGGTTCTGAATGGCTGATGATATTGTGCTCAATAAATATCAGCACAATATCCACTTTATGGTGAGAGGAAAGAGGGACATGTTTTGAGTTAGAAACCTGTTTATTTTTGTCTGCCAACTAGACGCTAGTTGGAAACATCCAAGCGAAGGTGAGTCTCATACGCTTAATTGTTCTTAAGTAACATCAATCGTTATCGTCTCTCTTCTTAAAAATCAATTACTTTTAATTACCATTCAGTCTTATCAACTTTTATCGCCTTGATTTTGGTTAAATGATTTAAAAATAAACAGTTCAGTTAGGTGAAGTATTTGTCAATTATGATAGCATTTTACCGACAAGTGCTTTATGAGACAACATTAACATGAAAGCAGCAACCTAAGTCTTCGTCGCCAGTGTTATGACCGAATGGCCATTGACAGATAACACGGACTCGGATATAAAGTTGAATAGTATATTCTCGGAAAACGTAGTACAAAGGTAAACGTGGACTAGGAAGTACTTTCTCCCGCAACGTCCTGACTCACTCATTCACTCACCCTGGGACTTCTACTCAGTGACTCATCAGTGTCTCTTGTGGTGATACCGACCGAGCAAAAGCGAGAAACCGGATGTTGGCTCTCTCACAACAAAAAGGCAAATGAATAAAAATCGTCGTGCGCATCCGAGTTTGCGCAGATGTTCCGGTTGAAAAATAAAAATTAATCAAATATCAAATTTCCATTTCGCGAGCCTACGCGAATTTTATTTACCAGCCAATGGGAAGCCCAGAATCATATTCAAATAGGAAATTCCAAAACAAGCTGTTTGATCCAAAAAGCAGATATAAAAAGCCGAGGCAAAAAAGCATCGTTAGACAGACAGATCGGCGGAGATGAGCTCATTAGTTTCTCCCTTGACCTAAGTCGAGCGGCTACTATGCTGACCTCTTTTCTTCTCCCTGTCTCAAAAGCACTTATTGACATCAGGAGTGACCTTTTCATTCAACAGAAACCAACTTACTGATTACTAATCTTAGAAACGGCAAGATACCTACAAGACGCTTTCACACTCCTAAGCCTTTTATCTTTTTCAGCATTATATTTTCCATGAACATTCTAACCTCCGTTGGACTTTTATTTCAAGTATTATTTTAATTGTAAAAACATTAATTGAAATGTATATGTATAAATGTTATTTTATACTCAAATTGCCCTTCTTGATTTATAAACATTTTATGAATTATAGTGGGCTATCTTCCCACAAGGCCAAATTCCGTTAACTTGCTACGGTATACTACTACCCTTCACTAGAACGGAATCCTACAACTACTAGAAAAGAATAAATAAGATACCCGCTATACTCTCACTCATAGTTGGTAGCCATATTATAAAGGTGTGGAAGAGTCTATTTGTAGGTAGGTCCCCACAATACTAAGATAGAACTAGAACTTAATTTTGCGGTATGTGAGGGTTCATCTTTCGCGGCCACAATCTGATGTTATAAGATACGCTGATGTTACAGTGCTGGTAGCAGACAAGTAAAAGATACTACATGGCCTCCTACCAAGAGGTAACCGAGGAAAGCGGAAAGAAGGGAATAAATATAAACTACAAGAAAACTGAATGCATGGTCATCAGTAAAAACAGGGGCAAAATAAAATAAAGCAGATACAGAAATTAAAATACAGAGGAACGAAGCGTGGAGGAAGGGCGATGTTTTAGAGTGGACGGAAATAAAAAAGAAATTTATACTGAACACCAGGAAGTTACAGCTGAGATTTCTGGGACACGTAATGAGGAAGGAAGGTTTGAAGAATCTGATACTCACTGGACGAATAAGAAGCAAAGGGAGACAGGAAAAAATTACGCGTGACATACTGAAGGGCTTAGGCAAGTGGATGGCTGAGCAGGGTTTGGGAGAAATACCAGAATATTTCCTTTAGAGCTACAAGGATAAGGGATGCAGATGGCTATGATAGCCTATATCCTGATGGGACACGGCATAACAAGAAGAATATGCAAACAGTTGTTTTCGTCTTTGTGGTTGCTATCAAAATGTTTCTACTTTGGTCGGAAAGGTGAAACAGTGAAAATACCCACGATTCAAAACCTTTATTTGGTCTTACAAATCTTAGTTGACGGGTCGTTAAGCAGAAAGAAAAAACAAACCAATGAAATATCTATGCTTGTTACTTTTCCAATAAAAGACCTATGTGTCACTCAAGGTAGAGAATTAATGAATATAATAAATATAAGATAACCAATATGCGAATTACAGGTCGAGGATAGTAAAATCAAGCAGGTACCTAAATTTAAATACAGAGGAACGAAAGGGCGATACAGGGATCCGAAGGTGTATTGGGATGGCCAAGGACACATTCCAAAAGCTATGCAGAGTATTAAGAGACGGGATAATTCATTGGAAACCAAAAAAGTGCTGGATTCATTATGACAGCGAATGCTTGACAATATCATCAAACACGAAGCAAAAACTTGAAGCAGCCGAAATATGGTTCTGCAGAAGTTTGCTAAGGATAGCTTGGAGGAAGGACAAGGTTTTAGAGTGGACAGAAATAAAATAAAAACTTATATTTAACATCAAGAAGATACAGCTGAGATTTCTGGGACACGTAATGAGGAAGGAATGTTTGAAGAACATACTCACTGGACTAATAATAAGCAAAGGGAGACAGGGAAAAGGTAACGCGTGACATACTGAAGGTCTTGGGCAAGTGGATGCCCGAGCAGGGTTTTAGAGAAATACCAGGAGAATAGATTCTTAAGAGCTACAAGGGATAAGGGATGTAGATGGCTATGATCGCCTACGACCTGATGGGACACGGCACAAGAAGAAGAATTTGTGGTTGCTATCAAAATGTTTGTACTTTTTCGGAAGTTACATCATGGACCAGTAAAAACAGGTGTACAAAATACCAACTACGGGTTGGGGATCCTAAAATCATGCAGGTACAGAAATTTAAATACCTGGGATAACAGAGGAAGAAAAGTGAGATACTGAGATCCGAAGGCCAATTGGCATGATCAAGGATGCATTCCAGAAGACGAGTAGAGTATTGAGAGACAAGAACATTTAACTGAAGACAAAGAAATGAGTACAAGATTATTATGTTATATCTCTCCCTCATTATGGCAACGAACGATTGACAATTTTATCAAAGCTGAAGAGAAAACTTCAAGCAACTGAAATTCGATTCAACAACGAGACTTTGGAGAGGATGGAAACGAAAAGAAAAGTGATATTTAATATCAGGAAAAGGCAGCAGAAGTTCCTGGGACATGAAGAAGGAGATTTTAGAGAATTTGATGCTCACAGGTCAGTAGAGGAAAAAAGAGCCATGGGAAAGCAACACATGATTCGATTTACAGGTAGTCACCAGCATTATAACACTGCAAAAGTTTATTACTTACTAGCAGTATAGCCCGGCGTTGCTCGAGTGTAATGAAAGCTTTAAAACTAATCCATGATCCTGGAGCTCAGACCCTTTGGACGTTGGCACAAAAGACTAAAAAGCAATAGTTGTTTCCAGTTAAAGCGAAACCGTAGACTGAAAGAAAAATGAATGGATGGAAGTCAAATTTTAATTTCCTGCTATCGATATCAAATAAGTTTTTTCGTCGTAAACTGAATTTTGAAGGCTAAATAAGTCTTCTGAGTAAATGGTATCATAGCTGAGACTAAGAACTACAATTATACCTACCTAGAGCCAAATCCGAATCAAAAACTAAAATAAAAAGGCTGAAAAAAATACAGACATACAGGCAGATAAACAGACACACATACAAACATCTTGCTTTTTATATATATATTATCAATTTTCTGCACTATTGTAAGAACTGCAACCTTGAAACTTCTGGATATCGTTTCTTATGTCTTTGTCTATGAGTATATCAAATTTGATTAAAATCGTACCACTCCTTCCCAACCCGATTTTCTCGATTATCGATTTTCGATATTTATCGGTGGTACCTCGACACAAAACCTAGCTATGAACACTCGCAGACGCTTATAGTAAAACTGTGTAAATTTTCAAGAAAATCGGTTCAGCTGTTTAGGAGTCTATCGGTAACGGACACACACACAGACACACGCACACACACACACAGACAAAGTTCCATTTATAAATAAGTTTAGATATCTCTCCTTCACTATGTCAACGAATGACTGACAATTTTATCAAAACTGAAGAGAAGACTTCAAGCAACTGAAATGTGATTCTACAGACGGATACTCAGGATGCCATGGGCCGAACATGTGAGCAACGACGAGATTTTGGAGAGGATGGAAACGAAAAGAAAAATGATAATATCAGGAAAAGGTAGCAGAAGTTAATGGGACATGAAGAAGGAGGGTTTAGAGGATTTGATGCTCACAGGTCAGACAGAGGAAAAAAGAGCCATGGGAAAGCAACACGTGACATACTTGAAGAAATAAATTTATTGGGGGTAATAGGAGAAAACTTGTTAAGAGATTCTAGAGATATGCAGATGTGGAAGGATATGATCACCTACACTACTGGCCATAATTATTAGGCGATCCCAGTTTTTTAAAAGAAATAATGTATGTCTTAATATTTTTAGTATTTATTGCCAAGTTGATAATTCTAAATGAAAACAGAATGGTTCTTTTGTTATTATTACTTTGCAAAATTTTACAAGACAAATAGCGACAATTTACCCATCTGTAGATTTGCAATATACACTACCGGCCATAATTATTAGGCAACCCCATCTTTTAAAACAAAATTATGTATTTGATAATATTTTTAGTATTTATTGCCAAGTTGATAATTTTAAATGAAAACAGAATGGTTCTTTTGTTAATACTGCACAATGACATTTTCATGAGATGAACTCTTCTGGTATCCAGTTTTTGTGCTCTCTTTCCCATGCTAGTCTCTTCTTCTTATTGGCTCTCCAAAGCAAAGTCTTCCTGGCTGCCTCGTAAAATTTTGCAAAGTAATAATAAAAGAACCATTCTATTTACATTTATAATTAACCACTTAGCAATAAATACTAAAAAAATAGTATGAAATACATCATTTTTTTAAATTTGGGGTGGCCTAATAATTATGGCATCTAGTGTACGTCCTGAAAGTACATTGAGGAAGAAGGAGTAGTTATGGGTTTGACCATAGTTTGCGTGCACCAGTTTTTATGTATTATCTTTGGTTGCATATGTGCAGGTGTATACGTGTGTAGGTTTTGCGTGTATATATGTTTGCTTGTGTTTGCACGTTTATGGGTTCGTGTACACTACCGGCCGTAATTATTACGCCACCTCAATTTTTTAAAAGAAATGATGTATCTCATACTATTTTTAAGTGGATAATTCTAAACGAAAAGAGAAGGCAAGGATTTCAGTCGTCCTCCTTTAGAACGAACAATATGGATTCCGTTTCGTCACGTCTAGAGGCAGTTTAATAAAAGCCATCATTGGATTTATCTATCTAGCTGTAGATAAGAACGGTCAAGCTCGCGTTGTGGCCATGGATATCGCATAGGCGCTCGGCGAAGTTTGGCATGCTAGCCTTCATCACAAACTCAAGGTTTATGGTATCACGGCACCAACACCAAAGGCCATAATTATTAGGCCACCCCAGTTTTTTAAAAGAAATGATGTATTTCCTACTATTTTTAGTATTTATTGCCAAGTGGATAATTCTAAATGAAAATAGAATGGTTCTTTTGTTATTATTACTTTGCAAAATTTTACAAGGCAAAGAAGCAAAGATGAACTCGTCCGAATCACTCTAAATTTTCTTCATTTTTTATTGATGAAAGTTCAATATAGGTAATTATTAAATATTTATAAATTCATTTGATACACATGTTATATTGTAGTATTAACAATAGAGCCATTCCATTTTTATTTACAATACTACTCATTTACAATTTCATTACATACTAAAAAATAGTATGAAATACATCATTTTTTAAAAATACGGTGGTAGCCTAATAATTATGACCGATAGTGTATATTTGGCTTAATCCAGTCGTCCTTAATAAATCGTCTAGTGAAGTCAATCTTTAACCCATAACCACTTCTATGTTCTTTCAGGACGTACACTACAGGCTATAATTATTAGCAACCCCAATTTAAAAAATATATATATATATATATTTGATACTATTTTTTAGTAATTATTGCCAAGTGGATAATTATAAATGTAAATAGAATGGTTCTTTTGTTATTATTACTTTGCAAAATTTTACAAGGCAGTCAGGAAGTCTTTGCTTTGGCCAGCCAATAAGACGAAGAGACTAGCATGGGAAACAGAGCACAAAAACTGGACACCAGAACAGTCCATTTGATGCATATGTTATTGAGCAACATTAACAAAAGAACAATTCTATTTTCATTTAGAATTATCCATTTGGCAATAAATACTAAAAAATAGTATGAAATAAATCATTTTTTCAAAACATTGCGGTGGCCTAATAATTATGGCCGGTAGTGTATGCGTGGGTTATGCATTTAATTCCCCCACATAGTTCTGGCACTGTAGTGCTATATTCGGGACGAGGTTAATCTAGCTAAGCTGCAGACAGTGAACATCATATCAGATTGGCATCACCTTTAAACACAAGCGCTCTGCAAATGTAGTCTTACAATATCGGCGCGTAGAGCGATGTCAGTTGGTTACATTTTAGACTTCTTCTATGTGCCGTATCTCTTCAGGACTTAAGCAATCATGGCCCTCCACATCTTCCTATCCCTAGCACCTCTTAATGTGGTAACCCTTCCAAATACAACTTATCATCCAATTGATCAAACCCATTCATTTTAAAATATAAATGTATAGCATGGCCACAAATTGAGGGATTAGTTTATATATAGATTATAATATAGAATTGATCCCCCAGTTAATATTTTACTGGAACATAAGTAAATACATTTTCTACATCTAGGGAGGCTTCTTCTCCTTCTTCTATGTTCCGTGTCTCTTCAGGACCTAAGCGATCATGGCCTTCCACATCTCCCTATCGCTAGCAGCTCTTAACACGCTACTCCCTCCCAAACCCCGCTCTGTCATCCATTTGCTCAAGGCCATAAATCTAGAATATAAATATATAGAAACTAGCATGGCCATAAAGTGAGGGATCAATTTATATATTAATCATAATATAAAATGAATCCCCCAGTTTAGAGCGGCTTCTTCTTCTGTGTGCCCTGTCTCTTCATGGCCTTCCACATCTCCCTATCCCTTATCACTCAAAATACCCCTTCTCCTGTTATCACACTAAATCCCTGCTCCATCATCCATCTAGTCAAGTCTATCAAGTATATCATGCGTCATTTTCCTTTGTTTCTCTTTCTCTATATCCATCCTACAAGCATCAGGATCTTCTAAATCTCCTTCCTCGTTCAGTCAGTTAAGTGCCATACATGATACACACTTTGGGCGATCATGTCTCGAAAGAGACATGATGACTGGGCAGAAGATTTCCCCGCATTAGGTTGCCATTGATTTCTGCGGGAGACTGGTTGCCAGCCAAGGCTATAGAATCCAACCTGTCCTGTTATTTAACCCATAGCTTTAGAAAAGAGACGGATTAATACCTTTCCCAAGTGAATGCAAGGAATTCAACTGGAATTCGAACTCGGCTCCCCGATTTCTCGTTCCGGGTCGATATCCATTGCACAAAATGTCCCAAAACCTTAAGCCGTATTTTCCTGATGTTAAGTATCAGTTTCCTTTCCAAAACCTCATCCTTGCTCACGTGTTCTGTCTAAAATATCCTCAGCATCCTTCTCTAGAACCACATTTCGGTTGATTCAAGTTCTTCCTTCATCTTTGATGAGATTGTCCAGCATTCACTGCTAGACTGAAAGACAGATATCACATAACAGTTCTGCGAAATTTTCTTGTGTCTTAGCACACTATTTAGCTTTTGGAATGCACCCGTGGCTATGCCAATACCCCTTACGATATCCCAATTACACTTTCCGCCCTCTGTCAGAACGCTACCCAGGTATTTAAACTTCCGCACCTCTTTGAGTTTAGTATTTCCAACTTGTAATTGACATCTTGAGCTACCGTTTTTATTGATAACCATGCTTCAGTTTTTTCATAGATGTTAATACGCTTAAAATCCAGCTTCTTCTTCTATGTGCCCTGTCCCTTCAGAACGTAGGCGGTCATGGCTTTCCACATTTCCCTATCCCTGATGGCTCTGAGCACGCCTTCTCCTGTTACACCATGCAATCCTCGTTCCGTCATCCACCTGATTAGGTCCTTCAAATATGTTATCCGTTGCTTTCCCCTGTCTCTTTTTCCCTCTACCTAGCCTGTTAGTATCAGATTCTCCAAGCCCTCCTTCCTCATTGCGTGTCCCAGGAACTTCAGATGTCTCTTCCTGATGCTCAGTATTAGTTTCCTTTTTGTTTCCATCATTTCCAAGACCTCATCATTGCTCACATGCTCGATCCATGATATTCGCAGCATCCTGCTGTAGAACCACATTTCAGTTGCATCAAGTTTTTCCTTCATCTTTGATGGTATTGTCCAGTATTTACTTGCCAATCCAGCTAGTGTCGTTACAGATACCAAGGTTAACGGTTGCACTCTCAAGGCTCCATACACTGAATGTATGTTGGGCATCAATACTATCTCCTGTCCACCCGTAAAGATCTGCAACTTAATCGATCCAGCCTTAGCTCGCCTTCAGTCACTTTCTCACTGACGGAGCATGGCTTCCCTCTGTCTTGTCTACAAATATTTTCACAGCTTTTGAAATAATTTGTTTCTTCCGCTTGTGGCTCGACCAGATAAACTTACCTGAGCTATTAGATTGGCACCTAGGTCCCACCCTTTTACCGTCAGAATGTAACCGCCATTTCTACTCTCGTATTTTAATTTCTCGAACTTTCCGCCTGTGTTACTTCCTTCCATCTACTTGCTTCCCTGATAGCTACAATCTCCAAAAGTTTAAATGCAGCGTCGTTCTATGCCATCTTCTATCTGCCAAAATCCTATCCATCTCCCTAAACCCCATCCATCTCTTATACTTTCTTCGGCATTCTCTGTACCGTTTTTCTCTCTATATAACCACATGTGCATCAGCGGCAGTTCTACCTTGCTTGAGGTGAAATGGTTTTATATATATATATATATATATATATATATATATATATATATATATATATATATACTAGCAGTATAGACCGGCGTTGCTCGGGTGTAATGAAAGGTTTAAAACTAATCTATGGTACTGGAGCTCAAACTCAGCCTAAAGAATATTTGTGTGAAGTTTAGTGAGAATCGGATAAAAATTGTCGATTTTTATAAAGGACATACAGACAGATAAACAGACATACACACAAACATCTTGCCTTTTATATATATATTATCGATTTTCTGCACTATTGTAAGAACTGCAATGAAATTTTTAAAATTTTTGAATATCGTTTCTTATGTCTTTGTCTATGAGTGTATGAAATTTTATTAAAATCAGACCACTATTTCTATAACCCGATTTTTTCGATTATCAATTTTCGATATTTATCGAGGGTACCTCGACACAAAATCTAGCTAAGAACACTGGCAGACGCTTATAGTACAATTGTGTAAATTTTCAAGAAAATCGGTTCAGCCGTTTCGGTGTCTATAGGTAGCGGAGACACACACACAGACGCACACACACACACGCATATATATATATATATATATATATATATATATATATAAACAATCGTTAATGATAAAGCAATTGACTTATTATATCAACAGTTTTATTACAAAACTGACCAGTTCTCATTTTGAAACTTTGACAGAGTTCAAAATTTCTCATGCGGTATTGTAGGGGAAAGGTATTTTCCACTCTATAACCCTTTTTTTACTGAAACAAAATAGTGATCCTCTCGATATCTTATTATATCGATTCCTCTTTATTTCCCCGTTCTCCAAATGTAAGAAAGAATCTTTTATATTCCCATAAGAATTGGCACTTTTTGGAACATACTTTACGTGTGGATGCTTTTCTGTAAATATTAACTTCTTCAAGACAATGGTCATTCATTATCTTAAGAATATCCAATTACAACCACTTCTATTTATATCCCACACGTTAATAATTGTTATGGTTTTGACTGTACACATCTATCTTTAGTGGCTTTCAAACCATTTATTGGGTCAAAAGGGTTAAGCCCAAATACATAAGTATGCCTCAGTAACAATAAATGCATAATCTAATACTTATAGTCAACCTTGACAGTTTCCCTTGTGGTGATACCGACCGAGCAAACCCAGACACTCATGTCTCTTTCGAGGCATGATCGCCCAAAGCGTGTATCACGTATGGCATTTAACTGACTGACTGATTATAATAGTCGTAATCATGATTAAGGATTCTATTGGTCATATAGTGGGGGATCTGTTTTCTATTGTTATGAAGTAATAAACTGATACCTCACTTATTACTACTTAATAATATAATACATTTCTTCCTCCTCTATCTATGAGTCAAATAACAGGAGAGATTGGGTTCTATAGCCTTGGCTGACAACCAATCTACCCCAGGAAATAATATGTGGGATAATCTTCTGCCCAGTCAGTCATGTCTCGAAAGCGTGTGTCACGTATGGCACTGGACTGACTGAAAAATCAACACTAATCTGTCCAGCATCAGAGTCATAGACCGCAAAAAGAAAATATACTTACTTATTAACATGGCATAACTTGAAGACGGTAATGTATCTTTGGGAAGAAGATCTTCAAATACCATTAAAATTACAAAGAACTTGAAATTGAAATCGCAAAAATAAGGCACATGAAGATGTTGTGATACGACCGATCAACAACGATGGACCGGATGTTTGCACTCTAACGACCAGAAAGCAAATGACCAAAACTCGTTGGTGCGCATCCGGGTTCGCGCAGATGTTCCGGTTGAAAACTAAAAATTAATTAAATATTAAATTTCCAGCTCGCGAGCCTACGCAAATTTTATTTATCGGCCAATGGGAAGCCCAGAATCAAATACGGTTATGAATTCCCAAATGATCTGCTGCGATCCAAAAAGTCGAAATAAAAAGCCGATACAGAAAGCGTCGCCAGACAGACAGACCCAGGCTCGAGATAGACGATTGAAATTAGTAGCTCCCTTGACCAAAGTCAAGCGGCTTACTATATTCGCCTCCCTTACCCCCTCTCATCTAATCTTCGCTGTCTCAAATCTATTTACTGACCCAAGGAGCGCATACATCATAAACATTCCTTACTTACAACGTTCCCACATTCCTAAGCATTAATTCTCTTTTCAGCATTTTATTGCCATGAACATTTTAACGCCCGTTTGATCTATACTTCAAGTATTACTTTAATTGTAAGAATCTTAATTGATATGTTTATTGTTATTTTTCAACTCAATTTGCTTTTCTTGATTTATAATCATTTATGACTTATAGTGGGCTATCTACAACGAGGCCAAATTCTGTTAATCTGCAACAATACACAACTACCCTCCACTAGAACGTACTCCCCACTATAAACTGGAAAAGAATGGATAACCTGCTATACCTTCATCATCATTGTTATAAAGTACAAGGGAAATATTAAGTTGAGTCATAAATAATTTCCGTTTTGTTTATCAATTTTATTCTTGAAAAAGTAAAGTGCAATGACATTTTGTTCAATTTTATAGTACTCATTATTTGCAAAGAGTTGTTGTCCCTTATCAGACTTCTCTTCTTTTCAATACTTTTTGAGTAGAATTCAACGGTATTTGATGTGAGAAAATTTTCGAACAACTTTTTAATATGTTTTATTATTATTATTATTATTATTATTATTACAGAAAAAAAATTTCCATCCAAGCGCTTTGCATTAATTGAAATACGTAATAATCTGCTCATGCAAAGTGAAAGGAATATGGCGGTTCTAAATCGAACTGACCACCCGAGTTCTAAACTGTTTTCTTTTGTTATTCTTGCTGCATGTCACCTCGTGTTGTTATGGAGGATAACAACATTTTATGACAACATTGTTATCGACTCGGAACGAGAAATCGGGGACCCGAGTTCGAATTCCAGTTGAATTCATTGCATTCACTTACGCGCAAATAGCATTGGGGAAGGTATTAATCCGTCTCTTCCCTCGAGTTATGAGTTAAATAACAGGACAGATTGGGTTCTATAGCCTTGGCTGGCAACCAGTCTACCGCAGAAAGCAATAGCAACTTACTGCGGGATAATCTTCTGCCCAGTCAGTCATGTCTCTTTCGAGACATGATCGCCCAAAGCGTGTATCACGTATGGCCCTAAACTGACTGACTGATTATAATAGTTGGAATCACGATTAAGACTTCTACTGGTCATAAAGTGGGGGATCGGTTTTCTATTTTTATGAAGTAATAAACGAGAGAGACATGATTGCCCAAGCGTGTTTCACGTATGACACTTAACTGACTGTTATGGAGGAGAGAAACATTTTATGACAATAGTTTAGGACAAGAATATTGATATGGAGGACAATACCTTTCCTATTGACAAGCGCACGCACATTTCGGGTAAAATTTTATGGATACGTTGCGTTTAGTATTTACATTCTTTTTAAGAATTCTAAATGAATAATTCCCTGATCATCCCCAGACACGCACCATTCTTTGCTTGCAGCTCAAATATGATGGCTCGGTCGCAAAGATTTATTATTGCCAAACTATTCGTATTTTCTTTGAATATTGATCGTATCTTACCTATCTTTAATTGGAGTAGATAGACTAAACTGTCGCCCGGTTCACACTCCACCCACATCTATTGAACAGGTGAAGAGGCTCATCCCTTGTTTCCTGTTCAGGATGTGGTTTCCAGCTTTCTCTTTTCCAATCTTTTTACACTTTTTTTTTCTCAATTGGAGTACATAGACTAACCTATCGCCCGGTTCACACTCCACCCACATCTATTGAACAGGTGAAGAGGCTCATCCCTTGTTCCCTGTTTAGGATGTGGTTTCCGGCTTTCTCTTTTCTAATCTTTCGACTCTTAAGTAGCCCCCTGCGCATCAGTGTCGTTACCGTCTTGCTTGGGGAGATATGATTAAAATAAATGGTCAGAGACAATTATTCATTTGTTATTAAAAACGGTTCCCTAAATCGGAAATGACTTATAACTCAACGTAATAGATTCCATCACAGTAAATTCATAAGACAAAAAAATAAGCAAGGAGGAGACGTGTTTTTAAAAGGCTTCATCCGCCTTTTAGACATGTCACTTACCTTGGAACTCATTCAAGATATTAAATGGCATCACAATAAGTGAGACCAAAAGATCTGTGACCGTCAAAGAGAAGAGAAAATAGTTCGTCACTGTTTGCATTCTTCTCTCTTTGGCGATAGCCAGACACACAAGTAGTTTACCCGTGGCTTCTGCTCGAACGAACTTAAGTCACTGGCGCCTCCTCAACAGGTGTTTACTCGTGCAACCAGATTGGCAACTGGGTCCCACGCATTCACAGTCAGGTTAGCCAAATGCAGACGCAATTCTACTCCTGCAGCTTCTTCTCACGCACTTCCCGCCTGTGGAACTCGCTTCCTTATTCTTGCTTTCCTGACGGCTACAACCTCCAGGAATTTAAATGCAATGTCAATACTCATCTATTAACCACTTGACTCTAGTTCTTTCCCCACCCTGTATATCCTTTCCTTTCTTTCCACCTTTGAAACTGTCATCACACCTGCATTTTCGTCTTTCTATTGCTCCTTTCTAACTGGTTCGTCTTCCTCTTCACTCTCTTCTAATTAATCTTTTTACACTTATGTAGCCCCCTGCACATCAGTGGCATTACCGCCTTGCTGGGGGTGATATGATTAAAAAAAAAATTACATTCTTTTTAAGAATTCTAAATGAACAATTCCCTGATCATCCCCAGACACGCACCTTTCTTTGCTTGCAGCTCAATTTTAGTGGCTCCGTCTCAAGATTTATTATTGCTAAACGATTGGTATTTTCTTGGAACTTTGAGCGTATCTTACCTATTTTTAATTATGGTTAGAGATAATTATTCATTAAAAATAGTTCCCTAAATCGGAAATGACTTATAACTCAACGTAATATATTCCATCATAGTAAATTCATAAGACAAAAAAATAAGCAAGGAGGAGACGTGTTTTTAAAAGGCTTCATCCGCCTTTTAGACATGTCACTTACCTTTGAACTCATTCAAGATATTAAATGGCATCACAATAAGTGAGACCAAAAGATCTGTGACCGCCAAAGAGAAGAGAAAATAGTTCGTCACTGTTTGCAGTCTTCTCTCTTTAGCGATAGCCAGACACACAAGTAGGTTACCCGTGATTCCGAATATGACGAAGGGTGCTGGCACAAGGGCCCACCAATTAAGAAAATCCCCGGTCACATCCAGCGGTGTCAACGTTGTACCATCTGTCGTTCCGTTTGTAAAATTCCAGTTCCAACAGAGAGGCCCGTTACAAGGGGGCTGTGTGAAGTCCGGATGACCGAAATTCGGGATTGAACCATCACCTAAGGTCGGATCAAAAAGATCGATTCCATCGGGAAGCATTTCATCGTTGCGATAGTTCATTCCAAACGGATCAGTTTCAGTGAAAGTGTCCATTATTGATTTGAAATCAAAATGGATGTAAATGCGTATGTGTATATACATACATATACATCTGAATATATACATATATGTATATGTCAATAAAATATGAACTGGTGTAGGAAATAAGTCTAGTTTTTGATAGGAAAGTAGTTAGGTTTCTCTTTTGGTTTTCTATCGCTAGATATATTTATTTTTAGTATATCTATTTTACTTTTCTGCACTTTTTTTTCAGAAAACTCAAAAATGGTTGCAAACTCACATTTCGTACACCCAGAAACATCAGGAACTTTCAGATTCATGCCTTAATTTGAGTCTGTACATATGTATAAACGATAACACTATTTGGTTTTTATTCAAAATTTTTAACCTTTTCAGATAATTTTTTTATTTTCTAATTTTCTGAAAATATATTTCAAGTCATTTGACCAAATTATTTTCATAATAATTTTCCTTGTTTTTTACTATGAACATCTACGTTTCTATATTAATAGATATCCGTATATCTGTTCAAGCACGTGTCAGTTACACACACACACACACACACACACATATATATATATATATATACAGCAATATTGGTACACACGCACACACACACACGCACACACACATATATGTTTATATATATATATATATATATGTATGTATGTATATATATATGTATATATATGATAAAATAGATAAATAAATATATCAATAAATAAATTTGAAAGATTCAATATAATTTCGGCTGTGTGCAGATTTTCCCGTTTGAAAATTTTCCGATTTTGTTTTTTTTTTTATTTTCTTGAAATTCGGACTTTTTACCTGATTTCTGCCCTTTTATTCCATAGAAATTCCGCCATGTTATTTTACATAAACTTCATCACGTTGTTTTAAGTAATTTCTACCATGTTGGCGCGTTGAGCAAATGAAAGCGAAATTGTTTTTTATGGAACCGTTCTGGAAATTTGCGCGTCTCATACATGTATTTTTCTTTCAGTGTATTTAGGAAAAAGAAAAAAAAAGAAAAGGTGATTGTTGTGGCTTGCATTTCTCTTCAAGATAAAAGATGGCTTCGTTTTTCTTTTTTAATTTGATTAAGTCGCTCGCTCTTTCTTTTAATAAATCAGAATATCATTTCCCTTTCTGTTGCTGTATATTATAAAATACACCGAGTCCTATTATTTTAATATTTATATATTAGAAAAATATTTTACTGATGTAGTTCTCAGCTATTTTTCTTTCTTTTTAAACGGTACGTCGTTTTAAATATCTCTGTTTATGTTAAAAAGAAAATATTTCTTCTTTTAAATTCTTTTCATTAAGATAAATACTGTTTAGAATTTTTAAATTTAACAAACAGATAGGAACAATGGAAATTTCTTAATTCATGTTTTTTTTAAAGAACATTTCTTGAATAACAAATAATTAAGTTTTGTCGATGAAAGAAAAAATTAAATAATTAAAATAGAGTTTTACCGTGATTAGTTTATAATTCACTTTAAAATATATATATATATATATATTTATTTATTAGTTTTTAAGTCTACCTGTCAGACTGTAGTATAAACAGATGAAATATTTTACAAAATCGTGTTCTTATAAAATATCAATAATTATTTGAATACAAAAATATGAAAATATTTACTCTTTCTGCATTTTTATAAAAAAGATCTGTAATTTAAATTATATTTATGTTAATGAACCACTTGCTTTTTGACGGCGAAGTTTTGAGATAATGGCGTTATTTCAGTAGATGGTATAAATATCACTGGAAACAATATCAAAGTGGCGGCCACTTTTTTTTTTACCGACGTTTCTTCTATGAAAACGGACGTACATATAAGAGTTGTTTGGATAGGGATAAATTACTCTAGCATTCTTGAAAAAAAAATTAATAGGAATTAAGAAAAATAAACGAGTATTTTATGTTATCGTTTTTAGATTTGATCGTCTGCTTTTTTTTCTTATGTAATTGGAATTAGAGAGAAAAGCAGAAACGCAGTAAGACAATTACAAATTGAGACGCTAAGAAGAATAATTTCTATCTGTAAAGATATAAAAACCTTCCATTTTCTTTTTTTATATTTACATACACAGCAATTAATCGAGTCTAAATATCTCGTCAAGGTTTGTTATATTTCTAATTCTTTTTATTTTGGGTTCAAGATAACGCAGCGCTCACTTTCATTAACCATATTATATGCCATTCGTTCACTGCACGGAATGCGACTCGCACAATGTAGTGTTTTCTGAGCTTAAATGCTTAATATTATTTTCCTATTTAAAAATCACCGGTTGTGACATGCTCTTTTTCCGGGAGATATTAAGTCGGATTTTTTAATTTTTTTTTGTATCAACAGTTCAGAATACTTGTGCATGAGATTCAAACTCTTCTATTTTTCACATGATCCGCCTTGGTATAATTTTTAAAATCAAATTCTTGCCCAGGAGAATAGTTCAAATCATTGTATATAGGTTTTCGACAAAATATTTTTACCTTAATGTTGTATGAATAGAAAATATTTTCGATGTTCGTTCTTTTTTTTTTGTGTTTACTATGAACTAAAATGGAAAAATGAGTAAACTTAACATAAAAATAGATTCAGTTCCTTTCTTGCATAAATAGATGGTCTATGACGATAACTTTATTAATATTTATAAAAGTATGTGCGTGTAGTCATTTGATATCTGAGTGTTCTCTGGAAAGTTCGTTTTTCCAGTATTTAAAAAAGTGAAAAAATTGGATTAGCCAGCATTTTCCTTTGAGACGGAAGTGAATATATTTTATTCCAATTTAATTTTTAAACTCTCTAATTCTTTCATTAGGTAATTTAAATAATCCATAAAAACGGGTCTGTCAAAACGAAACAATGTATAAATAAAATATAATCTTAGAGTCTTATATTGAAACTTTTAATAGCGTCACTGCCACAACCATTAAAGCGTGACGTGGCATCGTTCGATTTGATTATATTTGCTGTCACTATATCTCACCGGAAGTGATTAAAAGAAACCATTGTATGAAATGGATCCTGGGAAATTTAAGCGTCGATTTACAATAACATTTTGTTTATGCAATCGACACTCCTTTTTGCAGTAGAATTTTCCATATTCTGTCTCTTTTACGATTCAGTAGCATTTCTTTAAATAATAACAATAATAATAAAACAATTTCCTGTGCTTACGGACAGACTGTAACGGCACAATTAATTTCCATTTGTAAATAAAAAAAATATCTCAGTTGAAAATAACGTGTTTTGGAAGACGGACCCGTGAATTGAAAATGGAAATCCCCAGAAACTTCAAGACAATGATTTATGAAAAAAGTTAATCATCTATTTGTTTGAAAAGAAAAAAAAACTAAACAGTAGTTATTTAAAAAGTAACGTTTATGGTTGGATTCTTTTCTGTGGGTCGTGTCTTGGAGATATCCGATTGCCGTGTTTAGTTCTATGCCAAGTTTACAGTCAAAAACGCACCACTTGTAAATTTATGCCCCCGCACACAAACACAAATACAGACAAAAAAATTGTCGCGGTAATCAGAATGGAAATAATGAAAATGATTATTCTTATGAATCAATGACGATATTTCTACGATTCGGGCAACGTTAACTCCGCATGGAAGCAGTTAAAGAGATTCGTTAAAAAGTTTCCCTTTCATGTCGATTTGTTGAAACCTTCTGCTTCGTTTCCTTTGGTTGATGGTCAACATGTTTTCGCATCGGTGGCAACGTTCGTTTTTTCCTTGTTGGTTTCAAAATAAGGGTTGAACTTCGTGTATGGAATTTGTAATTCGACATTCAGTGCTTTTATTTCGGAGATGGTTTTATGACCCAAGAGATGATACCAGTTCTGCCAGGTGAAACCTGGAAATAATAACAATAATTAAAATAATAATAAACAAAAATATAGTCATCTTCATCACCATTAACACACCACCACCAACACCACCACCACCACTACTATTACTACTTCTGCTACTACAATTGTTACTACTACTACTACTACTACTACTATTAATACTATGACTATTAATATTCATAATAATAGATAAATAAAAGCAAAAAGCCCCAAATTATTTTGGGGTATAAAAATACCAACGATAATAGAATAGTCCACACCAGATATTTTACTTTTTGAGCAGCACAGTAGATTTTGCAAGGTTATAAATGTAAGGTCCCTTTTGATAATCGAGTTCTTGAAAAAGATTGCCCGATGTTATGAGGCCTTTAGGTTATATTGAAGGGAGCTGGTTAATGTTTCTTTGATTCGGCTTTGTGTCATACTTAACCGAACTTCCTACAGCTTACATGTTTTATCCAGAATTATCATCATCAGAATTATCAGAAGGTCTTTTTTTTTAATCAAATCACCCCGAGCAAGGCGGTAACGCCACTGATGTGCAGGGGCTACGCAAGAGTGAAAAAATTAGAAGAGAGAAAGCCGGAAACCATATCCTAAACAGGGAACAAGGGATGAGCTTCTACACCTGTTCAATAGACGTGGGTGGAGTGTGAACCGGGCGATAGTTTAGTCTATCTACTCCAATTTTGTCGACGGTTTGGAATATGTGGAATTGTGTGGAATAGTGTAAGAACAAAATATACATTTTGAATGTTAAAATAGAAATTTATTAAAAGGAAAGAATAACACAAGTTATAAAAGTTAATGTGCAATTAGAAACATTATTAAGGAGTTAAGGGTAGAGTTCGTGTTCAATAATTAAGTTATTGGTACCAAGATTTGTAGAAAATGTTTGCAGTAGTAATTACTGAAAGAGTATATGCGTACGTATGTATGTATTCAGTAGGAATGTCTTTGGATGGAGAAGAAGAAGTAAAAGGTATCAGCACTCGAGAAAGAAGAAGAAAGAGAACAAGGTGCGACCTGACCTTATCTCCTGGTCGATTTGAAGTTGAAGTTACATTTTAGTTTTTTCTTTCTCGCGGCTTCCATCTGACTCTGTTGACCGGCCACAGAAGGTCTTTAAGTAATTAAACCTGGTCATGTGACCGGCTCCAGCGAGCATTTTCGCTTTTAGATGTGAAATAACGTCATTATGAATTTTCTGCTTTTAATCTAATCAGGATTCAGGATTTGCTTTTGGCACTGACTTATGAATAATCGTTTGAATCCTTGTTTTGCGGGTTTGGCTTTTTCCCAAATGCTTTTAGTCATGGTCTGGGTTTTTCCAAAATGTTTTTAATTTTTAATTTCTTATCCTTACAATATCTCTAAACAGTTCCTTATATTTCTTAATATAAACCGAAACACCTACTTCAAAACTCTAGAAAAAAGGTATGTAGTAATGTCTGCGCTAATATTTCCGACGTAAATGAAGCTTTTGCAGTAGATCTTTCTGTCGTACCATATGAAAAGCTTTTGTGAAATCTTATGAAACGTAGGGTATGGGCTTTTCTGCTTTTGTAATCCTAGTTTTTATGCACAAAGTTTCACAGTGCAAATTTTACATTGACTATATTAGATAAGATTTAAAAAAATAGGAAAAAACAGAAACTCGCCCGATAGCTTAGAAAAATGTACATTGGAAAAACTATGCTCGCGGCTATATGATTTAGTGCAAATGAAATTGTACTAATAGAGGTGAGACTGATGAAACTAGTATTCAGTCACTGAGGGGCCCTGAAGAAGAAACCATCGATAATCGATAGCCAACAAACAACTGATACATACATGAAAATAGATGAAATAATAATAATAATAATAATAATAATAATAATAATAATAATGGTCGTGGTGGTTATAAAATAAGTTAGGTACCTTCATTCATTTTCGATGTCTAACTTATAAAAACTGAATTTTTAAAAACTAAATTTTTTATTTTAGTTTTAATTGAAAGCTAATTTTCAAACAGAAATTATATTGATTAGAATAAAAAAGTGTGAGAGGTTTTTTTAAAAAATTTTGTATTTTACCAACATTTTTGAGCGATTGACACATTTGTTAATTCACAGATTTAAAAATCTTGCAAAAATAAAATATACATCTGTGACACATTATTTTTGGAACATTAAGAAATTTCGTGTTAAATTAATCTGACTGACAAAATCATTACTTATTTATAGCCTGGAATTTAGAATAAAACTATTTCTTAATAACAGAGTTGAAATTTTTTACCCATCCGCCGTATATCAAAACGTATTGACAGGTTGTTGATTGATAAGATAAAAGTGTATGGCGTTCATAAGTGACAAGCTGTTACATTTTTTTTTGGTAAGGGAAAGAAACTTTGACCTTTAGTTTGCACATAGAAATTACCATAAAAACAAAAAAAGTTTCAAATCCACACAAAAAATTAATTATTCTAAAAATATGAAGACCAAACGATTTGTATTAAACTTTTCAATTTTCGATAGGTAATATAATCGTTAATTATTAACTTAAAACTCTAACCGCAACAAATCTTTTAAGTATTTTAAAAATATTTTTGAAACTTTATAAATTATAATTACAAAACATATGAAAACAGTTCTTTAAAAATTTCATTAATAATCGAAAAAATATTTTTCTTTAGACTATAATGTCCTTAATTTTTATTATTTATTCAAGCGATTAAAAGCTTATCAAATTAAATGATATCACAGTTTTATTGCATTTTTTATTTTACTATCTGGGGCAGATTTCTGAATCAGAGGCCATATTTGAAAAAAAGCAGCTGATTTCTATTCCCGAATGAATTTTGCGTTTAACTAATGAAACCATTCACCGCAACAAAGTAAAATTTATTAAAATTTCATGGATTTACGTGGTAGGGGCTAACAGATGTAAAAAAATATATTTTTACCAAGATTTTTTTAAAATAACGTAAAGGCTATAGAACCCAATCTGTTCTGCTATTTAGAAACTGATTAATACCTTTTCCAATGGTATTCGCGTTTAAGTGAATGCAATGAATATCAACTGGAACTCGAACTCCCGATTTCTAGTTCCAAGCCGATATCCACTGCACCACAACGCACATCCAAGTAAGTTGATTTTTCAGCTTGTGTATATTGTAAAGTCCCATAAATTATTACAGGTTTTAACTCTATGTCTAGGTTGTGTTCATACCAGTTTCTAGGAATTATCTTCATGTAATTGTTGTGGAGGAGTTTTCGCACTGAAAGTTATAATCGTGCTATGTCGGTTGCTAACCGTAAATGTAAGGAACTTGATAATCTTCCTCTGTAAGCTGACTTCTTAGTATTCGGCTAACTGCCGACTAATATCAACTGCCTACGTAATAATATAATACATCTCTTCTCCCTCTAGCTATGAGTCAAATAATAGAACAGATTGGGTTCTATAGCCTTGGTTGGCAACCAGTCTACCGCAGAAAACAATGACAACCTACTGCGGGAGATCTTCTGCCCAGTCAGTCATGTCATTTTCGAGACATGATCGCCCGAAGCGTGTATCACGTATGGCACTTAACTGACTGAATGAACATAATAGTTGGAAAAAATTAAAGATTCTACTGGGCATAAAGTGGGGGATCGGTTATTTTTTTTTATTAAGTAATAAACTGATCCCCTACTAATTACTACTTAATCATATAATACATCTCTTCTCCCTCTAGCTATTAGTCAAATAATAGGAGAGATTGGGTTCTATAGCCTTGGTCGGCAACCAGTCTACCGCAGAAAGCAATGGCAACCTACTGCGGGACAATCTTCTGCCCAGTCAGTCATGTCTCTTTCGAGGCATGATTACCCAAGGCGTGTATTACGTATAGCCCTTAACTAACTGACTGATTATAATAGTTGGAACCATGAGTAAGGTTTCTACTGGTCATAAAGTGGGGGATCTGTTTTCTATTGTTATGAAGTAATAAACTGATCCCTTACTAACTACTACTTAATCATGTAATACATCTCTTCTCCCTCTAGCTATTAGTCAAATAACAGGACAGATTGGGTTCTATAGCCTTGGCTGGCAACCAGTCTACCCCAGGAAATAATATGTGGGATAATCTTCTGCCCAGTCAGTCATGTCTCGAAGGCGTGTATCACGTATGGCACTTAACTGACTGACTGAAAAAATCAACACTAATAGGTCCAGCATCGGGGTCATAGACCTCAAAAACAGAATATACAGTGTTACCCGGATATAAGAGAGTTTTCGGGACCGGATAAAGGTTATCTTATATCCAGGTTTATTTTATATCCGGGTTTGGTCTATTTTATGTACATTACCACAGGCTCTAATTTGGGTCCCTAGAACATCTCTCTTATATCCGGCTTCTTTAATACCATGGTCTCTTTTATCCGGATTATGCTGTACTTACTTATTAACATGGCATAACTTGAAGACTGTATGTATCTTTGGGAAAAAAGATCTTCAGAAACCATTAAAATTACAAAAAACTTGAAATTAAAATCTTAAAAACAAGCCACATGAGGGTTTTGTGATACCGACCGAGCAAAAGCGATGCACCGGATGTTCGCACTCTCACGACCAAAAAGCAAATGACCAAAACTAGTTGGTGCGCAGCCGGATTCGCGCAGTATTTCGGTTGAAAACTAAAAATCAATTAACTATTAAATTTCAGTTTGCGAGCCTACGCGAATTTTATTTATCGGTCAATGGGAAGCCCAGAATCAAATACGTATTTGAATTCCCAAATGATCTGCTGCGATTCAAAAAGAAGATATAAAAAGCCGATACAGAAAGCATGGCCAGACAGATAGACCCATACTCGAGAGAGACGTGAGTAATTAGTAGCTACCTTGCTCTAGTCAAGCGGCTTACTATGTTCGCCTCCCTTACTCCTCTCATCTTATCTTTCACTGTCTCAAAATTACTTACTGACCAAAGGAGCGAATACATCAAAGACATTCCTTACTTACAACACTCCCACATACCTAAGCATTAATTCTCTTTTCAGCATTTATTGCCATGAACATTTTAACGTCCGTTGGACCTATACTTCAAGTATTACTTTAATTGTAAAAACATTAATTGATATGTGTATATATAAGATGTTATTTTTCAACTCAATTTGCTTTTCTTGATTTATAATCATTTATGACTTATAGTGGGCTATCTACCACGAGGCCAAATTCTGTTAATCTGCAACAATATGCAACTACCGTTCACTAGAACGGACTCCCACTATAAACTGGAAAAGAATGGATAACCCACTAGAAGGATATCAACAATTCTAGTTGTTGTTAGAGCCCTCGGATAAATGGGAAATGGTTGCGATAGACTCATTCAAGGCATCCCCGGTAGCCTATGCTTTAAAGAAATACAAAACGTTGTACAAGTAATGTCTGCAGAAAGGGCGTTATCTATGTACAATATGTGTGATCTTAATTTTTTGTTTCGGTAAAAATATGCTCAGTAGAAAATGTCGTCATGTCATTCCTGATCTCATGTCTATGTTTGGAACCAGGAAAGAAAAGAGTGTTCAAAAGGAACCAAAGGAAATAAAATAACAATAATAGGGATTTTGTCAACGTATTCCATGTCCTCATCAAAACAGTAACTTTTGAAAAAGGGAAATTAAGCAATAAGAAAATGTCTATAAGTATTTGCAAAACTTTAAAAAAATGCTAGGACCTTGCTTGGGAGTTAAAAACAAAAAAGATTGCAAGAGAGGAATTGGTAAAGAAAAATATATTCAGTTAGAGGTTGGGAAAATATTCTAGGAAAATTGAAAGAGAGTATAAGAGAATCAAAGAAAAAAGAGACAAACACAGAGAGAGAGAGAGAGAGAGAGACAGAGACAGAGAGAGCAAGAGAGAGAGAGAGGAGGAGATAAAAGGCAACATACTAAATGTGGAAAGAAGAATGAGAATAATAGAGGGAGATAGATAAAGGTACAAACAGTGAGTAAGAGAGAGAGAGAGAGGGAGAGAGAGAGACAGAGTAAACAGAAAAAAAAATGATGCCAGAGAGATAATGAAGGAAAGCAGAAAATAATGTGAGAAAGATATATATATATATATATATATATATATATATATATATATATATACAGGGAAGTGAGAGAAAAAGAGAGAGCTAAAGGCTAACGTACAGAAATGTGAAAACAAGTGTGAGAATAATGAGATAAAAGTACAGAGTGAGAGAGAGAGAGAGAGAGAGAGAGAGAGAGAGAGAGAAAAGAAAAGTGAAAGAGAGAAAGTGATGAGAAAGAAAAATATATAGAGAGTACGAAAGAAAGCAGAAAACAATATGAGAGAGAGGGACGTTCAAAGAAGAGAGAGAGAGAGAGAGAGAGAGAGAGAGAGAGAATGAAAGAATGAAAATTGTAAGAACGAGAGTTGTGAGAAAAATAAAATTGTCTTGTGTTTGAAATAGTTATGCATTTTTTAGGCCTACCACGGACTACACAATATTCTTCGCCTCTACTTCGATTCATCTTAACTTATTTATAAATGGAACTTTGTCTGTGTGTGTGTGTGTGTGTCCCCGCTACGTATAGACTCCGAAACAGCTGAACCGATTTTCTTGAAAATTTACACAGTTGTACTATAAGTGTCTGCGAGTGTTCTTAGCTAGGTTTTGCGTCGAGCTACCCCCCGATAGATAAATACTGAAAATCGATAATCGAAAAAATCGGGTTATAGAAGTGGTCCGATTTTAATCAAATTTGATACACTCATAGACAAAGACATAAGAAACGATATTAAGAAGTTTCAAGGTTGCAGTTCTAACAATACTGCTGAAAATGGATAATATATATATATATGAAAGGCAAGATATTTGTGTGTGTGTCTGTTTATCTGCCTGTATGTCTGTATTTTTTTTTAGCCGTTTTATTTTAGTTTCTGCTTCGGGTTTTGTTCTAAGTAGGTATATTTTTTGTTCTTAGTCTCAGCATTGATACCATTTACTCAGAAGACTTATTTAGTCTCCGAAATTCAGTTTACGACGAAAAAACTTATTTGATATCGATATCAGGAAATCGAAATTTGACTGACATCCATTCATTTTTTTTTCAGTCTACGGTTTCGCTTTAACTGGAAACAACTATTGCTTTTTAGTCTTTCGTGCCAATGTCCAAAGAGGACCATGGATTAGTTTTAAAGCTTTCATTACACCTGAGCAACGCCGGGCTATACTGCTAGTATATATATACTATGTGCGATTAGTAAATTGTCGCAATTATTTTATTATTTCAAATATTCTTTAGTCTGAGTCTGAGTCTGAGCTCCAGGACCATGGATTAGTTTTGAAGCTTTCATTACACCTGAGCAACGCCCGGATATACTGCTAGTCTTAAAAAGGAAAGAAAAAATGGCAAAAAAATGGAAAGGAAAGTGTAAAGGAAGCGAAAGTGAAAAGAAGAACTAGAACAAGGCCTGCTATTTCAAAGAGAAGGAATGGTATGAGAGAAAGTTTATTAAGGAACAATACAAGAAAAAGGAAAGAGAGGAGATTAAACTATATACAATGAGTGAAGAGAAGTCTAAAAAGAGAAACTTTGACTCAGGGATGAGGAAGAAAAACATCCGACAAGAAAAAAAATTATCTGGTGAAGAAGAAAGGGCGAAAACATTTAATGAGGAAAGAAAATGAGTGAAAAGACGGCGAGATGGATAAACAGCATCGTAAATAAGGAGATCAAATTGCATCGTGTTGAAAAGTATTTAACACACACAATGGAAGCAGAAACGTACCGGATATGAATCCTTGGGCATGCCAGGTTTAGTTTCCGGTGGATAGGAGTGGCAAGCAAAAGGCGATCCTATTCAAATTGCTCTTTCATTGTTGTATCTGCAGTTGTCCTGAATGAGTGTTTTACAGTTGTATAGTCAATCAGAGACAAATGTCTGATCATGTACTGGCTTCAAACTCTGACCACATTTTATCAGTCAACAAACAAAAATTAGGTTTTCTAGAAAGAAGACGTCAACTTTTCTTTTTTTTCCACTTTTGAATACACTGTTATTTACATTGGAATTTGAAAATTTCTTTTTCATCAATTGTTTTCTGTGTTAAAACGCATTTTCCCTGATATTCTTTCTTTCATGAAATGCTACAACACTAGATTTGTGATTTGTCTCGTGTCATATATCTTTTTCTAAACATTTTTAATTAATTGATTAAAATAATATAATCCAGTCCATGTAAACATTCTGAATAGTCCGTATCATGTCACACTAATAGATAGATAGATAGATAGATAGATAGATAGATAGATAGATAGATAGATAGTGTTGGGACGCCCGCGCCTATTCGGCTATAATGGACTATTTCATTACTATGTAAAGTAATGGTGGCATCTACGTAGTAGAGTGTGCCGCGCAGCCGATCGACAAGTCAGTCGTAAACTTCCGGTGACGACCCGGAAGTACCCATTGCTCATACTACGTCTTACGAGGGTTGAGACGATTAACCTTTATTCTTGTATTGGATACTAATAACCTTTGTAAATACTATTTTCACGGAATACAGCAATTAACCTATTCCTGTTGTTGAGTTATTTATTCTTACTCATGACATAACAGATAGATAGATAGATAGATAGATAGATAGATAGATAGATAGATAGATATGAACAGAATGTGATAGATAGATAGATATGAACAGAATGAGATAGATAGATAGATAGATAGATAGATAGATAGATAGATAGAACAGAGTGAGATAGATAGATAGATAGATAGATAGATAGATAGATAGATAGATAGATATGAACAGAGTGAGATAGATAGATAGATAGATAGATAGATATGAACAGAGTGAAATAGATAGATAGATAGATAGATAGATAGATAATAGAACAGAGTGAGATAGATAGATAGATAGATAGATAGATAGATAGATAGATAGATAGATAGATAGATAGATAGATATGAACATATTTAGTGTCAAATGATTATCTTCATATATATATATATATATATATATATATATATAGGCGGTAAAATTCCGGAAAAGTTTTGTAAAATGCGGGATTAGGTTGTTAAATAATGCAGGAGGATCTTAGTAATATTGTTAAAATATTAAAACTGATCCAATAGAGAGCTCAATACAAACCAATTCAATTTACAGAGCAGATATTTATTTATTTATCCGTAAATTCAGATAAAACTTAGTGGGAAAATAGCCATTTTCTTGAAATATTGAGCGTATCCCCTTTTTCTTTCTGTACTTCTTCAAATATTTCTTTCTTTAAATATAACTAAGCCAATCCATTTTTCCCTTTTTTAATTATTCTACATTTGTATCTCGTTAATTCTACCAACTGCTTTTAAAAATCTGTCTTTCTTTCATTTTTGATTTCTTTCTAGAAGAAAATCCTATCCTTATTTTATCATATATTTTAATTTTCTTTACACTGAAGTTAACCAAATGCAACTGCAACTTCTACTCTAATAGCTTCTTTTCCTGCACTTCTCGCAAGTGAAACTCACTTCCGTATACTTGCTTCTCTGTAGGCTACAATCTCCAAGAATTTACATGCAATGTCGATAGCCATCTCTTGTCACTGCTGATAACAATACTGGAACATGCCACGGACCAAAGAAGCATCAGACCTATGCAAATTTCAGCGAGGACGTATTGTGGGCCAACATGAAATTGGTCTTAGTCAAAGGAAAATATCTGAAAATCTTTCAGTACCCCTTCCTACTGTTAATAAAGTGATCGTACAAGTCACCAGAGAGGTTGTGACAAAATGGGATCAATAAACTTCAATGGCCAAATCAGTCCCCGGATATTAACCCTATTGAACACCTTTGGGGCGTATTAGATCGAAAACCCCGAAAAAAGAACAGGGAGCCATCTTCTAAACCTGAGATTTTAGGATTATTCCGTGAAACGTGGCAAGAAATCCCCCAGGATGATATTTGTGAACCCATTCGCTAGCATGCCTAGAAGTGTTCTTTGCATTAAAAAAAAAGCAAAGGGGATGTCAACCAAGTATCAGTTATTAAATTTATGACCATATATAATTACTTCATTTGTATAAATTACTTGTTTAATAAAATAATTACTTGTTTAATAAAATAAACGGTTTCTGTGAGCTTCTCTTTAATTCTGTCAGGTCTGTAGATATCTGTAAGTTCAGATAAAACTTAGTGGGAAAATAGCCATTTTCAAAATGTTATTTTAAGGCATGCATTCTTCGAACCCTTTTAAACAGAGAATGAGGAAAATTCTAAGCCCCGAGGCTATCCCAAGCCCTTCTGTTACCTAAGCTAACCTCTGGGCTTAGAATTTTTCATAATTCTCTGTTTATAAGGAGTCGAAGAATGTATGCCTTAAAATGACATGTTGGAAATGGCTATTTCCCCTACTAAATTTTATTTGAATTTACAAATAAATGAAAAAATATCCGCTCTGTAAATTGAATTTGTTTGCATTGAGCACTCTATTGGATGAGTTTTAACATTTTCACGATATTACTAGGATCCCTCTGGATTATTTACCAATACTTCCCGGAATTTTACAGCCTATATATATATATATATATATATATATATATATATAAAAGAAATAGGCTTGTTCCAACGAGAGAAATTAGTATAGAATAAAAAGTGTGAGAGGACGTGAAAGTTTACTTCAAAGTGTATATTTATTGTTGTTGTTATTATACATGTTATGATATATTAAGTGTTCATAATGGTATTTGTGACACTATAATTACCATTGTGACAGAAAAGTATTTGACAATAAGTCTGTTCATATCTATCTATCTATCTATCTATCTATCTATCTATCTATCTATCTATCTATCTATCTATCACCCATTTTCACACACTCTAAAATCCTTCCTACACAGAACTGGTTGTTGTTGTTGTTAGAGTTGGTGTTTGTCAGAGCAGATGAACCGCCGCTCGTTAGTCAGCATGAATATAGACTTATTACCCGGACTTACTTCTTGTATATATTTGACTCATGCTAACAAGCATTCCTGAATCTGCTAACCGTGTACAGGTTGTATATCTTTTATTCAATATATATTTACATTTTTCCCGTCATATCTGTTTTTGTTATTATTATATTGGGTGGTTTTTAAACAAGAATCCACAACACTATCTAACACATTCTATCTATCTATCTATCTATCTATCTATCTATCTATCTATCTATCTATCTATCTATCTATCTATCTCAGTTGATCACATTATCTATCTATCTATCTATCTATCTATCTATCTATCTATCTATCTATCTATCTATTCTATCACAGTTGATCACATTATCTATCTATCTATCTATCTATCTATCTATCTATCTCAGTTGATCACATTATCTATCTATCTATCTATCTATCTATCTATCTATCTATCTATCTCATTGATCACATTATCTATCTATTCTATCTATCATATCTATCTATCTATCTATCTATCTATCTATCTCAGTTGATCACATATCTATCTATCTATCTATCTATCTATCTATCTATCTATCTATCTATCTATCTATCTCAGTTGATCACATTATCTATCTATCTATCTATCTATCTATCTATCTCAGTTGATCACATTATCATATCTATCTATCTATCTATCTATCTATCTATCTCAGTTGTCATTATCTATCATATCTATCTATCTATCTATCTATCTATCTATCTATCTATCTATCTCAGTTGATCATCATCTATCTATCTATCTATCTATCTATCTATCTATCTATCTATCTCAGTTGATCACATATCTATCTATCTATCTATCTATCTATCTATCTATCTATCTATCTATCTATCTATCTAGTTGATCCATATCTTATCACTATCTATCTATCTATCTATCTATCTATCTATCTATCACCCATTTTCACACACTCTAAAATCCTTCCTACACAGAACTGGTTGTTGTTGTTGTTAGAGTTGGTGTTTGTCAGAGCAGATGAACCGCCGCTCGTTAGTCAGCATGAATATAGACTTATTACCCGGACTTACTTCTTGTATATATTTGACTCATGCTAACAAGCATTCCTGAATCTGCTAACCGTGTACAGGTTGTATATCTTTTATTCAATATATATTTACATTTTTCCCGTCATATCTGTTTTTGTTATTATTATATTGGGTGGTTTTTAAACAAGAATCCACAACACTATCTAACACATTCTATCTATCTATCTATCTATCTATCTATCTATCTATCTATCTATCTATCTATCTATCTATCTATCTATCTATCTATCTCAGTTGATCACATTATCTATCTATCTATCTATCTATCTATCTATCTATCTATCTATCTATCTATCTATCTATCTCAGTTGATCACATATCTATCTATCTATCTATCTATCTATCTATCTATCTATCTATCTATCTATCTATCTATCTCAGTTGATCACATTATCTATCTATCTATCTATCTATCTATCTATCTATCTATCTCAGTTGATCACATATCTATCTATCTATCTATCTATCTATCTATCTATCTATCTATCTATCTATCTATCTATCTCAGTTGATCACATATCTATCTATCTATCTATCTATCTATCTATCTATCTCAGTTGATCACATTATCTATCTATCTATCTATCTATCTATCTATCTATCTATCTCAGTTGATCACATTATCTATCTATCTATCTATCTATCTATCTATCTATCTATCTATCTATCTCAGTTGATCACATTATCTATCTATCTATCTATCTATCTATCTATCTATCTATCTATCTATCTCAGTTGATCATCTATCTATCTATCTATCTATCTATCTATCTATCTATCTATCTATCTCAGTTGATCACATCTATCTATCTATCTATCTATCTATCTATCTATCTATCTATCTATCTCAGTTGATCACATATCTATCTATCTATCTATCTATCTATCTATCTATCTATCTATCTATCTCAGTTGATCACATATCTATCTATCTATCTATCTATCTATCTATCTATCTATCTATCTATCTATCCAGCGTGATACTGACTGTGCAGACTGTTTACATGGACTGGATTATATCATTTCAATCAACGCATATATCTGTACTCTTTTGTGTTCGGTGTTGGAGGCGTTCTTATCGATTTCCTCGATCAGCCAGTCACCTTAAGTAATCTATCTGTAGATCAATAGTTCTTCTCTAATTCGTCCGAATACAGCAACAAGAGCAGTGAATAAAATAAAAGAAAATGGCTGCCTTGGAAGGTTTCGGAAGAGAAAAGAGAGCAGCTCATATTTTTTGGATATCTAACGCGAGAGTCACGGTCAAAAGAGTGTCTGCTGGTAAGTTTGGAATCAAACGAAGCCAAGAAATCTACACCAAAGCGGAAAATGAACGTGTCTGTCTCGAATTGTAATGATGCAGCCAATAAAGCAATAAATAAAAACGAAAACAGATATATTAATATAAGTAATGGAAGAATTGAAACACAGAAAAGGCAGACATAATTTTAAAGTCTTATCCTGCTTTGCAACAATTACCACTTCACACACACGCACACACACACACACACACACACACACACACACACACACACACACACACACACACACACACACATATCTGTGTGTGTGCGTATGGAATACATGGTTAAAAGCAATCTTAGTCTAACCGTAATGATGAGCTATGAGAAAGCGAAACAGATCTGTCTGCAGATGACTATATATATATATATATAGATATTTTAATTCAGATACTTCAATCAAAGGGAAAAAAGCAGGAAGGTAAATTCCAAAAACCCGATCCTAATTAATATTAAAAATTTTATTTTAATATTAAAAAATGATACAGGAAGAGAGCTCCATGTCATAAAATATTACAGAGCAAATATAAATTAAAAAAGGATTAATTCAATGATGTCCAATGGCCATTTCGATATCGAAATGGCCATTCAATATCATTGAATTAATACTTTTTTAATTTATATATATATATATATATATATATATATATATATATATTGGATGATTGTTTAATTACTTAGTTTTTGGTAAAAAGAAATTAGACCAGTGCACATTTGTAATAATAAGTGTTCAATAAAATTATATTGTAGAACTTTTGAATATTTTCCATTTGTTTACGAGTTATTACGCAACCTAGGTTTCTATCATGAGTGGTCTCTTCAGCCCATTTGCAATAACTGATTTTACCTTTTTTAAAGAACGCTAACATGACGGTGTTATTTTTTCTTTGAGCGCTCACGTGGCAGAGAATTTTTGAACGCGCAATTTTTAAAATTACAAGAAATTATAACTTTTTTGCCACGTTAGCGTTAAGAAAAAACACTGTTACGTGAGCATTCTTAAAAAAAACCTAGGTCGCGTAATAACTCGTTTACAAATGAAAAAAAA
Organism: Ascarosepion bandense; assembly: GCA_037127315.1. NCBI lineage: Eukaryota > Metazoa > Mollusca > Cephalopoda > Sepiida > Sepiidae > Ascarosepion > Ascarosepion bandense. The sequence goes on from JBBBDQ010000973.1 coordinate 1,594,973, forward strand.
AAGTATATATATATATATATATATATATATATATATAGAGAGAGAGAGAGAGAGAGATAGAGAAAGAGAGAGAGAAAGAAATATTGATAAATCAGGTATATAAATAGATATAAACAGTGTATTTATACCAATCAACATCGTTGGGCGACTGTGTCAAGATTCAATTCAAAATTCATACTGAATCTTGGCCCCAAAATCAATTTGAAATGTCATATTAGCAGTTATCATGCATTTTATCCCTATGTCCAATCTATCTATCTATCTATCTATCTATCTATCTATCTATCTATCTATCTATCTATCTAATACTATGTATGTATGTATGTATGTATGTATGTATGTATGTATCTATCTATCTATCTATCTGTCTGTCTGTCTATCTAATACTATCTATCTATCTATCTATCTATCTATCTATCTATCTATCTATCTAATACTTACTTATCTATCTATCTATCTATCTATCTATCTATCTATCTAATACTATCTATCTATCTATCTATCTATCTATCTATCTAATACTATGTATGTATGTATGTATGTATGTATGTATGTATGTATCTATCTATCTATCTATCTATCTGTCTGTCTGTTTATCTAATACTATCTATCTATCTATCTATCTATCTATCTAATACTCTCTATCTATCTATCTATCTATCTATCTATCTATCTATCTATCTGTCTGTCTGTTTATCTAATACTATCTATCTATCTATCTATCTATCTATCTATCTAATACTCTCTGTCTATCTATCTATCTATCTATCTATCTATCTATCTATCTATCTAATACTATCTATCTATCTATCTATCTATCTATCTATCTATCTATCTAATACTTACTATCTATCTATCTATCTATCTATCTAATACTATCTATCTAACTATCTATCTATCTATCTATCTATCTATCTAATACTATCTATCTATCTATCTATCTATCTATCTATCTATCTATCTAATACTATGTATGTATGTATGTATGTATGTATCTATCTGTCTATCTATCTGTCTATCTAATACTATCTATTTATGTTCAGTGTTCATAATCTATCTATCTTTTTTCATTTCTTCCTTCATCTTCGTATTTAGTGCATTTTATTCGTCACCACGCAAACCCTAATCAGCGGAAAATAAGTCTTGTTCAGGCGGATCGTCCTCATCAAAATGAATCTATTACCTCCCCGGATATTCAGAATTCTGAAATTTAAATTTAGAAACTCCTCTGAAGGTGAACATCTACAAAGAGATTGAAACACATTATATATACACTCTACTCTCTCTCTCTCTCTCTCTCTCTCTATATATATATATATATATATATATATATATATATATTTATTATAAATTATGTTTTAGAACATGTACATAATTTCTTCTATATATGTCCTCTTCCCATATGATTGTAGGGAAGAGGACATATATAGAAGAAATTATGTCAGTCAGTTATGTGCAATACGTGATACACGCTTGGGCGATCATGTCTCGAAAGAGACATGACTGACTGGGCAGAAGATTATCCCGCAGTAGGTTGCCATTGCTTTCTGCGGTAGGCTGGTTGCCGACCAAGGCTATAGAACCCAATCTGTCCTGCTATTTAACCCATAACTGGAAGGAAGAGACGGATTAATACCTTTCCCAAGGGTATTTGTGCGCAAGTGAATAAAATGGATGCAACTGGAATTCGAACTCGGCTCCCCGGTTTCTCGTTCCGAGCCGATATCACTGTACCACAACGCACATAACATATTTTATAGTAAATATTCACTGCCTATACATCATATATCGAGCACTGTTTAAAGTTAATGTTTTGGACGGAAAAAATTTTTCGTTTTTCTCTCCTCACTCTATACTCACTCGGATATATATATATATATTTGGCCTAAAATATTTTGAGCCTTCGCATATGCTAACAAGTGAAAAATAGGTCAACCCAAAATGATAAGTAGAGGTCAGCTCTACAAAGCATAAGTGCGTTAAAAAGTAGTCAACACAATCTTCTTCTTCAATGTCCTGTGTCGGTTTAGGACGAATGCGGTCACGGTCCTCCACATCTCCTTATCTCTTGTAGCTCTTAACATCCTTTCTCTTCATACATCTCCCAAACATTGCTTTGCTATCTATCTGCTCAAGTCTATCAAGTAGGTCACGCGTTGTTTCCCCCTCTCTTTTCTTCCCTCTATCCATCCAGTGAGAATCAGATTCTCCAAGCCTTCTTTTCTCATTACATGTCCCAGAAACTTCAGCTGTTTTTTCCTGATCTTAAGTATCAGTTTTCTTTTTGTTTCCATTCACTGCAAAATCTCGTTGCTCGCATATTCGGTCTATAGCATCCCCATCATCATAGTGTAGAACTACGTTTTGGTTGCTTTCAGTCTTTTCCTCGTCTTTGATGTGATTGTCCAGCATTTTCTGCCATATTGAAAGACAGCATTGTCCCTTATATTTAACAGTATATGTTTAGAAAATTATTTGCTGCCTCGATGCACTAAATGTATATATATATATATATATATATATATATATATATATATATATATATCACAACCCAGGTTTTTTATGCGTTACGCAGTCATCAAGTGAATATTACGAACTGACCGTTTAAGGAATTTGAATTTAATTCACTCAATGTTCATGGGAATTAAATCTTCTAATGTTAGGATACTAATTTTTTTAATTTATCAAGAGTAAAATTTAAATCGACAAAAATTCCATAGGAATAAAAAATAAATAAAAGATGAAAATATTGACATTTTATTTTAGTTTTTTATCAAAAACGTTGAAATTGTAGTCACCAACAGATTTTTTAAATTAGTTTTAAGAAGACAGAATGGATTCTTTTCAACAAAGGCAACAATCGAAAACTCGAACTGCGAATTGGAGACACCAACATTCAAGCAAGAACAAAAGTTTGCATTGACGGTAAGTGCAACACCAGAAGGCGCGTCGAGATAGCGAAAGATGCTTTCTAAAAACAAAAAACAATATCAAGAATCAGAAAAATGTTGAGAGAAAAAACGAAAATAGTACCGAGTTGTTATATAAGATCTTCATAAATGGAATATCTTATATAATTATATAATATATAAATCTTTATATATATCTGTTATATAATTTATATATATCTATTATTTAATATCTTTGCATAGATCTGTTATATATCAGTTATATAATTATATAATATCTTTATATATATATCTGTTATATATATATATATATATATCTGTTATATATATATCTGTTATATATCTGTTATATAATTCATATATATCTGTTACATAATATCTTTATATATATGTTATATAATTATATAATATTTTATATACATATATATATGTGTTATATAATTATATAATATCTTTATATATATCTGTTATATATATATATCATATAATAACATAATATCTTTATATATATCTGTTATATCTGTCATATAATATTTATATAGATATCTGTTATGTAATATCTTTATATATATATCTATTATATCTTTATATATATCTGTTATATAATAATATATCTTTATATATATATATATGTTATATATGTTATATAATATATATATATCTGTTATATAAATACTTTATATATATATATATATATTATGTTTTTATATATAACTCTTATATAATATCTTTATATATATCTGTGGTATATCATATCTTTATATATATCTGTTATATATCTGTTATGTAATTCATATATATCTGTTATATAATATCTCTATTTGTATATTTGTTATATATCTGATAGATAATTATATACTATCTTTATATATGTTATATAATATCGTTATGTATATCTGTTATATCTGTTATATAATATATTAATATATATATATGTTATATCTTTATATATATATCTGTTATATAATATCTTGATATATATATCTGTTATATATCTTTTATATAATTATATCATATATTTATAGATATCTGTTATTTAAAATCTTCCTATATATCTTCCTATATATTAATGAATGCTGGGAAATCTTCTGAGAGATATAGATGAGTCTTGAGGCAACAGAAATATGGTCATACAGAAGATTGCTGAGAATATCATGAACTGAACATATAAGCAATGACATAGTTTTAGGGAAAGGACACGTGTGATTAACATCAGGAAATGATAATTGATATTTCTGAGACTCATAATGAGAAAAGAGGGCTTAGAAAACATAATACTAGGTGGATATATTGAAGACAAGAGGAAAGCAATGCATAACACACCTAACTTGCTTGTGTAAACTTTTAGAAGAACAGGGGTTAGGATAGATAGCATAAATACAGCTTTTCATGAGAGCCGCAAAGGACAGAATATTTCAGAGAATTATGATCGCCAACTTTCTGCATGAACTCGAAAAATAGAAGTAGTAATCCAGTCAGTTAGATGCCATACGTGATACACGCTTTGGCGGGCATGACTCTCCACATCTAAATAACTGTTGACTTTTTCAGTTAAATGCTACACGTGATACACGCTTGGGAGATCATGTCTCTTTCGAACCATGACTGACTAGGCAGAAGATTTGTCTGCAGTAGGTTTAATTTTCTTTCTGCGGTCGACAGGTTTCCAACTAAGACTAGAGTTGGAAATCTCTCCTGCTATTTAACCCATAGCTAGGGGGAGAAAAGATGGAATTGTACTTTTCCCAAGGTATTGTCAATGCAACGAATTCAAATAGATTTCGAACTCTGCTCTAAAATTTCACCTTCGAGTCGATATCCATTTCATCACCATGCATAAGAAGGGTCCAGAAATGAGTCAATTTTGATGGAGATTTTAGTCTAAATATTATTGGGACAATAGTATTTCTTACCAAATAAAACGGGTTTGAAATGTATACAAGTTAGCTTTGTCCTCGCGTATAAGTATGTATTCAACTTAATTCTGGCTTGGGTCGCACGCATCTTACTGATGGCGCCACCCAACGATCAATAATGCTGAGGAGAATGCTATTTTCTACTACGAAACGTACGTGTTCTATGTTTGAGTCTCTTAACATATCCACATACTGACCGGCTTCTTCATTTTTTAATTCTCCACCTTTCTTTTCTGCTATTTTTCCACTTCTTTCCTTTCTTTATCTTCCTTTGTTCAATCTTTTCATTATACCCAACTTTTTTCCTTGTCTTTCGATAAGGATGTGCGTTGTGCTACAGTGAATATCGGCTCGGAACGGGGAGCCGAGTTCGAATTCCAGTTGAAACCCTTTTATTCACTTACGCGCAAATACCCTTGGGAAAGGTATTAATCCGTCTCTTCCTTCCAGTTATGGGTTAAATAACAGGACAGATTGGGTTCTATAGCCTTGGCTGGCAACCAGTCTACCCAGAAAGTAATGGCAACTTGCTGCGGGATAAATTTCTGCCCGGTCAGTCATGCGTCTTTCTAGACATGATCGCCCAAGTGTGTATCATGTGTGGCATTTAACTAACATATAATAATATAAATAATTATATAAAAAATAATGTTCTTGAAATATAGAAATATTGTCAGGCTTAAATAATTTTCAAAGGGTTGATAACCTGTAAAAAATCAAATCGAGCAATCACTTTTTCTCTTCCTTTTTTACGTTTTTTACGTTTCTTTCACGCGCCTCTCCTTTTATCTCTTTTTCTATTTTCTTCTTTCTTTTTGCAGCCTTTTTTTACTTCTTTTTCACCTTTTTCTTCTCATACTACATCCTTTTCCTTCTATCACTCCGTTCCTATTATACGCCATTTATCTCTCTTCCTCTTTTTTTCCCTATCCTTTTCTTCTTATTTTCTCAGTCCGCCTCCTTTTCTCCCTACCTCCTTCTTCTCTCCTTTTAACTCTTTTTCCGTTTTCTTTTTTCTGTTTCCTCTTTTTTACGTCTTCCACTTTTTTCTTTATGCTCAAATACCTCGGTAAATTTTTGTTTTATGTGCCGACGGCTATTCCCCCTTCAAATATTTCGAAAATAGCATTATTTCTGTGCAAATGTATATGCTGAACTCAAATCAACAATTAGTTATTGAAGAAACTTACCTTTTTGCTTTGAAAGTCCATAAATAAAACGAACTATATCTCACACTTTTTCTCTCCCGTAACTCTCACGAAGTCATGTAATTAACTGCAGAATGACGTTCTACTTAGGCAGCAATTTTCTGTCGATTTTTGGTCGATTTTCTTCCTTTGCTAAAACTTCCGGCGACGTACCTCCTGTTATGAAAGTAATAAGCGTAGAAATACAATAGCGCATTACTTTCATTGCCGGAAGTACATTGCCGGAAGTATCAGTGAATGAAAAATCGACCAAAAATCTGCCACAATTCGTTCACATACGCAGCACGTCATTTTGCAGTTAATTACATGACTTCGTGAGAGTTACGAGAGATAACAGTGCAAGATATAGTTCGTGTTTTTTATGGACATTTAAATAAAAAAAAAAAGGTAAGTGTCTTCAATAACTAACAGTTGATTTGAGTTTAGCATATACATTGGCACAGAGATAATGCTATTTTGGATAAATTTGTAGGGGAAAAGCCGTCGGTACTTAAAACAAAAATTTACCAATTCATCTTTTCGTACTCTTCATTTACGCTCTTCATTTTTTGGTCCTGGGTATGACGGTAAACTGCATCCAGCAGCAAGATTGGGAGGTTTCGAGAAGCTTGGAACTACCTCTCTAATTGCTGTTGTTCCCAGGTTCACCCTAACCTGGAGTGGTAGCACCTGTTAGGGTCCTAGCTATGGGAAAATATTCAACCCCCAATCTGGAGTCAAAACACTATGAAAGTATAAAAATAGACTTTTATAGAAAAATATACAATTTTTGAAGGAAAACTATTACCAACAATACATTTTTGAAGAAAAAAAAATATTATCAGTAATACATTTTTTAATACAAAACTAGAAGACATCTTCCGTTTTCTAAAATTAAAAAAAGATTAAAAAAAAAACTTTTCATCAAACTCTGACTAAATTAACCTTCTCACTATAACTGAACATTAAAAAAATTACCTTAAACACAAACTTTTTGTCATTAAATAACCCACAGAGGTTGATATGCTGTTAAACAAAACTCAAACTCTTCATTTCTTCTTTTTTCTACCCACTCATTTCGTTTCTTCCTCTCGACTTTCTAGCTTATCCTTTTCTCTCTGCTTCCCAATTCCACTAAACCTCTTCTTTCTTCTCTCTGAAACCATTTTTGATTCTTTCAATGTCTTTCCCTAAAGAGTCAGACACTATAGATAAAAAAATTTATACATCAGGTGAAAAATCGCGTACTATTTGAAAATAACGTGACACTGCATTGACCACATTCATGGCTTGGGGGTTTACGTCTGCGAACATACAACACGGGTTTTGGAACTCTCACTTGAATCTCTAGACCATTCTTACACGTGTCGCCGTCTCTCTCTACTAAACTCAGTCGGCTATCTCTTCTTTCTTTACAGCTTCTCTTCCTCTGTTTTATACTAGATGTCAGCTCAGATAATATATTTCCTCTCACCCGTTCGCTAATATATTTTTGTTCCGTGACTTCAATGCCGACCATGCCAAGTGGCTAGAAAACTCTGTCACTGATCTTGCTGGTGTCTATACTCTGAACTTCTCAATTACTTAGTCTCTCACACAAGTGGTGGATTTCCCGACGCATTTCCCCAGTAAGCCTGTATGACCTGCTTCCATTCTAGATCTCTGCTTCACTTCTAACCCTAACTCATGTCATATCCTGCAGCTTTGCCTTCTCAACAACTCTGACCATGCTGTGATTTCCGTTACTATCTTTTTTCTTCACTACCTCCTCTCAGGAACGTCATACCAGCAAAATATCTTGCTACTGCATAAGAGCGGACTGGCGATTTCACTTGTGATGTCCTTTGGAATAAAATTTTCAATCTCCCTGTTGAAGACTGTCTCTATGAGGTTTTCTCCTGGGTAAAAGCAGGTAGCCAAAAAAATCAGACTTAAACCTCATTCGTCTCTTTGATTTTCTCCTTGTTCGGTCGATATTGCCCACATGAATCGATTCTTCCGGGTTTACCAAAGCAACGCGTCTCCACTAAAATAGGCGCGTCTTTGTCTCTGCTCGTAACGAATGCAAGCGTGTCCTAAATGATGCTAAGCCGTTGCTTACTGATAGAATGAAGCAGCGTATAGCATCTCGCAAGTTTGGCTCTAAAGACAACTCTGCAAAATTGTGCTAAGCAGCAGCAAAACCCTCAGTCCCTTCTCTATTCAATCAATTTGCGAATAAGTTTGAGTGCTTTCCCTGTAAATTCTCTTGACACTTGACTCGTCTGGAGTACCCACACCCGACTTGAAGCAAGGCACAATTGAGTGATGTATACATAACCCCATCCTTAGTTTCTAATATAATTTTTAAGTTTGACTCTAATAAGGCGAACAGAGGTGAAGGTATTACAACCATCATCCTAAAGAAATGTGTCCTTGAATTATATCTTGTTCTCTCCAAACTCTACAACTATTACCAGACTACTTCCTGTTTCCGTGCTCGCTTTAAGTCCTCCTTAGTAGCTCCTGTTTTTTTAAAACTCTAGGAAGCTCTCTGACACCTCTGTCTCCCTATCAGCCTCCTACCGCACCTTGATAAAATGTTCGAGGCTATCATTAATGCTGAAATGGTTCATCATCTCACATTTCCAAACCTACTCTTTGACAACCAGTATGGCTTTCAGTTAGCCAGGTATATCATTGATGTGCTAACAGCCATCACTGAATATATATATATATATATATATATATATATATATATATATGTATACCAAGCTCATGATAAGAACGTCGAAGATCGAACTGTTGCCTTGGAGATAGCGTTTGACAGGATTTGGCATGCGAGTCTTTTGAGCAAGCTACAGGACTGCGGTTTTTCTGAATGTTTGTTCAATGTAATCAAATAATTCCTGCCTTATTGTGAAATAAAGGACCTTTTGAATGGGTATGATTCAAGACCTTTTATCCGAACTCGAACGTCTCTCAAAGCTCTGTCCTAGGTCCTACACTTTTTTCTGATCTTCATCTATGATCTTCCTGGGGTAATAAGTTCCCAAGTCGGCATCTATGTGGATGACAGCAATATTTACTGCAGTCTCGACAACAAACCAGCCAAGGCTGACAAAGTAAATGTTGTGGAATCCGGGTGAGGAACTGCACAAAATAATGAACAACAAAAGCAGATATGGAGATAGAATAGTAGGTTATATATATATATAGGTAATATATAAACTTGAAGGCAGGTTAGTAAATCCAAGAATACTATTAGTAAGAAATAAATATATAGAAGTCTTGAAGGGAAGTCATTGGAAATAATATATCTGTGTATATTATTCTAGCTAAATAGAGCTCAGTGTCGGTAGTGTCTGGGTAACACTCTTGGTATCTTACGTATCAGTTCCGGTACTCTCCGATAGCTCTAACGGATCTTTACGATTACGCTCAACTGCTGTTCTCTCTATGGCAGGAGTATATGTATACTCAGCCGAATCCATTATCATATGCAAAAGGGGAGATCCCACAACAGTAAACCTCTCGGAAAGAGCTTTTAATCTGTGATGGATTGAGGCAAGAAGTGACTCGTAAATTTTAATGCTTCCAAAATGAAGCTGCTTTCCTTTACCTACCATAGAAAGTATTTCTTACATTCCATCTTCCGGAAAGCAACACACTGCGCCTTCTTAGCGTCACACTCTCAGTCGACCTCAAGTGGAACTACATTTAGAGAACGTTCCGCTCCTGTGTCGGGACAAGAGGTTTTTATTCGTCAAAATCCATTTTACACATTTATAAATGTACCATTCGTACGTGCATTGAATACTGTTGTCATATCTGATCGGGAGGTCCTGCTATTCAACTCGGGGTTCTCGAAAAAATCCAAAGGAGGATCTGCAATGTAATCGTTCGCGATATGCCAGCTCGACTTTAGTCACTTTTCCACCGACGTGATGTGGCTTTCCTCTGTCTTTCATCCGAATATTATCACGTCTTTGGAGAGGTTCTTTCCCTGGTGCACCGACCACATGAATTTACCCGTTCTACTCGATTGATGCTAGATTTTACAATCAAATGTAACTGCCACTTTAGCAGCTTCATCTTTCGCACTTCCCGTCTGTGGAACTCCCTTCCATATACAAAGCACTGAAAAGTTACCGGATCGTGTCAGAACCTTTTTCCAGATATAGTTCAGTCTTATTCTGTAATGTGGATTGTGCTGTGTGCAACATCATTTACTGTATTTTTTTGGAATGGTCTAAGATTGCCGACGGAATTATTTATTTGTACTGATGCACATTCGGACATGTTCTAATTCCTGTACTTTATTTTGTATTATGACATAAATAATATTAATTTAATGGATTTTATGATAGGTATGGGTTAAGACGTGCGTCGTGGTGCAGTTGATATCGGCTCGGAACGAGAAATCGTGAAACAGAGTTCGAATTCCAGTAGAATTTCTTGCATTCACTTACGCGTAAATACCCTTGGGAAAGGTATTAATCCGTCTCTTCCTTCCAGTTATGGGTTAAATAACAGGACAGATTGGGTTCTATAGCCTTGGCTGGCAAACAGTCTACTGGAGAAAGAAATGGAAATCTACTGCAAGATGATCTTCTGCCCAGTCAGTTATGTCTCTTTCGAGACATGATCGCCCAAGCGTGTATCACGTATGGCCCTTAACTGACTGATGGGTTAAGAATATATGAGGTATGGTTAAAGAAATATACTCTGAAATGAAAATTATAAGATATTTGGCGGCAAGAAAGTTTGAATGACGTAGCTTAAAAACGTAGGCTTGCATAGGGAACAGTCACACACAGTGTCACAGATTGCCTTTTATATATATAGATTATCAAACATATTGTAAGAGGAACATTTTGCAATGTTTACATAAGACAGTAATTTTGTTTATTTAATAGATCCTTTTTTAAGAAATTTTATAATGTACTGTCTTTCATATAGACACAAGAGGGATGGATCATTTAAAAGTTTACATATTCCCGTTACTTTTTTTAATTTTCCATTTTATTGTTGGTGTTTTATTGGTTTCTTTCAAGTACTAAACATATTTGAATACGGAAGGTCATTTCGGTATTTATTATTATTAAAGGAAGAAATATGGTGATAAAACTTTCCCTTAAACGAATTTTCAGTACTCCTTACATAAATGTTTTTATTTCTAGGGTTTTCAGTAGAAGAAATAGTACATTGGTAAACAAAAGATTCTGTTATGCATTTATTTTACGATGGGCATTCTATAAGGTCTCTACAATTACATTTTTTATTGTTTAAATTATTGATTCCTTTTTTGGAATTATTCTTATTTTCGTTTTAATTTAAGTTTTTACTTAAAATGTTATTATTACGTTTTTATAATATTTTTAGATTATCAGTTCAACTATAACTTAATTTTAGTGTATTTTTATTGAAAATATGATTTGTGAATTATTGTTTGGAAAATATTTCTCTGTCAAAGCGTAACATTTTTGGCCTAATTTACTGCTAACAATTTGGTTGAAGGGAGGTGTGTACGAAATAATTTTTCTATTTCTATTTTTTATTCGGGGCAGATATTCTCTTTTGCATATTTAATATTAGGCCATTTTTATCCACTATTTTTAAAATCATTATTATAAAATTATTGTGTTTACTAAATACTTCTTCATTTGCAGAATTTCTACTAATTCTATCTTCTATGGATTAGGGTAAATGTTTTATAATGGATGGATGATTTGTTAGATTTTCGGTAGATATAACAAGGATTTGTATTTTCTATATTGCTGGTATATATTATTTATTAAATCTAATGTCACATCGAGAAAATTTACTTTTTTTATAATTGTATTAATAGTAACTTATGAGTTTAGGTTTATAAACTCTTTATATATTAACTTCCTAATTTTATCAAATTTAAAATTTGTGGAATTTCTCACAAGCTTAAGGCCATCGTCCCTGTTTAATCTAATATCTTCTGTATTTATATACATATGGCCATAAGATCAGATAGAATAAATAATGCATCAAGATTGGAAAAATCGCAGAGTTGAGTGATCTCATGGTAATGTCAAAGTTTTCCATTTTTTATCCAGTATTCTTTATTATGAATGAGAACTGATTTTTTGCGTGCAAAATGATGTTACGTTCCTCCTTCGATAGATCTGAGCGAACAGTGGCAAATTCCAATGTAGTTAAAAAGAATTCCCTTTATTCCTATATATTAATTTGGATTAGAGAACAATTGTTTTTTCCATTATATTACTGAATCAATTAGTTACATTGGTGGGATCAGTTCATAGCTTTAATCAAACACCCCCCACCATATATATATATATATATATATATATATATATATATATATATATATATATACAGTACTGTGCAACACTATTAGGACAAGAACTGTTTTATCTTTTATGAGGCATCAAAATAAAGTTTAAAATCACCCCTGTCCCAACACTTTTGTACACTACCGGTAGTGTGCTAAAGTATTAGGACAGTTAAAAAGCTAAATCTTTGTAAGAATTATTTAACTATAAAGGAAGAGGAAGGAAGGCTCCGGAATTTGAATTGGCCCCAACAAAGCCCTGATCGCAATACCATTAAACATCTATGGGATATTTTGGAAAAAAAAGATAAATCTAATGTTTCTTCGCAAGACACACTTTGGGAACAAATACAAGCTGCTTGACAGGAGATACCATTAGATACATTGAAGAAGCCTGTGATATCAATACCTGACAGAATGAAGACTGTGATCAAATCAAAAGGCTATTATACTAGATAATCAAATAAAATTACTTTAATTAAATTGTTTATTTTCTGTCAAAATGCCTCATAAAAGATAAAACAATTGTTGTCCTAATACTTTTGCACAGTACTGTATATATATATATATATATATATATATATATATATATATATATAAAACGGAATAAGATAAGTATTGAACATTATTACTTATAGTTTCATAATATTTAAGTTAATTATCTATTGCACAAATTTTAAAACCGCTAACCTCATTGTCAGGAATAATAATTCACCTTAAAGATCTAAATTAGAGAGAACCATTATTATTTACGAGTTTACATGTTCTTTAAAGAACTGTGTTCTTAATCCATATTCGTAAATAATTATATTGGAGATACTACTACATGTTTAAGCAGAATACTCATGTTACATCCGTTTTACCATAGCTCTATTAGATCTCATTTAAATATACATAGTGACCTACCAAACTCTATCTGTAACATACTCGTTGATAATATAAATATAATTGCATCATCAACATGTAAAAAAAAGGATAAAAATAATGGAAGCATTATTAATAAAAAAAAGAAAAGCCAACACTCAACAATAACTCTGAACACGGCCACAACGTGCTGATCGTGTTTGTAAAAAAGATTCTATAACTCTACATGCATACATAAAATAATCTATATATTCAGTTAAATGTAAAATAAAATTCATCCATGATAATAGTTAAAAGTATAGTCGAAAGAACTTGAACAGGTAAAAACGTTCGGACAATTTTTGTATAATTTATAAAGAAACAAATTATAAGATCGCATGAAAAATTTTATAAAAAACTTAACCAGAAAACATTGTCATTTTTAACGAAACTTGAAAATATATATATATATATATATATATATATATATATATATATATAATGCATGTTACATTAAATAATATAGATAAGTTTTGTCTGCTTATTTTATGTAACTTTTTTGATACTGTCTGATAAGCTTAATAGCATTATCAGTAAATGAAAAAAGAAAATTACCATATTGATACATAATTTTTTAAAATCCAATCTAAGCTTTCGGCCTACATAAGCTATTTTCAAAGCTGTCAAATTACATTATAGTATAACAATTCACGAACAAACAGTAATGATATTCTTGAAGTGACACGGCACATAGAAAAAGAAGATTGAATAACCTAGCTTATATATATATATATATATATATATATATATATATATATATATATATATATAATTCCAGGTGAAGGGAACTCAAGTTTTTTTTATTTTGAGTGCTCTCGCATTTATTTTATTATGAACAGTGTTCAATATAATGAGTATTATAGAGCTTAATATAATTATGTAGTTATGAATTAATTGTACATTGCGAAACGAAAATTTCTTTGTTTCAGGCAATGTTGCTGTTGGTTGTGTAGATGATTTACATTTAAATGAAAAATATTTCGTTTGCTGTGTATGTCTGTGGGAAAATATAAAATTTACATGTGTGTTTCTTTTGGCTAATCAGAGCGGAGATTCATTTTGGGATTTCGCCTCAAAGAATACATACTAACTAACTTTTTCTCTTTTTTCTTTTTTCCTCCCTCATCCTACCCTTTTCCCTTGTTTCTTTTCCCTCCTTGAGGGTCAAGATGTTAACCTGCCTTTAACCTGATCTTATCATTTTCCCTTCTTTCCTTTCAGTTTTATTACTTTTGATGTGGTATTTTTATTTAGCACTGATTCTATATTTTTTTACTTATCATTTTTAGTCTATTTATTTATTTGTTGCAAAGGTTTTTTTTTAAAAAAGGAAAGATTTTTTATAAAATATTTTTTGGTCTATCTGTTTGTTGTAAAGTTTCTTTTATCTAAAAGGAAAGATTTTTTGCAAACAATAATTTTATTTTCCAATTTATTTTTATATAGTTCGTCAGGAATTATTTTCCTTAAGCACTTTTTGGTTATATGCATGTTATTTCATTTAGATTTTATCCATTTTCTAATGTGAATAATTTGCCATGTCTACATATGCTATTTATTTCATTGCGTTTATTTAATAAATTTTTATTCTTAAGGGATTTAATAATAAATAGTTTTTGGTATAAACATAGTGAACATGGTTCATTTAAGGACTTACAGGTTTTAGCTTCTTCTAGAATTTTTCACTTTATTGTGGGTGTTTTTTTTTTGTTTTCTTTAGTCATCAATAATGTTTCGATAGAGATGTTCTAATTTTGTATTTGCTATTATTAAATGAAGACGTGTGCTGGTAAATTCGCTGCTTTAGAGGGTTTTTGTACTCCCTATATAAATTTTTATATTATTTGGATTTTCCTTTGAGGATATTTCGCATTGATATATTACTGATTCCGTTAAGCACATGTTTTCTGACGGACAGTCTATGGGGTTTTTACAATTACATTTTTTTCCTGTCTAAATTGTTATTTTCTTTTATCCGGTTACTTTTATTGATTTTGTTGAATTTAAAAATATTATTATTATGTTTTTTTAAATCATTTTTGTAGATTGTTCATGCAGCTGTAACTTAATTTAATAGTGTTTTATTAAAGATCTTACTTAGTGGTTTTTTTCTGGAAAGTGTTTGTTAATTAAAGCGAGGGATTTTTTCCCCAATTTACTACTAGACTTTTGGTTGAAGTGGGGTGTACCAGATGATATTCCTATTCCTATTTTTCCTTCAAGGGTTACTTTTCTCGTTTACATATTTAATATTTGGGTTTTTGTATCCACTATTTTTTAATGCAGTATTATAAAATTATATCAAATTGGATAAAAGAGTAGTTGATATTGAGGAGTACTATCCAACGATATGAAAAGAACTATTTGTTACAGCCTTGTAATTCGCTAATTTTTACTCAGATATAACGGAGGAGGAAAAATAATAATAATGAATGCAAAAACATCTGTGCTCATTTATAAAGAAGAACAGTGGAACAAAATTAATTCCAAAGAGAACAATTTTGATATTACCATGGGATCTATGGACTCTACGGTTCTTCAACACTGGTAGGATTATTAATATTAAATAATCTCACATCTTATAAAGAAGTAAATACTGAAGACATTGGACTATATAGAGACGATGTACTTATGATAATAAGAAATGCTACAAATTTCAAAATAGATAGAATTAGAAAAAGGATACATAAAGAGTTTAAAAATCTCAATTTAAAAGTAACAATTAAAACTAATATAAAAAAAAGTAGATTTCCTCGATGTAACCTTAGATCTAGAAAAATATACACCAACCATACAAAAAAACTAAATACTAATCCTTTATACATCCACCGAAAGTCTAACCACCCTCCATATATCATCAAGTATATAACTTCATCAATAGAATACATAATTAGTAGGAATTCAGCTAATGAGGGAGTATTTAATAAACATAGCAATTTTTAAAATACTGCATTAAAAATGAGTTTCCACTTTGATTAGCCAATAGAAACACACATGTAAATTTGTATATCTTCCCACATACATACATATACAGCAAACCAAAGGTTTTTGTCATTTAAGTGTAAATCATCTGCACAACCAACAGTAAGATTTCCTGATGATGAGAATCTATCTCGAAACATATTAATTTCCGTGTCGCAATGTACAATTGATTCATAACTATATATATATATATATATATATATATATACGCTCATTCTCTCTTTCCATCAATGTTTCTTTCTATAAATTATAGTTGGTCACCGTATTGAAGCCATTTACTCGGGTAAAGCATACACGACAAAATCTGATTTTTTTTTTCTGGCTGTTATTTTTTTTAACAGAAACCGGGTTAAGTTTTTTCTTCTTTTTGTTGGTTTTGTGCATTTAAGCCGGAAGGGCTAAATCCTAAATTTGCTTTCGGAATAGCAATTTTGTGTTATATTGCTTCTTTTATTTTGTGGACATTTTCTTTTATCTATGCCAAAAAGAAATCAATTGTTATTTTTGATCTCGGCACAATCTATCAGTTGTGTGTCTGGAATGTGTCCAGCGAGAAATACTCGATCGAAACCCACAAAATTTGAAATGAATATTAATAAATAAATATCAAACTCTGAGATAGTAAGGTAAAGTTATTATGTGGTTATATTTTGATTAGTTAAATAGCCGACATTTTAACGCCTTCTCGTATAAATCGATCATGATCACCAATGTCCTGTAGGGACACGGTATATGAAAAAAGAAGGAATCGACTCGAGAATAGTAAGAAAGTGCAAACAAACGGGTGATTTTTTTTAACAGATAGCTCAGGAAACACTACTCAATTTCAAGGTAAAGCTTTTTGTTCTTAGTCGCTACTAGCAGTATAGCCCGGCATTGCTCGGGTGTAATGAAAGCTTTAAATCCAATCCATGGTCTTGGAGCTCAGGCTCTTTGGACATTGGCACAAAAGGCTAAAAAGCAATAGTTGTTTCCAGTTAAAGCGAAACCGTAGACTGAAAAAAAAATAAATGAATGTAAGTTAAATTTTGATTTCCTGGTTTCGATATCAAATAAGTTTTTTTCGTCGTAAACTGAATTTTGAAGACTAAATAAGTCCTCTGAGTAAATGGTATCATGGCTGAGACTAAGAACTACATTGATACCTACTTAAAACCAAACCCGAAACAAAAACTAAAATAAAAAGGCTGAAAAAACAAAACAAAAAAAACCCCCAGATATACAAACAGATGACCCGATTTTTTATATTATCGATTTTTAATATTTATCGGGGGTACCTCGACACAAAACCTAGCTAAGAACACTCGCAGACGGTTATAGTACAACTGTGTAAATTTTCAAGAGAATCGGTTCAGCCGTTTCGGAGTCTATAGGTAACGGACACACACACACACACATACACACACAGACACACACACAGACAAAGTTCCATTTGTAAATAAGTTTAGATAATAACTCTACAAAGAGACAGACACGTGAGTAAATTGGTTACGGGTGTAAGAACAAAGCAATTGGTGTGAGTATAAATTAATATCTGAGTACTTAATTTTAAAAGTTTTCTTTGTATGTCGTGTCTCGTCAGAACGTAGGCAAACCTGGATCACCACAACTTCCTATCCACTTTAGCTCTTACTAAACATTGTCCTTCTGTTATTTCTAATAATCCCTATCCTGTTATGAATGGTTTTCTTCTGTCTTTATTGCCCTTTGTCTATCTCGTGGGTCTCAAACTTTCCAAGCCTAAAATAGACTCTAAGGTGATGGAGTTGCTTCCACGGAGGCAAATTTAAAGAAATATGTTTTCTTCTGAAAATGTAACCGTTTATGTTAGTCTATCTCGGCGTGTTCTCATGACGACCTACACAACAAACAACCCACCCACATGCGCATATGTGTGTGCGTGTGTGTGTGTGAATTCTAGCAGTGTGAATGTGCAAGAGTTATTTATGTATAACTCCGTGTTATGGTGAAACACACCTATGCTATAGTGAATAGAATCTCCCGTCTAATTTAAGTAGGAGTATTAAGAGGAACGAGGGTCAGTCGATGTTGGACGATAGTAGTCGACAGTTAGTGGAATACGAATGTAGTCAGTGACCTGGCAAGATTACACTGCATAAGACATATTATATCAAGTTCCTAATGTTTTGGATGTGGAACCTATTAGCACCGACTTTAGCACAAATTTTAGCCTCCACTGCGAAAATAACTTCACAACATATCGAATGTACCTGTGAATTAAATACGGTCTTTTTTTTTTTTTTTTGCTTTTCTCAACTGAAGCAAAGAAAAGAGTGCTTAACTACTAAGGAATATTAATCCTATTATGTGGCAGAGGACGCTGTAGAAGTTTCAGTAGAGAAGAATTGAGGCAACAGGGATGTGTTCCTACGGAAAGATGCTGATAAGGCCAGGATTGGAGCATCTGGGCTGCTAGAAGCGAAAAGGATACTTGATATTAGTATCCGAAAGAGAATATTGAAATAGCTAGAAAACATATTGAGGAAAGGGGACTTGGAGAAATTTACGTGCAAGGATCAGATTGAGGGGAAGATAGCTAAGGGAAACATAGAGTAACCTCCCGAACTATCTAAATAGATGATAGAACAGGACTTCAATTTATGGCGAAGGGGTCCGAATGCTGAAACTTTTTTAGACCTAAAAAAGAAAGGGATGTTGTGTAAGGATATATTTGATCACTTACTTGAAATTATTTTTTAACATGGGAACATCGAGTTAGTCTTAAAGGAACCCGGAACACTAACCTGTACTTACAAACCTGTACTTACAACCAGAAACAGACCGTTTTAAATTCTTGTGAACATAATGATGTGCGTTGTGGTGCAGTAAATATCGACTGGGAGCGAAAAATCGGGGAGCCGAGTTCGAATTCCAGTTGAATTTCCTGCATTTATTTACGCACAAATACTATTAGGAAAGGTATTAATCTGCCTTTTCCCTTCAGTTATGTGTAAAATAATAGGACAGATTGAGTTCCATAGCCTTGTCTGGCAACCAGTCTACCGCAGAAAGCAACGGCGGCCTACTGCAGGATAATCTTTTGCCTAGTTAGTCGTGTCTCTTTCCAGACATGATCGCCCGAAGCGCATATCACATATGGAACTTAACTGACTGACTGATTATAATAGTTGGAGTAATGTTTAAGACTTCTACTGGGCATAAATTGGGGGTTCACTTTTAAATTGTTATGAAGTAATAAACTGATTTCTCACTAATTACTAGTTAATAATATAATACATCTCTTCCTCCTCTAGCTATGAGTCAAATAATAAGACAGAAAGCAATGTCAACCTACTGCGGGATAGTCTTCTGCCCAGTTAGTCATGTCTCTTTCCAGACACGATCGCCTAAAGCGCGTATCATGTGTGGCACTTAACTGACTGACATAATGAGGAATGAGAACTTTGAGAATTTTACACTAACAGAACATAGTAAAGGAAGGATAGATTGATTTGTTTTCTACGGTTTATCAAACCTTTTGGATTGAACGAAATATTTTAGGAGTTAATAATGATTTAGCCACATAAGTCTTACTGATTAACCCATAGCTTGGAGGAGAAGAGATGGATTCATAATTTTCCCAAGGGCATTTGCGCGTAACAAACCTGACTAGAATAAAAAATCGGCTCTCCAATTAACAATTCCGGATCGTTATCCATTAAACATCGAAGCTTACAGCATTTGTTATTCCCTAACGGTCACCTATCTAGTTACTGACCAGGCTTGATGATGTTTAACTTCGGTGACCGTACGGGGACCGGTCTTTCACGGTGATACGGCCGTAATCCAAAGGATGCATAAGCAGAGAGAAACGCGGACTAAGCATTTTTTTTATAATCATATCGCCCCAAGCAAGGCAGTTTACTGCTACTGGTGCGCAGGGGGTTTCATAAGAGTAAAGTTATGAGAAAGACTGACAGGTTATAGGGGATGTCAAGAAGTGGGTAAGAGAGGGATGAGAATATTGATGCTACCGATCCGACGACCGGGATCAGAGTGTAGTATCTGTTCTCAGATACTAATTTCATGCCCGCCGGCCGGGTTTGAAAGCAACGACCAACTTTGACAAGCAATGACCAGCTTTGTACCCAGTTACCGCGTAAGGTGGGGCTGGGTAATCTTTGACCAATGGCCTGAGCGTACGCGCTCATGTTTCCCGCGTCAAAAACTGACCTTGTGTCACATCTCACTCCACTGGGAGAGTAGGGTAAATACCGAATACTGATGAGAGTGGGGAGGACGGGGAAAAGAGCATAAGAGAGAGAATGCAAATCAGTGAGAGTGGAGTGGACGGAGAAAGGAGCGAGAGAGAGAGAGAGAGAGAGAGAGAGAGAGAGAGAGAGAGAGGATGCGGGTTAGTGAGATAGGAGATGACTATTGACTTTACATTTAAATTCTTATAGATTGTAGCAGTCGCTGAAGCAAATAAACGGAAGCAAATTCCACAGAGTCTACAGCTATATCATGTTGAATGCACTGATTCCCGTCCGATCACCGAATTTAAGCAACATCAAGCCTGGTCAGTACTTAAATAGGTGACCATTTGGGAAAAAAAACAGGTGCTGTAAACGTAAGGACCAAGAATGCTCCTCCAGTCCTTCAGGTTTGGGGGTTGGGTGCAGGGCTAACAACCCAGCACCGTAAAAAACAGTTTGTTACAGAAACAGTAACAAAAAGTTGCTGCCCTATGCACCATTGGGTATGATGGATAAATGATGAATTCCACAGAAGATTTTCCCGCAGTAGATTGCCATTACTTTCTGTGGTAGACTAGTTTCCAACTAATGTTATAGAACTCAGTCTCTATTGATATTTAATTTATAGCAGAAGGGGAGAGACGGATTAACACTTTTGTGAACGGTATTTGTGCATAAGTGAATGTGACGAATTCAACTGGAACTAACTACTACATCCCAATTGATCTAGCAAGACGAATTTGTTAATCATGACATTATATCGAAGTGCCTAATTTTTTCCATTTGTACTGCTGCAAGACGAAACAAATATGACAAAGTGGACTGCTTATAGATCGACAATAGAAAAATAAAATCTCTAATTTTAAGACTATTGTGTAAATCATCATTACTTAAAAGACACCATCGTGTGATGTCCAGTAAGAAGAGAAATCGACTGAAATATCAGGCAACCCCACCCATAGTCATAAAACTATCTTAGCTTAAGTCTGGGTCTCAGTTTCTTTTATGCACCCTTTATCGTGTCCTTTAGAGATGAGTTCAAGCTTATACTCTCAGCACTGTTCATACACTTGTTTGGCATTCCATTTACTCAAGTTTGTTTATTTTTCACGGATTCTGCTACCGATGAACTTAGCACTGTGATACCCCCAATGTATGAATCTATTCAAGCCACAAGATTAACAACTAGGTCCCACACTTTTACTGTGAAACCAATAAAATGTAAACGCAAATTCTACTCCACAGCTTCTTTTCTCGCACTTCCCGCCTGTGGAAGTCCCTTCCATATACTTGCTTTCCTTTAAATGCAATGTCAATACCCAACTTTTATCCACTTGACTCCAGTCCTATCTGCATCACCCCGTGTATCTTGTTCTTTTCCTTTGTCTCTATCTTCGCAACTGTCTTCATTCCTGTGTTTACATCCTTCTCTTGCTCTTTCTCTGACACCCCAAGTAACTTGTTCGTCTCTCTCTTCACTCTCCTCCTGCCTAAAACTTTTACTCTTTTAAGTAGCCCACCTGCGCTTCAGTGGCGGTACCGCCTTGCTTGGGGTGAAACGAATAAAAAAAAAACGAAACAAATATAAGTTAGAATATTGTTTAGTATTTTAGAACCAACCTTCCACAGTTTTGTAAATCGCCAAGAGATTACATTAAATTGCAACCACTTAATGTCAGTGCTTTTCTTTTAAAGGCTTACGGCCATTTCACATTGTATACACCGGTTCTCGCTCGATCACCGAAGTTAAGCAACGTTGAGCCTTTCAGTACTTAGATGGGTGACCGCTTAGGAATACCAGTTGCTGTAAGCGTTTAGTGACGGCTGTGCGTTGTGGTGCAGTGGATATCGGCTCGGAAAGAGAAACCGGTGAGCCGAGTTCGAATTCCATTTGAATACCCTGCATTCACTTAAGCACTGGTACTGCAGGGAAAGGTATTAATCCGTTCCTTCCCTCCAGTTATGAGTTAAATAAAAGGGTAGGACTTGTGGGCCCTGCCCTTAAAAACAAATCCCCAATGAATCTTGGTACTCGAAAAGAAAAAAGTATTACTAGACACAGAAACTTATATAAAAAAAAAACAAACAATAAATTGTTGAAAGAAAAAAAAGGGTATTGCCAGCAATAAATAAATAAAATTTAGTTGGCAATAAATGGCCCGCCGAGGTTGATATGCCATAAAACAAAACCAACCAACTTTTCTTTTAAATTTTAAGTTTTTAATACAACAAATTTATTAGCGGATGTATACAAAGTTTAGCAAAATGAATACAAAACTCTTCGAATAAAAATTCAAATTCTCAACGGATTCTTCCTTCTCAATCCGACAGTTTTGAATTTTGGCATATATCCTCGCCTCGTAGAAGCCTCTTGGCGTCGTCTTTCGGTATGGGCGTGTTGCATTTTTTTTCCTTTGTCATTAATGACGTTCTTTTAACGCCAGGCGCTTCAAAATGAGGCAATGATTATCGAGGCTAGTCTGGTCGACTATTACCACTCAAACAGAAGAGACAGATTAATGGATTTTTCAAAATCGTTAACGCGAATTGATCGGCCAAAATGTGACAAAGTGCATTTAGAATACAAACCTGATATTGTTTATTAACAGGCAACTATCTGTTCGATTGATCAAATCAGTTAAAAACAATGATGCGTTAAATGCTGTGATTACTCGGAGATATTCACTGTTGTTGCATGTGCAATTACTTTATCGTTAATATTATTTAGGTAGAGTCGAATTGAATCCTTTTGAAACTAGCGTCGAACTGAAGGATTTTGAAACTAGAATCGAACTGAATCCTTTGAAACTAGAGTCGAACTGAATCCTTTAAAACTAGAGTCGAACTGAATGCTTTTAAACTAGAGTGGAAGTGAATCCTTTGAAACTAGAGTCGAACTGAATGATTTTAAACTAGAGTCGAACTGAATCCTTTGAAACTAGAGTCGAACAGAATCGTTTGAAACTAGAGTCGAAGTGAATTCTTTGTAACTAAAGTCGAATTGAATCCTTTGAAACTAGAGTCGAACAGAATCGTTTGAAACTAGAGTCGAAGTGAATTCTTTGCAACTAAAGTCGAATTGAATCCTTTCAAATTTGCGTCGAACTGAATCCCTTGAAACTAGAGACGAAGTGAATCCTTTGAAACTAGAGTGGAACTGAATCCTTTGAAACTAGAGTCGAACAGAATCCTTTGAAACTAGAGTCGAACTAAATCCTTTGAAACTAGAGTCGAACTGAATCCTTTCAAACAGCCACAAAATGTCTGATAAACAAAAAAACAGTCAGACATTATCAGTATGAACGAAAAGAGAGAATTTAGCAAAAACAATATTAGATAATTGCATTTTTGTTTGAATTGTCACTGTACATAAAAAACCCAGAACCAAAAGGAATGAAGAGTCATCGCAAATCACTTGCTTAAAATGGACAAAAGGGTGCCAGTTGTTTTTGAAATCTTAAAGACCACCTAACTTTGTAAAATTCACAACCTAGGCTATAAAAACCAATCTATCGTGTTAATTATCCCATAGCTGAAGGGAAGAAACGGATTAATACCTTTCCTAAGTGGAAGTGAATGAAACAAATTCAACAGGAATTTGAACTCGGCTCTCCGATTTCTCGAGCCGATATCCCCTGCACCACAACGCACATCTGCGGGTTCCAGGATTTTAAACTCATTTTATTTTTATTAGGATATATACTCTGAAATTGTTATATATATAATTTAGTTGAGCTCGACACAAGGTTTCTAGTAGCAACTATTTAATGACGGTAGAATCTATTACAGAGGTAATGATATCCACGTCACGCTTACCAACGACGCCTACTTTTGGATATTTAAAAAGGAATTATGGTCCTTTTTTTTTAAAAAACAAACATAGAAAAAGATTTAAGGTGGTTAAAGAAATAAAAGAGTATTGAACTCTCACATAAGATCGGTCCCCCTATTTGGTCGGAATGATTTTAATATCTTAACAGACGATCAAGTGACATAAGGAAGTAAAAATGTGGTTATACCGGAGGATGCTGAGAATACCATGGACTGAACATATGAGAAAATGGGACTATAAATAACATGAATGTCTTGAGAAAATTCGTCGGAGAATCTGCAATGTGATTGATCCCGACTTGGCAGCTCGGACACTATCACTTTCTCACCGCCGCAGTGTGGCTTCCGTGTGTCTCTTCTACAAGTATTTCATGGCTTCTGCTCTGATAAACTTAGCCCACTGGTACCACCTATTTAGGAATTTACTCGAGCAACAAGATTAGCAACTAGGTCCCACCCTATTACTGGGAAACCAATAAAATGTAAATGCAAATTCAACTACACCATCTTTTCTCGTACTTCCTGCCTGTGGAATTCCCTTCCGTTTACTTGCTTCCCGACATTTACAATCTCCAAGAAATTAAATGTAAACTCAATAGTCATCTCCTAATTTGCATCCTCTATCTCATGCTCTCATCTCATCTGTATTTTGACACACCTTTTCATAGCTTTCCTCCTATGTAACCCCCATGCAAAACAGTGACAGTAAAATGCCTTGCTTGGGACGATACGATTATAAAAAAGAAATTCTATACTATTATAATGTGGGTATAAAGTGGAGGGTCAATTCTACATTACAATCAATATATAAATTGATCCTCACTTTATGTCCACAATCATCCTTTTCTTACCCACTCCCTGACACACCCTATAACCTGTCAATATTTCTCATAACATTCCTCCTATGTAACCCCCTGCACAACAGTGGCAGTATAATGCCTTGCTTGGGGCGATACGATTATAAAAAAAATGACTTTGAAAAAATAAACCAAAAAAAAACCCAAAAAACATTCACATTAGATACAAAAGATATTAGTTAAAAGAGAATGAACAAAAACATTATTGAACATGTTGGATAGAATAGCAGAAAAGTGCTTGTATATATAGAATATTCGGACAGTTTTTTCGAACTTTATATCTTAAAAAGAAAACAGTTGAACAAAAGCAAGAACATTTGTATAAAAAGCTTTATCACCGAACCAGGTCAGTTGCCTTTAATTAAACTTGTATAAAAGAAGGATTACTGCCCATATATATAAAACGAAACAATTATGGATAATTTTATATCCCTTATCTCTAATAAAAGGCAAAATGTTAGGATGCTGGAAAAACTTAATATTAATTTCAATCCAGCCAGGATTGAAACCCGACCGATGTGACATATATATATATATATATATATATATATATATAATATATATACTACCGGTCATAATTATTAGGGAACCCCAGTTTTAAAAAATGATGTATTTTATACTATTTTTAGATAATTCTCAATGAAAATAGAATGGTTCTTTTGCTATTATTACTTTACAAAACTTTACAAGATAAATGGTGACAATTTACCTGTCGCACCCTGTAGATTTGCAATATATATATATATATATATATATATATATATATATATATATATATATATATATATTATTAATGTGAAAAAGTCGGCATGACAGAAATAACATTATTTCTATTAACGCTCTATCCTTGTTTTGATATCGAACTCAATGTGACAAAAACAAACTAAAATGCATTTCTACCAGTGAACTACTGATGAAAAAAGCAATTTTTGCACAGAACATCATTAAAATTTAGCCCTATATATATATATATATATATATATATATATATATATACTAGCAGTATAGCCCGGGGTGGCTCGGGTGTAATGAAAGTTTTAAAACTAATCCATGGTTCTGGAGCTCACACTCAGCCTAAAGAATATTTGTGTGAAGTTTGGTGAGAATCGAATAAGAATTGTGGATTTGTACGAAGGACATACAGACAGATAAACAGACACACACACAAACATCTTGCCTTTTGTACATATATATTATCGATTTTCTGCACTATTGTAAGAACTGAAACCTTGAAACTTCTGAATATCGTTTCTTATATCTTTGTCTATGAGTGTATCAAATTTGATTAAAATCGGACCACTCTTTCTAGAACCCGATTTTTTCGATTATCAATTTTCGATATTTATCGGGGTTACCTCGACACAAAACCTACCTAAGAACACTCGCAGAAGCTTATAGTAAAACTGTGTAAATTTTCAAGAAAATCGGTTCAGCCGTGTCGGAGTCTATAGGCAACGGACACACACACACACAGAGGCACACACAGACAGACAGACAAAGTTCCATTTATAAATAGGTTTAGTTTATATATATATATATATATATATATATATATATATATATATATATATATATATGTATTGTTAAGTATAACAGACAATGAATGTCTATATATGCTTAATCATCGGCGTATCGTATTTTGGCTTTAATTTCAGCAGAAAATAAAGAAAAAATTGTTCAGTATTTGGATATTTTTGTCTTTATTTTCATCTCAAATTAGAGCCAAAATATGATGTTTAGAACGGCTCATGATGAAACATAATAGACATTTATTGTCTGTTATATTTAACTGTATATGTTCAGAAAATTATCTGCTGTATCGATACACTATATATATATATATATATATATATAACAATTTTAGAGTAGATAACTTAATAAAAATAAAATGCGTTTAAGATCTTGTAACCCGCAGATGTGCGTTGTGGTGGAAGGGATATTGGCTCGATAAATCGGAGAGCCGAGTTCAAATTCCTGTTGAATTTGTTTCATTCACTTCCATTTGAGAAAGGTATTAATCCGTTTCTTCCCTTCAGCTATGGGAAAATTAACAGGATAGATTAGGTTTTATAACCTAGGTTGGCAATCAGTCGACCTCAGAAATTAATGGCTACTTACTGCTGGAAAATCAGTAAATCATGTCTCTTAATATCGTGTATTAAGTATGGCACTTCTCTATAGCATCGTATGGCATGAACCCGCTTTCAAGTCAAGCATGTTTTAACAAAAAAGTTACAATAAGCTTTTACCTTAAAGCAAGACTTAGTTATCATACATAAGACATGCTTATATTTTGAAACCATTTTAGAATTCTCCAGTACTGGCTATAATTATGAGGTCACCCCCAGTTTTTTTTTAACCCTCTAGGGCCATTCTTATCATATTTGATACAGTATTTCCCTATAAGGAAACATTTAGTATTTCCCTATAAGGAAACATTTGGTATTCATTGACTGAGCAGTCAGTACTGCTTTCATTTGAAATTTATAAAATATTTCTCTTAAAAAATTTTTCAGGAAAATATTTCTTTAAAGGCTTGTTTTCATACTGTATCAAATATGATGCGAATGGCCCTAGAGGGTTAAATGATGTATTTCATGCTATTTTTAGTATTTATTGCCAAGTGGATAATTCTAAATGAAAATGGAATGTTTTTTTCTTGTTATTATTACTTTACAAAACTTTGCAAGGCAGCCAGGAGCCTTTGCTTCGACCAGCCAATAAGAAGAGACTAGCATGGGGAAGAGAGCACAAAAACTGGACACTAGATCAGTTCATTTGATGCACATGTTATTTTGCAGTGTTAACAAAAGAACCATTCTATTTTCATTTAGAACAATCCATTTGGCAATAAATACTAATAATAGTATGAATTACACCATTTTTTTCAAAACTGGGGTGGCATAATTATTATGACCGGTAGTGTATATCTGCTGACTGAATTTTAGTACTTGAAATTTAAATCCAAAGAAGGGTCTGTAATGTTACCGGTTCTGACCTGTCATCTCGGTATCATTCACTTTTCTCCCACCATGACTTAGGATACGTCTGTTATTTCTATAAATATTTTTTTTTGAAATTGTTCTAATGAGCGTTATTATCATCTCAACAGGATGAACAGAGGTAAACTACTACATTAAAAACTAGTTTTGTCTTTTTTTAAAAATCGTATCCCACCAAGCAATGTAGTTTACTGCCACTGGTGTGCAGGGGTTACATTGGAGGAAAGTTAGGGGAAAGAGTGACAGGTTATGTGGGGTGTCAGGAAGTGGGTAAGAGAAAGATGAGAATACTGATGAGACTGGACTGGATAGAGAAAGGAGCATGAGAGAAAGGATGCAAGTCAGTGAGATAGAAGATGACTACTGACTTTACATTTAAATTCTTGGAGATTGTAAATGTCGGGAAAGCAAGTAAACGGAAGGGAATTCCAAAGGCAGGAAGTGCGAGAAAATAAGATGGTGTAGTTGAATTTGCATTTACATTTTATTGGTTTCCCAGTAATAGGGTGGGACCTAGTTGCTAATCTTGTTGCTCGAGTAAATTCCTATATAGGTGGCACCAGTGGGCTAAGTTTATCAGAGCAAAAGCCGTGAAATACTTGTAGAAGAGACACACGGAAGCCACATTGCGCCAGTGAGAAAGTGACTGTATCTGAGCTACTAATTACAGATTCTCCGTTGGATTTTCTCAGGGCGTTTTACTGTTAGCTTGTTTTATTTTGATTTGTTGTTCATGCACATCTCACCTATGAAATTTCTTGCTTTTCTGTCAATCTTCAAAGATTAAAATGAGGCGTTAATCGTCAACTACTGTCTTCCGCGAGATTCTTTTTTTATTGTCCTTTATCCACACTAAAGTCTTCTTGTTCTCTTTCACACCCCTTAACCCCTTGGGTCGTAGTAGCATTATGGCACACTAGCAGTATAGCCG
Organism: Ascarosepion bandense; assembly: GCA_037127315.1. NCBI lineage: Eukaryota > Metazoa > Mollusca > Cephalopoda > Sepiida > Sepiidae > Ascarosepion > Ascarosepion bandense. The sequence continues at coordinate 1,624,012 of JBBBDQ010000973.1, forward strand.
GGTGTTGCTCGGGTGTAATGAAAGCTTTAAAACTAATCCATGGTCCTGGAGCTCAGACTCTTTGCACGTTGGCACGAAAGACTAAAAAGCAATAGTTGTTTCCAGTTAAAGCGAAAACCGTAGACTGAAAAAAAAATGAATGGATGGAAGTCAAATTTTGATTTTCTAGTATCGATATCAAATAAGTATTTTTCGTTGTAAACTGAATTTTGAAGGCTAAATAAGTCCTCTGAGTAAATGGTATCATGGCTGAGACTAAGAACTACAATTATAATTACGTAGAGCCAAACCCGAAACAAAAACTAAAATAAAAGGGCTGAAAAAATAGACATACAGGCAGATAAACAGACACTCACATAAACATCTTGCCTTATATATATATATATATTATCGATTTGCTGCACTATTTTAAGAACTGCAACCTTGAAACTTCCAAATATCGTTTCTTATGTCTCTGTCTATGAGTGTATCATATTTGATTAAAATCAGACCACTCCTTCTATAAACCGAATTTTTCGATTATCGATTTTTATCTGGGTTACCTCGACACAAAATCTAGCTAAGAACACTGGCAGACGCTTATAGTACAACTGTGTAAACTTTCAAGAAAATCGGTTCAGCCGTTTCGGAGTCTATAGTTAACGGATACAAATAAGTTTAGATTTGGCGTGAAATGATAAACGAAAGTCATATGTTACTCACAAGAACTATCTTCAGAAGGCCAACATCATGTAAGAATTTGTCCATATTTCTGAGATGAGATGGTATTTACAATATTCGGACTATTGTCCTCATCTTCTTTGCCATTTGTACGCCGTTTCAGTTGTTGTATTCTTAGGCCTCCTTTAGGTGCTAAGAATTTCGAACCAAACTCTTTAATACGATCACTGGGGTTTATGAACTGCATTCTTTGCGTCAAATCTCGATTGAAAGTCATGAATCATCTCCCTCTAAACCTGCAAGTTATTTGTTCACCACTGCTGTAGCCTGGTATTGAACTCATAACTCTTAGAGTCAAGTCTGAAACTAACCAACGTCTATATCCACTGGGCCACAAAGATGAGGATCCTATAAGAATCTAGCTAACTTATTTAGTGGGGAATGAAAATTGTGTAAAAAGATAAGAAAAATAAAATCGTACAGATTTGTTAGTAATTGTCTTGACGTTCAGTTTCTTTCGGCTATTGGCACAGTATTTAACGTAACATGTAATGAATGTGGTCATGTCTACCTAAGTAGGACAGGCCTAAAATATCCGTGAAGACGCCAGAAGCAGAAGGGTGTATCGTATACACTACACGACATAAGCCATATTTACTTGCTTGTGGTGCAATGGGACGACAAATCGGGGATCCTTGCATTCACTTACGCACAAATACCCTTGGGAAAGGTATTAATCCGTCTCTTTCCTCCAGTTATGGGTCAAATAATAGGACAGATTGGGTTCTATAGCCTTGGCTGGCAACCATTTTACCACAGAATGTAATGACAACCTACTGCAGGATAATCGTCTGCCCAGTCAGTCATGTCTCTTTCGAGACCAAAGCGTGTATCACGTATGGCACTCAACTGACTGAATGTGAAATTAAAGTGCATTAAAGCTTCATACGAATGTTTACTAAAATCTTAAGGTTACAACTACTGCATATTCACCAATTCCACGCCTGCATAAGAGAATACATGTCCCTTTTTTATGTCACTTGACCCTTCATGACGTAGGCTATCATCGCACTCTACATCTTCCTGTCTCTTGTAGCTCTTAATAAGTTTTGTATTAATAAGTTTTTTGTTATTCCTCGCAAACCATCTTCTTCTATCCATTTGCTCAAGCCCATCAAGTATATTCCGCGTTGCTTTCCTCTCTCTCTCTCCCTTTTCTTCTGTCTCGTGAATATCAGATTTTCCCAGCCTTCCTTCCTAATTAAGTACACCAGAAGTTGCAACTGTTTTTCCCAGTGTCAAACATAAGTTTCTTTTTTGTTTATACTAGCAATATAGCCCGGCGTTGCTCGGGTGAAATGAAAGCTTTAAAACTAATCCATGGTCCTTGAGCTCAGACTCTTTGGACGGTGGAACGAAAGACAAAAATGCAATAGTTGTTTCCAGTTAAAGCGAAACCGTAGACTGAAAGAAAAATGAATGGATGTAAGTTAAATTTTGCATTCTTGGTATCGATATAAAATTTTCTGCGCTATTGTAAGAACTGTAACATGAAACTTCTGACTATCGTTTCTTATGCCTTTGTCTATGAGTGTATCAAATTTGATTAAAATCGGACCACTCCTTCTATAACCCGATTTTTTCGATTATCGATTTTCGATATTTATCGGGGTTACCTCGACACTTAACCTAGCTAAGAATACTCGCAGACGCTTATAGTACAACAGAGTAAATTTTCAAGAAAATCGGTTGAGGCGTTTCGGAGTCACACATATACACACACACACACACACACACACACACACACACAGACAACATTCCATTTATAAATAACATTAGATTCTATCCAAATCTTTATCGTTGCTCATATGTTCGATCCATGGTATCCTTAGTATCCTTCTGTAGAAACACAGTTCTGTTGCTTCAAGTTGCTTCCTCTCCTGTCATACAGGAAGAAATATATCCCGTAACAGTTCAAAACTTTTTTTTATTTCCAACAAAACTTTTCTGTCTCTTAATACCCTGCTTAACATTTGGTTATTCCAGTACGACTTTGGATCTCAGTGCTGCACTTTTCATCATCTGTTAGAACAGTTCCTAGATATTTAGATTTCTGCAGCTGTTTGATTTATTGTCCCCGGCTTGCAATTTGCTCTTTAGACTCATTCTTTTACTGATAACTACGCATTCAGTCTTCTTGTAGCATATGCTTTAATCATTTCACCCCAAGCAAGGCAAAACTGCCACTGGTACGGAGGGGGTTACAGAAAAGGTGAGTGATGAGAAAGAGAAAGAAGTTACAGGGCGTGGTCAGACAATGAGTATAAAAAGGATAAGAATACAGGTATGAAGAGAGCTACATGAGAGTGGAATGGATTGTAAAGAACATGATACCAGGGTTGTCAGGGAATGGATGTGAGTCAAGAAGATAAGAGATGGTAATTGACATTGCATTTAAATTTTTGGAGATTGTAACTTTCAGGGGATTATCGAAAATGAGGACTTAACTGGAAGCGGCCGAAATGTGGTTCTACAGAAGGATGCTACGGATATCGTGGACTGAGCATACAAGCAACGACGAGGTGTTAGAAAGAATGGCAACAAAAAAGAAATTGATGCTGAGCATCAGGAAGAGACAACTGAAGTTCCTGGGACATGCAATGAGGAAGGAGAGCCTGGAGAACCTGATACTGACTGGTCAGATAGAAGGAAGGAGAGACAGAGGAAGGCAGCGGATAGCATATTTGCAGGGCCTGATCAGGTGGATGACGGAACGGGGGTTGCCAGGAGCAACAGGAGCAAACATACTAAGAGCCACAAGGGATAGGGAGACGTGGAGAGCCATGATCGCCTACGTCCTGAAGGGACAGGGCACATAGAAGAAGAAGAAGAACTTTCAGGGAAGCAACGATATGGAAAGGAATTCCACAGGCGGGAAGTGCGAACAAAAAAGCTGTTAGAGTAGAAGTTGCGGTTGCATTTGATTGGTTTTACTGCAAACGGGTGGGACCTAATTGCTGGTCTAGTAGCTTGAGTAAATTCATGCAGAGGGGGCACCAGGGAGCTAAGCTCGTCAGAAAAGAAACTTAGTCTTTTTTTCTCACCTTCCTATCTATATTCTTCAGGAGGTTTTGTAGTTTCCTTTCCGTGTCTACTAGAAGCAGTCTGTCATCTGCGTATTTTATATTGTTAAAACTGTGGCCACCAATAATGAATCATGGCAAGACTTCTAGTTCTCTCTGAATTTTCTCGCTGAATAGTTTGATTAGATCCGGTGAGAAGATATACCCTTGTCTTACACCTCTTTTTATTTTTGTATATCTGCTGAATTCTTTTCTTCTTCGTATGCAAACGATTTCCTGTCAGTATCGATGTTTTTATTTTTCTGATGTCTTTTCCGAATATGCCAAGATTTCTGGACAGTTTTTGTGTCGTACTTTGTCGATCTTCTTTGCGTAGTTTATAAAAGAAAGTTACATCTTTCTGCATTTTTATTTCTCTTTATGATAGCATTTCGAGCATAAATAATGCATTCTTTGTTTCGGTGTATTTAACAAATATCCGCACTGTCCTTGTCTTATCTCTGACCTGATTCTTGAGAATTCGCATAATTAGTTTAGTTATGTGGCTCATTGGGCTAAATGTCTCGTGTTTGCACCTGGTTTCTTATGCAGTGCTATGAAGATCGATCTGCTTATATCTTCCGGTATGTCACCACTGTTGTAGATTTCATTTATTATTTCCGTAATTTTGTCAATGTCGAAATCTAAGTCTGCCAGCATCTCTATTAAAATTCCGTCTGTCCCTGCTGCTCTTTTCAGTTTTATTTGGTCAGACAAGCTTCCACTTCGGTTTTTAATATTTCCAGTCCGTCTGTATTTCTGTGTATTGTCGGTCGTTTTCTTTCGTCGTGGAAGAGACCTCCGATATATCTAAACTTATTCATAAATAGAACTTTGTCTCTGTGTGTGTGTGTGTGTGTGTGTGCGTGTGTGCCTCTATGTGTGTGTGTCCCCGTTACCTATAGACTTCGAAACGGCTGAACCGATTTTCTTCACAATTTACACAGTTGTACTATAAGCGTCTGCGTGTGTCGAGGTACCCCAGATAAATAACGAAAATCAATAATCGAATAAATCGGGTTATAGAAGGAGTGGTCCGATTTTAATCAAATTTGATATGCTCATAGACAAAGACATAAGAAACGATATTCAGAAGTTTCAAGGTTGCAGTTCTTAAACTAGCGCAGAAAATCAATAATTTATATATATATATATATATATATATATATATATATATATATATATATATATATAAAGCAAGATGTTTGTGTGTGTGTGTCTGTTTATCTGCCTGTATGTCTGTATTTTTTTCAGCTCTTTTATCTTAGTTTCTGCTCCAGGGTTGGCTCTAAGTAGGTATAATTGTAGTTCTTAGTCTCAGCCATGATACCATTTACTCAGAGGACTTATTTAGCCTTCAAAATTCAGTTTACGACGAAAGAAACTTATTTGATATCGATAGCAAGAAATCAAAATTTGACTTACATCCATTCATTTTTCTTTCAGTCTACGGTTTCGCTTTAACTGGAAACAACTATTGCTTTTTAGTCTTTCGTGCCAACGTCCAAAGAGTCTGAGCTCCAGGACGATGGATTAGTTTTAAGGCTTTCATTACACCCGAGAGTTCGTTATATTTCTAAAGTACTTTTTCTTCCTCTAATAGTAGAGTTTCGTTCTTGGATTTTATTCAACTTGTCGATGAGCATGTCTTTTTTTTCTGTTAGTTTTCTTATTTTTTAAGCATATCTTCTTTATCCGTGATACGTATTTTTTTTATGTCTTTCGCTGAGCATTCATATTTAGTCTGTCTGAATTTGTTCTATATTTCTTTCAGTAGTTTTCTGTGTTCCGTTCCGTGTTTTGGCATTGTTTTCTTTCTGCTTTGTATTATGTCAAGCGTCTCATTTGTCATCCATTTGTTTTTTCGTTTTCGTCCATTTTTTTGCAAATCTTTTTGTAAATCTTCTCTTAGTGTGACCCATTCTGAGGTTCCATTTTGTCCCTTAGTTTCACACAGTCCATATATTTTTCTGGTCATTCAGAAGTGTGTTATATTGTGATTTGGGTGCTGCATTAGGCTTTTTCGTTTTCCGTAGCCTCGTTCTTAGTTTACATATAACCGGTATTTGATTGATTCTGCAGTGGGGATTTAAATAGGTTTTTCAAAGTACAATAGCATTTCCTGAATTTCTTTTTCATGGTTATGCAGTCGATTTGGTTCATCGTTACTCCGCCTAGGAATCTCCATGTCCATAAACGTTTTCGATGATATTGGAACCAAGTGTTGGTTATTACCTGGTCATTAGTCGCTCGCCATTGAACCCAATTTTTTCACCGTTTTTTTTTTTTTTTTTTTTTTTTTTTTTGCGGGTTCCCAATCCAAAGTTGCCAACTATTTCCCCATTCCTCTTCTTGTCTACTTTGGCATTCAGCTCTTCCGTAATTATTGTAACTTATTGTGATTTACACTGAAACTTGGCGTTATCTAATATAGAGTAGACAGTTTCAGTTTCTTTTTGTGTACCCTTTGCTGTCAGTGTATAAACAGTTATAATGTATATGTTAAAAGAATTTCCCTTCATTTTAACTACAAGATTTTAGATAGCTGGTGATATTCCAGAATGCATTTCTTCATGACTTGGTTTATTATCAAGCGGGCTCCTTGTTCATTTTTTCTCCGCCTGCATATAAAATTTTATAACTGTCACTGACAATCTCTCCATTACTTGACCATCTAGTTTCACTTACTCTTAAAATATTGACATTTAATCTACTCATTTCTTGTTTTATATTTTCCAGCTGGACACAGCTGTTTAACGTTTTAATGTTTTATATCCCAATAATTATTTTTGTTTGGTGCTAACTGTTGGTAGATGTAGGTCAGGTGACACCTGTCGCACATATCGTTCCTTACCGGGCTAGGAGTTAATTTCCATGGACTTAATCCGATTTACGCCGTTAGTATTTATATTTCGTTCGATAATTGCAAATATATTTCTTAGAATTGATAGGGGAGTGGCTTCTCGTTGTTTTCTCCATGGTGATTTATTGAGACACCGTCTCTAGTTAGCTGACCGTTGGCTCACCCAGAGTTTTCCATCCTTTGATAGGTTTTATTTTTCATCCTAGCGGGTTGCTAACCACCCTCTTTACTCGAATGAATTTAGGGAGATGTAGCTGGTTTAGTCACGACATTAAAAGAAATATCTGAAGAAACTTGTTAAAGTGAAACATATTAGATTAAAGACAATTTTTCCTATCTGTACTTTACTTATTCTATTCATCTTGTAGGGTTTCAAGCCATATATTCAAATTAAAAAAAAAAATTTTTTTTTAAAGAAATGATGTATTTCATACTATTTTTAGTATTTATTGCCAAATGAAAATGGAATGTTTTTTTGATATTATTACTTTGCAAAATTTTACAAGGCATAGAAGCAAAGATGTACTCGTCCGAATCACCCTAAATTTTTTTCATTCTTTCATTGATGAAACTGCAATATAGGTAATTATTAAATATCTATAAATTCATCTGATGCACATGTTATTGTGCAATATTAACAAAAGAACCATTCTATTTTCATTTACATTTATTCACTTGGCAATAAATACAAAAAAAAAATTATATGAATACATCATTTTTGGAAAACACAAGGGTGGACTAATAATTATGGTCGGTGAAAAATTATAAATTATGAAGACAAAAAGTTAAATGAGAAAACGGAAATTATGACTAATTATATCCACACTAAGAAATACCTCTTAGGTTTTTACAGCCATGGAGAAAAACGCCATAATCCGTTTTAATTTAACAATTGCGCGTTTATAAATTCCCTCCGACGTGAATGTTCAAATAAATCACCGTTACAAGATCGTTCTTAAAAAGAAAAACGGTAAACGGTAAAATCAGTTATTAAAATTCGCCTGAAGACACTACTCATGGTAAAAACCTGGGTAGAGGAATAACTCGTTTAAAAATGTAAAATATTCAAACGTTCTACAATATAAACACTTTAATACAAATAGGACCAAAAATTCAGTACTAAGCAATATATATATATATATATATATATATATATATATATATATAAATGTAAACTTGTCGTTATACTTGTTTCGAAAAACCCTCCGAGCACATACGCGTAAGGAAAAACTGAAAACTGGTGATAAAAAAAGGAGCTAAGCACTTGAGCATCAGTCGAAGTACGCAGCCCAAAGAAAAAAAACCCGAGACGAGTAACTTAAAACAAAAAGCGATCAATACGCAAGTAGAGCAAACTAAGGAAATAACTAACCTAGAGAGCTAATGAACCTACCAAGGTTTCACCAAATTGGATCTTCAGAGAAAGATGGACAACTTTCCCTGACGATCCAGTTTGGTGAAACCTTGGTATGTTCGTTGGCTCTTTAAGTTAGTTATTTATTATATATATATATATATATATATATATATATATATATATATATATATATATTTTATATAGTTATTTTATATAGTTATTTACTATATATATATATATATATATATATATATATATATATATTTAAACGAGTTATTTCTCTACCTTGGTTTCTACCATGACTGGTGTCTTCAGGCGATTTTTAATAACTTTTTGAAGTTATTAAAAATCGTCTGAAGACACCACTCATGGTAGAAACTTGGGTAGCGAAATAACTCGTTTAAAAATGGAAAATATTCAAATGTTCTACAATATAATTATATCGAACACATTTTAATACAAATGTATGACCAAAAACTAAGTATTAAACAATATATATATATATATATATATATATATATATATATATATATATGTGTGTGTGTGTGTGTATGTGTGTGTGTGTGTGTGTGTGTGTGTGTGTGTTTCTACAAAGAAACATATGCATACGCATTGGCCCACTTTTTGAGCTAAACGTTTTCTGGTGGAAAAATATATCTTATTTATTAAGTTTAGAAGTAAAGTTTACATAGTATTTTATGTAATGAATTATTTTGAACATTATTTTTACCGATACTCGTATTTAAGTAGATATTCTGTTTTTAATTAAACAGTATTTTATGTTCATATCTATACTATACTATACTATACTATATATATATATACTATAGTATTTTATGAAAACAAAAACGTAGATATGTTTACAAAAGTCTGCTACAGGTTTACACTGAAAACAATCACATAGAGAGAGAAACAATTAAACATAAACGCATTCCGCTTATTTATGGCTTTTGCCTTGTAGCGACGTCAAACCGATCTCAACATTCCTTTTTGAGGAAGATGGATAAAATGACTCGGCGTACAATGATATCAAACATGACCAGACGTCTACTAAAATGAAAATATAGATTCGATTATCAAAATTTAAATTAAGTTATGAAGTCACCATAGACAATCGCATCTACCTCCCATTAGCATGGGACAGGCTAGTCTCCCAGAGAGTAAAATACTACGCCTCCTTGGCCTTACACTCTCGGCGGACCTCAAATGGAATGACTATATTGAATCCATTGCCAAATCTGCTGCTATGAAAGTGGGCTCCCTGTGCAGGACCCGGAAATTTTTCCCACCTGAATCTATTCTGCACATATACAAATCTACCATCCGCCCGTGTATTGAATATTGCTGCCATATCTGCTCTCCTTGGGCTTCTTGACAAAATACAAAGGAGGATCTGTAACGTGGTTGATACTGACTTGGCAGACCGGCTGCAGCCGCTCTCACACCGGCGTGATGTGGCTTCCCTGTGCCTCTTCTACAAGTACTTTCATGGCTTCTGCTCCGATGAGCTCAGATCACTGGTGCCGCCTAAGCACGAATTTACACGAGATACTAGATTAGCAACGAGGTCTCACCCTTTTACAGTTAAACAAATAAGATGTAACCGTAAATTCTACTCCAACAGCTTCTTTTCTCGCGCTTCCCGCCTGTGGAACTCCCTTCCACAAGTCTGCTTTCCCGACAGTTACAATCTCCAGGTGTTTAAATGTAGGGTCAATAGACACCTCCTATCACACTAACTCCCAACTATTCTCACAACACTCTCATCTACCCAACCCTCATTCTCGGTATCCTTACCCGCCTATCACCCACCCTCTGTCATTTCCTATATTTAATCAGCCTTTCTCCACTCTACGTAGCCCCCTGCGCAGTAGTGGCAGTGACATGCCTTGCTCGGGGTGAAACGCTTATAAAAAAAAAAAAAAGTATATCTTTTAGTTAGAGATTTAAGCATTTTTTGCAGATTAGTTACTTTTGATTATAAGTATACCGTTTCGAATAAGACGGATAAATTATTTAGATCTTGTGTGTAATATGCACCCCTAACGTTTAATCCTCTTCTTCTTCTTCTTCTTCTTCTTCTTCTTCTTCTTCTGTGCCGTGTCCCCCTAGAACGTAGGCAATCATGTCTCTCCACATCTTCATATCCCTTATAGCTCTTAACACCCATTCTGTTATCCTGCTCAAACCCCGCTCCACTATCCATCTGTTCAGTATGTCGCGCGTTGTTTTTCCTTGTCTCCCCTCTCCTCCATAAATGCAGTGAGCACCAGGTTCTCCAATCCCTCCTTCCTCACTACATGTCCCAGAAACTTCAGCTATATTTTCCTGATGTCAAGTATCAGTTTCTTTTTCGTGACCATCCCCTCCAAAAACCCATCGTTTTTACTTGTTCTATCCATGGTATCCTCAGCATCCTTCTGTAGAATCACATTTCAGTTGCTTCAACTCTTTCCTTCTCCTTTGATGAGACTGACTAGCATTCGCGTCATATTGAAATACAACTATCCAGTACCCTCTTCTTTGTCTCCAACGAAATCTTCCTGTCTCTCAATACTCTCTTCAGACTTTGGAATGTATCTTTCATATCCCCCAGTATTTAAATTTCTGTAACTGCTTGATTTGAATATCCTAGACTTGTAGTTGGCATTTTGGGATCCTCTTCTACCGTAGTAGGTTGCCATTACTCTCTGCTGTAGACTAGCTGCCAACCAAGGCTTTAGAACCCAATCTATCCTTCTATATAAGCCACAGCTGGAGGGAGAAGAGATGGATTAATCACTTTTCCAAGGATGTGAATGAAACGAATTCAATTGGAATTCGAACTAGGCCCTCCGATCTCTCGTTCCCAGCCAATGTCTACTGGACAACAACGAGTAAATTTATGTTTTTGAGGTATTAAGAGAAAGAAACGATAATTAGAACAGTTTCTATGAAAATTAATGCTCTTTCTTTGAGTTTTGTTAAAAATCTTGAGATGTACAAAAGAATCAACAGACAAGATATGGCAACAGTATTCAATGTACAGCCGAATTGTAGATTTATAAATTGCAAGATGGATTCTGACGAGAAAGATTTTCGGCTACGACAAAGTGAACCAACTTCGCTCGAAGTAGTCAACGCAATTGATTCGATATAACGAAAACAAAAAAAGCTTCCCGATACATAACAATAAGTCTTTATTTTCTTTTCTTTCATTTGCAACATCTTCCATAAATATTTCAGTAACCAACGGTGGAAAAACAACAGGTCGAGCCTTTGGCGTTGCATAAATATCTTCTGTGAATAAAAAGCCAAAAAAAAAAAAAAAAAAACAAGGAAAAAAAAAGAAAAGAAAAAATATGATGATAAGATGTCGTGTGTCCTTACAGCTTCACTTAGTCATCACTAAAAATGGCCGCGCCAAAACGGAGACACAGGCCAAGTCATAGGGTTTATTTTGCAGAGTCCAACACGCTATTTATTTACATGATTCTCTCGTCGCATGGTATTGTCTTTGGTGTGTCTTTTAACGAAGAAATGAACAAAAATATTACGCTCTGGCTCTGGTATATTTAAAACACATTTCTCAAACCAGTGCTCGACACCAGCGGTACATTAACACGCGGACAGCTTGATTTATTTTCAAACAATCGATCAAAGCCTATTACTTTTTTTTCTTTCTATTGATTTTAGTACAGTCTCTTTTATCTCAAAAGTTTCCAAATCTATCTTTCCATCTATCTATCTATCTATCTATCTATCTATCTATCTATCTATCTATCTATCTAACCCAGTCTATTCATATCTATCTATCTATCTATCTATCTATCTATCTATCTATCTATCTATCTAACCCAGTCTATTCTATCTATCTATCTATCTATCTATCTATCTATCTATCTATCCATCTATCTATCTCAGTCTTGTTTTCTATCTATCTATCTATCTATCTATCTATCTATCTATCTATCTATCTATCTCATCTCGGTCTTGTTTTCTATCTATCTATCTATCTATCTATCTATCTATCTATCTATCTCGGTCTTGTTTTCTATCTATCTATCTATCTATCTATCTATCTATCTATCTATCTATCTATCTTTCAATCTAACCCAGTCTATTCATATCTATCTATCTATCTATCTATCTATCTATCTATCTATCTATCTATCTATCTTTCAATCTAACCCAGTCTATTCATATCTATCTATCTATCTATCTATCTATCTATCTATCTATCTCCTTTTTTTCAGATCTATCTATCTATCTATCTATCTATCTATCTATCTATCTATCTATCTATCTATCTATCTATTACATTCTGTTAATATCTATCTATCTATCTATCTATCTATCTATCTCAGTCTTGTTTTCTATCTCAGTCTTGTTTTCTATCTATCTATCTATCTATCTATCTATCTATCTATCTATCTATCTATCACGTTCATGCCTATCTATCTATCTATCTATCTATCTATTACATTCTGTTAATATCTATCATATCTATCTATCTATCTATCTATCTATCTATCTATCTATCTATCTATCTCAGTCTTGTTTTCTATCTATCTATCTATCTATCTATCTATCTATCTATCTATCTATCTATCTATCGTTCATGTTCCATGCCTATCCTATCTATCTATCTATCTATCTATCTATCTATCTGCTTGTCTATGGTAGCTAAACTTACTTGTTTCTCACGTGCTAAATCCATGATATTCTCGGAATTCTTCCGTAGAATCACACTTCTGTTATTTCAGGGTATGGCTTGGTTTTATTCCCTCAAATGATCTCAAATAGAATGACGACATTGAATCCATACATAAATCTATAGCTAGGAAGGTTGGATCACTATATCGACCCTGCGAGTTTTTCTTGCCAGAATTCATTTTGCACAGTTGTGAATCTAACATTCGTCCGTCCATAGAATATTGTTGTCACATCTGTTCAGATGCTCCTGCTATTCATCTTGAGGTCCTTGACAAAATCTAAAAAAGAACATGCAATATAATAGATCCGACTACCCTTCAATCACTGTCTCACCGACATTATGTGGATTCCTCTTCTCTTTTCTACTGAATATATATTTTGAGGCAAGAAGTGGCTCGTAAATTTTAATGCTTCCAAAAGCAAGCTGCGCTCCCTTAAACACAATAGAAAACCTTTCTTACTTTCCATGTATCAGAAAACAGCAAACTGCGCCTCCTCAGCCTCAGTTTCTCATCCGAGCTCAAGTGGAACAACTACATTGAATCAATAGCTGTATATACGTCCTAGAACGTTTGATTCCTGTGTCAGGCAAGGATGTTATATTCGTTAGAATTCATTTTTCACATTTATAAATCTAACCATTTGTCCGTGCATTGAATACTGTTGCCATAGCCTTCTTCCGATCTTTGGCAAAGTGTTCAAAGCCATTATCAACGCCGAATGGTTCAGCATTTCACAGCACACATGCTTCTCTCGGACAAGCAGTATGGTTTCCGCTTCACCAGGTCTACTGCTGATATGCTAACGACCATCACCGAGTACATATATCAGGCACTCGACAGGAATGGTGAAGCCCGGACCGTTGCCTTGGATATCTCTAAAGTGTTCGACAGAGTCTAGCATGCTGGCCTTCTATGCAAACTGCGGAGCTATGGTATAGCTGGACAATTGTTTGAACTAATCCAGTCATTCCTATCTAATCGCACAATGAAAGTAGTATTAAACGGACATGCCTCCCAGAACTACCATACGAACGCGGGTGTCCCTCAAGGCTCTATCCTAGGTCCTACGCTCTTTCTGATCTACATTAATGATCTCCCTGATACCATAAGATCCCAAGTAGGTATGTACGCCGATGACACCAAAGTTTATTCTCGCCTCGATCAAAAATCTGGTGTGGGCGACAAAGCTAACCTTGCAGCCGAGCTTGGAAAAGACCTCCAATCCGTAGTGGACTGGGGTAAGAAATGGCTCGTAAATTTTAATGCTTCTAAAACGAAGCTACTATCAATTAATCATCATAGACAATCGCACCTACCTCCTATTAGCATAGACCAGGCTTGCCTCCCAGAGAGTAAAACACTACGCCTGCTCGGCCTGACACTCTCAGCGGACCTCAAGTGGAATGACTACGTCGAATCCATTGCTAAATCCGCTGCTATGAAAGTCGGTTCTCTGTGCAGGGCCCGGAGGTTTTTTCCGTCTGAATCCATTCTGCACATTTATAAATCTACCATCCGCCCGTGCATTGAATACTGTTGCCATATCTGGTCGGGTGCCCTGCTATTCTCCTTGGGCTTCTCGACAAGGTACAGCGGAGGGTCTGTAATGTGATCGATACCGACTTAGCAGACCGCCTGCAGTCTCTCTCTCACCGGCGCGACGTGGCTTCCCTGTGTCTCTTCTATAAACACTTTCACGGCTTCTGCTCCGATGAACTTAGATCAATGGTGCCCCCTAGGTTCGAATTTTCATTAGCAACTAGATCCCACCCTTTTACAGTGAAACCTATAAAATGCAACCGCAACTTCTACTCCAACAGTTTCTTTTCTCGCACTTCCCGACTGTGGAATTCTCTTCCACATGACTACTTCCCCGACGGCTACAATCTCCAGGAGTTTAAATGTAAGGTCAATAGACATCTTCTAACAAACTAACTCGCTTCCATTCTTTCAAACACTTCCCACCCACCCAACTATCTATCACCCCTCTTCTGACATTTCCTATATCTAACCACTCTTTCTATTTACTTTCTCCTATGTAGCCCCAAGCGCAATAGTGGAAGTCGAATGCATTGCGTGGGGTGAGATGATTAAAAAAATAACACGCTTCCCATCTACCCAACCCTCATCCTCGCTATCCTTACTCATCTGTCACCTTCCTCCTGACATTCCCTATGTCTAACCACTCCTTCTATTTACCTTACCCTATGTAGCCCCAGGCGCAATAGTGGCAGTGGAATGCCTTGCTTGGGGTGAGATGATTAAAAAAAACACGCTTCCCATCTACCTAACCCTCATCTTCGGTATCCTTACTCATCTATCACCTTCCTCCTGAAATTCCCTATGTCTATCCACTCCTTCTCTTTACCTTCCCCTATGTAGCCACATGCGCAATAGTGGCAGTGGAATGCCTTGCTTGGGGTGAGATGAGTAAAAAAAAAACACGCTTCCCATCTGCCCAACCCTCATCCTCGCTATCCTTACTCATCTGTCCCTTTCCTCCTGACATTCCCTATGTCTACCCACTCCTTCTCTTTACCTTCCCCTATGTAGCCCCATGCGCAATAGTGGCAGTGGAATGCCTTGCTTGGGGTGAGATGATTAAAAAAAAAACACGCTTCCCATCTACCCAACCCTCATCCTCGCTATCCTTACTCATCTGTCACCTTCCTCATGACATTCCCTATGTCTACCCACTCCTTCTCTTTACCTTCCCCTATGTAGCCCCAAGCGCAATAGTGGCAGTCGAATGCATTGCTTGGGGTGAAATGATTAAAAAAAATATCTGATATTCATCTTGAGGTTCTCGACAAAGTAAAAAGAAGGAACTGCAATATAACAGATCCGGCTCCCCTTCAATCACTTTCTCACCGACGTGATATGGATTTTCTCTTGCTTTTTCTACAAGTATTTTCACAGCATCTTCTCCGACAAGCTTCTTTCCTTAATTCACCTACCACTTATATTTACTCGTTCCGCTAGATTGGCACCTATGTAATATAACAATCTGGCCCCACCCGAGGAAGGCTGATACAAGCGAGGGTGTTTCCGGTCGTTGAAAGGAACGGATGTCGTTTGACCTTATTTCCGGCAGCAGCGGAAATAACTACAGAGGCAAACAGAACAGGTGTCTCTGAGAATTACGTGGGCGTGCGTGGGCGAGGCAAAACCGGAAGAAAAAGTCCCGGTTCTGGAAGATTATAAAAAGACCTCGGCACACGGATTCGCCAGTAGAGGAGCAACAGAGATCGGCCGGTGAAGAGAGACACAACAGATAAGACTACACTCCCGTCAACCCATTAGAAGCGCGCTCTCTCAATTCTCTGTTCCCTATTCTACACGGTTCATCGTCATTAATAAAAATATAACTTTATATTTTTATATATATGCGTGTTTGTTGTTTGTCGATATATAACACCTAAGTTCCACTCTTTTACCGTCAAAATAGTTAAATTAATCGTCTCTACTGTAACATTTTTTGTCTCACACTTTCGCTTTGTGAAAGTTTCTATCATTTGATCGCTACAATCTTCCAAAAGTTTCAATACAACGTCAACCTCCATCTTCTATCTACTGGATTCCCATCCATCTCTTATGTTTTCTTCGATATCGACCATATCTTTTTTCTCTCACTATAACCCGCTGCGCTCTAGTTGCGGTCATGCCTTGCTTGGGGTGAAATGGTTATAAAAAGAAATAAGAGCTCTTTAATGTCATCAAATATTGTTTACTTTTTTTTTTAGTTTAGCGGCCTATGGGTTAATTAATGCCGAAATCTACGTTGAATATTGTAGTTATTGATATGTATAATACTGGATACGATTAATGTCTCCTAGTATCAATGATAAGTATGCAACTATCTCAACCACACAGCAAATTATTAATAGGGTTCTCTAAGTAATATACAAAGTAAAATGAGAGAAATGATACGATGATACTATTGAGTCAATCTTGCAAACTGTCTGTCCTGACAGTTTATTTTTAAGTGAGCTTCACCCTGTTCACCCTAGGCCACTCGAGGTAGAGAATTACATTAAGAAACAGTTTACTTGGATAAAAGTGGAGGATAATGGTTAACCCTATACTTGAGCAGGTTAAGATGGTACCGATCGTGGAAACTAGGAGTCCGTTCTACAGATTAGTGGTTTGAGTGAGATTTCTCATCAAAGGAACACGGAGGAAACGTGGGTGATTTGCTACAATGTGACAATATAAGGAAGTGAGTCGTGGTGCAGTGAATATCGGCTCGGATCGAGAAATCGTGGAGCTGAGTTCGAATTCCAGTTGAATTCCTTGTATTCACTTACGCTCAATTACCCTTGGAAAAAGGTATTAATCCACCTCTTACCTCTAGTTATGGGTAAAATAACAGAACAGATTGGATTCTCTAGCCTTGGCTGGGATCAGTCTACCGCAGAAAGTAATGGCAACCTACTGCGGGATAATCTTCTGTCCAGTCAGTCATGTCTCGAAAGAGACATGATCGCCGAAAGCGTGTATCACGTATGTCACTTAACTTACTGACTGAATATAATAGTTGAAAACATGATTAAGGCTTCTACTGCGCATAAAGTGGGTGATTGGTTTTATATTGTTATGAAGTAATAAACTGATCCCCCACTAATTACATAGATATTAATATAATACATATATTCTCCCTATATCTATGAGTCAAATAACAGGACAGATTGGGTTCTATAGCCTTGGCTGGGAGTAGTCTACCGCGGAAAGTAATAATCTTCTGCCCAGTCAGTCATGTCTCAAAAGAGACATTATCGCCCAAGCCTGTATCACATTAGGTACTTAACTGACTAATATGGCATGACGGATCCTAGCCATCAAGGTTAGAACTTACTGAACCATGGAATGTCGTTCGTCAGAACACTTTCCAGGGAAGTAGCGACAGCGCAGTGAGAGACTTGCTACATCTCGCTTGTGAGAGAGTTTAAAGAGTGAAAGATATTTTATCACTCACAATGACTCGGAGAAGATTTTGGATTCAATCGAAACTGGAGGGTAAAGACTAGGCACCTCCTGCCCAAATATCAGTACTCCATTTTCGGCCTGATCTGGCTCTTTTAACAGTAGAGGAGAGCATCCGAAATCAGGTACTTGCTGAAGCGTTTCAGGGAGATGACCATTTCTCCTACACATTTTTTTGTGAGGGTTCGTATGGGCCGGTTCCAGGTCAGGTGTGAGTTGAAGACGGAATAGTTTCGCAAGGCCTGTCTCTTTACTTTGAATAACGGCTTTTGAATTCATATGGCTTTATCTACCGTCTAGTGTTGATTTGAAATAAGCTACCATTTTCTACTATTTACATCGTTCAGATTACTGTCCTCATCTTTATTACCATAATAACAACGTTTCGGTCGATGCATGCTCCTGTCTTCAGGTAATATATGTAAGAATTTTGAACCAAGCCCTTTGTGCGTTGTGGTGCAGTAACTGTCGATTCGGAACGAGAAATCGAGGAGCCGAGTTCGAATTCCCGTTGAATTCCTTGTATTCACTTGCGCGCAAATACCCTTGGGAAAGGTATGAATCCGTTTCTTCCCTCCAGTTATGGGTTAAATAACAGGACATATTGTATTCTTTAGCCTAGGCAGACATCCAGTCTACAGCAGAAAGTAATGGCAACCTACTGCGGAATAATCTTCTGCTCAGTCAGTCATATCTCGAAAGAGACATAATCGCCCAAGCGTGTATCACGTATACCACTTAAATGATTGACTGACTCACCGGTTTCTTCAGGTGATATATTTAAAGTTTCTAACACTTTACTAACTCAAAGCGGGTAGATTTTAATTATTCTACGTTCCATGCAATAAAACCGCGTGTTCGGTTACAAATTCCGACGGATATTTCCTGAAGAAGGCCGGAGAGTACAACAGTAGAAACATCTCGAATATGGTAATAAAAATGAGGACAACAGTCCGAAAGATGTAAATAGTGTAAATAGTTACGATACCGCATCACATAAAAATAGACAATTATTTTCACCACCAGACAACCAGGCAGGGCGGTCCCAACAAAGTCATACAAACACATACACCCGTATAATTACAAATGTTCACACGCTGATTTGCCATTCCCACGGTTTTGTTTTGATTTAAATTTATACACACCGCGAGATTATAGAGTTGAATTAACTCTAAAGAGCGACAAAACGACCGGCCGTCTTTGTCGGTTGGACAAGCCAACCCACCCTTACTCACCGGTCAGTCGGTCATTCTTCTAGTTTTACATGGTACTTTAGTTACGGCCGGGAGCGGACTATTCATGGCACGAGCGATCAGACAAACATTCTACTAGCCTATAAAGAGGAAACGACGAATGACTCATTTTTATTTTTTTTTAGAAATGCAGGTTCGAGAAAAGCCATGTATTTAGAGATGGAAAACTAGCTAATGAAAAACAGGAATTTGATATTTTTTCCACATTTCACAATGAGTTCTCGCAAAAGATTGTAGGTTGGACATGAGAGTTATGGTTGATTAATTTCACTGTCTCTGATTTAGCTTTTCTCTCCCTCTATTCTCTACTCTCTATTTTTACAAAATAATGGAAAAAAATCTAGTAACAAAATAACATAATTTTAAATAAAATTGAAGTTAGTAGGCAGCTGGTTAGTATTTCTTTGATTCGGCCTTGTGTCTTACTTAACCGAACTCCCTACAGCTCACAAGTTTTATGCAGAATTACCATCAGAAAGTTGTCATCATTATCAGAAGGTTGGTTGTCAGCAGGCTGGGATATGTGGAATAGTGTAAGAATAAAATATACATTTTGCTTTTTAAAATAGAAATTTATTAAAAGGAGGAATAACGCAAGTTGTAGAAGTTAATGTTCAATTCAGCGAGTTAAGTGCCATGCGCTGTACACACTTGGGCGATCATGCCTCGAAAGAGACATGACTGACTGGGCAGAAGATTATCCCGCAGTAGGTTGCCATTGCTTTCTGCGGTAGACTGGTTGCCGACCAAGACTATAGAACCCAATTT
This sequence comes from Ascarosepion bandense, assembly GCA_037127315.1. Taxonomy (NCBI): domain Eukaryota; kingdom Metazoa; phylum Mollusca; class Cephalopoda; order Sepiida; family Sepiidae; genus Ascarosepion; species Ascarosepion bandense. The sequence goes on from JBBBDQ010000973.1 coordinate 1,643,715, forward strand.
GTCCTATTATTTAACCCATAAGTGGAGGGATGAGACGGATTAATACCTTTCCCAAGGGTATTTGCGCGTAAGTGAATGCAAGGAATTCAACTGGAATTCGAATTCGGTTACTCGATTTCTCGTTCCGAGCCGATAACCATTGCACCACAACACACATCCAATGTTCAATTAGAAATATTATTGAGAAGTTATGAGTAGAGTTCGTGTTCAATGATAAAGTTCAGTTTATTTATATCGAGAGTTGAAGAAGTTGTTCGTAGTAGTAATTGTTGAAAGAGATAAGGAGAAAGAGAAAAAGGACAATGTCCGAGTCGCTTGAAGTTGAAGTTACATTTTTAGTTGTTTCGTCTCGCGGCTCCCATCTATCTCTGACTGATTGACATTGATGAAATCCTTTTATTGTAATCTAGATTTTTCGCACTTAATCGCGAAGTCCTTTTTGATCTTGCAAGGCGCTCTCATTCGTCAAAAATTATTTTAACACCTACTTGCGAAATCTGGTTTCGATTTTTCGTTAAGCACATGGTCAAACTTTTCTCTATTTGGGAAAACCAGGATTTCACACGTCATTATGAATTTTTGTCAAACTGAAGAAGAAGCTTAATTTTAATTAATTTCTCACCCGCTACAATGTCTTTAAACTGTCAAAAGTTGTCTATTTTTATGTTTGTTAATTTAATATAAAAAGTACTCAATTTTTTGGTTGTTTTACATATATTATTGAAATAAGTTTATTAAAATCAGCAAACAGAATTATTTAAGAATTTTAAGCGATCAACTTTCTTCTTATGGTTCAAGAACTGTTTCCGGAGAGAAATGCGATATTTCAGGGTGATAATGCACCCATACATACTGCTAAAGTTAGACCTGAATAACACAAGGAATATTCTAGTGAAGTAGACCATCTTATCTGACTACCATTGTCCCAAGTTCTCGACATTATTAAGCATTTATGGTTCATTTTTTCGAAAAAACAAATGAGAAATTGATATCCACCACCATTATCACTGAAAGAATTGGAAACTGTTTGAGGTGAAGAGTAGATTTAAATAAAATCCCCTGGAAATAATTCAATGTTTAGCTGAGTCGATTCTATGCAGAAAACAAGTGGGAATTACTACCAAAGACGGTTTTACCCTAGAGTGAAATAAGTTTGTTAGTCATTTCAAGGTTTTACTATTATTTTGTCCACCCCTGTTTATCGATTAAACTCAAAATATTTGCTCAGTCTCTTCAGATCTATCTATCTATCTATCTATCTATCTGAGGCTATTTATATCTATCTATCTATCTATCTATCTATCTATCTATCTATCTATCTATCTATCTATCTATCTGATGCTATTTATATCTATCTATCTATCTATCTATCTATCTATCTATCTATCTGATGCTATTTATGTCTGTCTGTCTATCTATCTATCTATCTATCTGATGCTATTTATATCTATCTATCTATCTATCTATCTATCTATCTATCTATCTATCTATCTATCTGATGCTATTTATATCTATCTATCTATCTATCTATCTATCTATCTATCTGATGCTATTTATATCTATCTATCTATCTATCTATCTATCTATCTATCTATCTATCTATCTATCTATCTGATGCTATTTATATTTATATCTATCTATCTATCTATCTATCTATCTATCTATCTATCTATCTGATTTATATCTATCTATCTATCTATCTATCTATCTATCTATCTATCTGATGCTATTTCTGTCTGTCTATCTATCTATCTATCTATCTATCTATCTATCTATCTATATATCTATCTATCTATCTATCTATCTATCTATCTATCTATCTATCTATCTATTTCTATCTGATGCTATTTATATCTATCTATCTATCTATCTATCTATCTATCTATCTATCTATCTGATGCTATTTATATCTATCTATCTATCTATCTATCTATCTATCTATCTATCTATCTATCTCTTGAATCCATTTTAAACATATACAAAGCCACCATCTGTCCGTGCATGGAATACTGCTATCATATAGGGCCAGGCGCCCCCGCTGTTCATCTCAGTGTTTTTGATCGGCTCCAATGGAAAATCAGTAATGTGAGAGGTACCGGCTTGGCGGCTCGACTCCAGCCAACAAAAAATATCAACGAAGCCATATAGAAGGCAAACAGAATACCTGTATTTAAAAGAACTTTGAGATTCGAACGTGGCGTGTCAGATGATAAATTATTTGTCATTGGTGAAATGATTTGCAACTTTTCATTTCATAACAAGTGTGTAAAAACTTATGTGTTAAAAATACAAAATTATTCGGTACTGACTGGATAAAATATTTCGTCTTATAGAATTTATTTATAAATAATTATTGCAAAAATCATCTTGAACGGGCACGTTTCCAGAGCCAATCACACGAACGCGAGTTTTCTCTACGGCTCCATCCTAGGCCCGACGCTATTTTTGATCTTCATCAATGATCTCCCTGATGTGATCAAATCCCAAGAAGACATTTACGCTGACGACATCACCATTTACCTCAGCCTCACTCAGAAATCTACCAAGGTGTACAAATATAATCTCGCTTCTGATCTTGAGAAGAACCTCGAATCTGTCGTGAAATGGGGTAAGAAATAGCTCATAAACTTTAATGATTTCCAAAACGATGCTGCTATTCATCAACAACCATTCCTTTTACCACCCATTAACATGGATTTCGCTAGTCTCCCCTAAAGCAATAGATTACACCTCCTCGGCCTCGCTCTCTCTACCGACCTCAAGTGGAACAACTACATTGAATCAATAACTAAATCTACTGCTAGGAAAGATGGGTCACTGTGTCGTGCCAGGAAGTTTTTCTCACCTGAGTTCATCTTTCACATATACAAATCAACCATCCGCCCATGCATTAAATACTATTCTTATATCTGGTCAGGCGCCCCTGCTATTCATCTCTGGGTTCTCAACAAGATCCAGAAGAGAATCTGCAATATAATCGATCCCGACCTGGCAGCTCGACTCCAGCCACTTTCTCACCGACGGGATGTGGCTTTCTCCTGTCTCTTCTACAGATATTTTCATGGCTTCTGATCCAACGAGCTTAGCTCCCTAGTGCCTTCTCTACAAGCATCAAGGTCCCACTCTTTTACAGTCAAAACGACCAAATGCTGCCACCACTTCTACTCTATCAGCTTTTATCTCGCACTTTCCGCCTGTGGAGCTCGCTTCCGTTTACTTGCTTCCCTGATAACTACAATCTCCAAGAGTTTAAATGCAACGACAATTGCCATTTCTTAGCCACATGACGCCCAGACTTCTCTTATCCTTTCCCAACACCCCCTGAATATTGTTTTTCTTCCCTTTTTACTCTACTCTCACGCAACTCTCTTCACACCAGTCTTCACTCGCTCATTATCTAACACCCCTTGTAACCGATTCCTCTTCGGTTCCTCTTTGTCTTTGCTTTTCTCCTATGTATCTCTTCACTCTCCTCTTATGTACCCTCTGCGCACCAGTGGCAGTACTACCTTTCTTGGGGTGAAATGATTAAAAATGTATATAAGTGAACCAGTGACCAGGTTTAAAATGATGAAAAAAATTAAAGAAAGAATTGAAAAAATGTTTTCGGGATGTTCTGTTGGATGAGTTAGGTTGGTGTTCCAAAGTCAAATCAAAATTTAACTAAAAAATGGGTCGATGTCAGTATTTAAACCAAAATGTAGTGTACCATTATCAGGCTTGGTTCAAGTCAATGAAGAATTAGACAGACTTGAAAGAATGGATGTGACTGAAAAAATAGACCATTCAAAATGGACAGCAGCAGCAGCACTGTATGTAAAGAAAAAAAATCATAACATTCGATTTTTGGATGGATCAAACAAATGCTTAGAATGACATTATTACCCATTACCAACTCACAAGAGATTGTATTAGTTCTACCGATTTCTTTATGGGTTAAAAAAGTCTCCAAACATATTTCAACAAGCTATCAATAATATGCTTGCAGACTGGGATTTCGACGTTGCTTATCTGGATGATATATTGATTAAAAGTGTATCTATATAACAACATATCGAGTAAGCAGAAAAAGTTATTGAACAAATACAAGAATTCGTGTTCAAAATCTGTGAAAAAAAAGTGCGTACTATTTTAGCATAAAATCAAGTACCTAAAATCAAGACAAATTATTGACAAAAATAATCATTAGTCAAATCCGTCTAGGACAAGTGAAATTAGGAATATATCTCATCTAGTAAACGTTACTAGGCGACAAGCATTTCTAGCACTACCAAATTACTATCAAATCTACAAACCTAATATGCAGAATTTGAGAGCTCCACTCAACAATTTGCTTAAATAAGGCGTAAAGCGGAACCGGACTGATAATTGTCAGAAAGCGTTTGAAGAAATCAAGAAAATACTAACGTCTGACTTATCATTAGTACAACTACGATCAGAAAGCAGAAATCGTATCGGCTTCAGATGGTAGTGAATTTGTTATAGAAGCGGTCTTTGTTTCAGAAAAAGTAATTCCTATGTATACAGCAAATAAATTAAAATCTTATTAGATTATGATTTTGAAATATAATACCAAATCTCCAAGAAAATAATACAGGCGGATAGTTTTATAAAGAATCATATAAAATGAAATAAATATTTAAGAAAATTAAAAAAAATCTCTAAAAGGTGGATGTTGTGGAGAAAATAAGACGAATTAACATAACAAAGCAAGACACCTTAAATAACGTACTTAAATATATCTCTTCCCCCCACATATGGGTGAACCATTAAGAGTCGTATCATTAAATCCTAGTGATCTCCAAAAATAAGTTTTATAATCTAAGCATATTTCCTGGTTTTAAATAACTTGCAAATAGTTGAAAACCATGACACCAACCAACAAACTAATCAGCCATTTCAAACATGCACGTCTATATTGTCTTGGAAGAAGAAACCTCTCTTGTCGAAATAACTTCTGCAACAGTATGTTTTTTTTTTGCAACCTGTCTGATGGACATGCAACTTCTTCTACCTTGGCGAGCTTTTCTTCTTCTTCTTCTTCTTCTTCTTCTTCTTCTTCTTCTTCTTCTTCTTCTTCTTCTTCTTCTATGTACTGGGTACCTTCAGGACGTAGGCGATCGTGCCCTTCCACATTTCCCTATCCATGTTTGCTGTTATGTTGCTCAACCCTTGCTCCGCCATCCGTCTGATCAAGTCCATCAAGTATGTCACGCGTTGCTTCCCCTTTGTCTCCACTGTTTTTTATCCATCTCGTGAGCATCAAATTCTTCAAGCTCACTTTCCTCATTACATGTCCCAAAAAACACAGCTGTCTTGATGTTACATATTAGTTTTATTTTCGTGTCCACCCTTTTGTTCATGTTATCCCCAGCATCCTTCTGTAGTACCGAATTTCAGTTGCTTCAAGTTTTTCCTTCGTCTTTGATGAGATCGTTCACCATTCGCTGCCATTATGAAGGACATACATCACGTAACAATTCAGTACTCTCTTTTTTGTTTCCTGAAACTGGGCATATAATTGTAAAATTGTCTCTTCAGGACAATTCTGATTGTTGATTCTTCAGGACAATTCTGATTGTTGAGTCTTCAGGACAATTCTGATTGTTGAATTTGGCTCTACATAGGTTCTTTTTCTTTATTGTATAGGAATGACCATCAATTGTTATTTCTTATGAAATATATTGTCGTGAATTTTTGTCGACTTCTCCAATGTTTGGAATTTAGATTTTTTTTACTCCCAAGATTAAAATGTTTAGTATACCTAGATATTTCACCCAAATCTGGAAGGCGGAGAGAGAGGTTAGTATCATTTTATGCAATTTGTGCCGAAGTAAACGCAACTAACTTGGTCGAAATTTGAAATTGGCTCGCCGGCTCCACATTCGGCATAGTTGTCATCGTCTTGACGCACACCGAAGTGATACGGCGGCGTAAACAAGCAACATAAGCAACAATTGTTCAAAATGACCATCCATCCTCTCGAAGACAACACAATGTGATCTAATTGAACAAAAGGAGCACGCGGGCATCGCTGTGACGTGACACTTGCTTGCAATGGATTCGGTGAATAATCGATTGGATGCATCACTACGTAAATCTCAAACATGATGGAATCGGGTAAGTGTAAGATGGACGAAGATTTGAAAGTTGTTTTTCTTTTTCAAAAGTAGAGCATTAGCATAGTATTCCTCGGTAAAAAAAAGATCTATCTATCTATCTATCTATCTATCTATCTATCTATCTATCTATCTATCTAATTCAGACAAGTCCAGTGATTTCCCTATCTATCTATCTATCTATCTATCTATCTATCTATCTATCTATCTATCTATCTATCTATCTAATTCAGACCAGTCCAGTGATTTCCCTATCTATCTATCTATCTATCTATCTATCTATCTATCTATCTATCTATCTATCTATCTAATCCAGACCAGTCCAGTGGTTTCCCTATCTATCTATCTATCTATCTATCTATCTATCTATCTATCTATCTATCTATCTATCTATCAAATTTAATCCTCTTTATGTCAGTTTCAATTTCTTCATCTTATCCTCTCTCTCTCTCTTTCGCAACCTGTTGACATCTGTCTCAGATCGCATAATCAGTTTGTTTATATCTATCTATCTATCTATCTATCTATCTATCTATCTATCTATCTATCACTGCCGTGTTGGTCTGTAGATCAATCTGATTCTTTGTATAGGACAACATTTGTCCACACACACACACACACACACACACACACACACACACACACACACATATATATATATATATATATGCGTATACAAACATGCTTTTCTATTTATACATTTTATTGTTTGAATGCATTAAAGATAGGAGCAAATGCAGTCGAAAAATATTCTTATTAAATGCAGAAAGAAATAGAAGCAGAAGAAGAAGAAGAGGAAGAAGAAGACGAAGAAGAAGAAGAAGAGTAAGAAGAAGAAGACAAAGAAGAAGAAGAAGAAGAGGAAGAAGAAGAAGAAGACGAAGCAGAAGAAGAAGAAGAAGAAGAAGAGGAAGAAGAAGACGAAGAAGAAGAAGAAGAGTAAGAAGAAGAAGAAGACAAAGAAGAAGAAGAGGAAGAAGAAGAAGAAGACAAAGAAGAAGAAGAAGAAGACGAAGAAGAAGAAGAAGAAGAAGAAGAAATGGTTAGAAAAGAAACTGTTGTAAATACTAGAAAGATAACATCTACTGAACTTGAGAGATCTATTATCCTGAAAGATTCTTTTGAGGGAAAGATTATACTTCAACCTACAGTTGTACAATAATGAATGCTAAATGTTTCCTTATAAGAAAACGGCTAATATTGACATTAACATGTATTTCTACTAACCTACTCTCAGGCTGGACGCTTTTATCAAGATACCGTTATATATATATATATATATATATATATATATATATATATTTCTGTAATAAATCGATCTTTACTTGGAAGCTCAATTTCAGTCACTTTCTCACCGGCGTAATGTAACTATTAACTCTCTTTTTGACAAGTATTTTCATGGCAATTTCTCTAACGAGCTTTTTTTTTTTTGGTACCCCGACCACACGTAATTACTCATCTTGGAATCAAGGTCACACCTTTTTACTGTCAATATAATTAAATATACATACTCTTCTACTCTAACAGTTTCTTTTCTCACACTTCCCGTTTGCGAAATTCACTTCCATTTGCATGCTTCTCTGATAGCTACAGTCTTCAAAAGTTTAAATGCAACGTCAACTGCCATTTTTTTAATCTCCTTGATTCCCATCCATCTCGTATCTTTTCTACGGCCTATTCTGTATATTTTTATTCTCTCACTGTAACCCCACCCCGTGAATCATTTGCATTTCTGTTTTATTTAGGGTGAAGTAACTATAGAAAAAATCTCTAGGAACGAAAATATAAACACCTTTGACAATTTGAGCTGGAAAAAAAAATCGAATGAGGTTTGAACCGAAAGGAGATATACGCAATTTACAGAGGGAAGTCGATTATTTTATTTGACTGTGTTTTCAGAAACTCAAGAAAAATCTTTTGAAGAGTAAAGACGTAATTTGAAGTCAACGACAAAAAGTCAAACCGCGATATACTTGATATATTGATGAATAAAAAAGAAGCTCTATTGTCAAAATAACCCGAGATTATATGTATAAAGAACTGAGATGGTGTTTTGTTGTACATATCTTTTTCAATATGGCTGGCCTACTTAAAAATTCCTAATTTCCGGAGATTTCCGAAGTCTGAAAGACAAGCAAGCGATTGAATGTTGTGTAGAATATGATTGCTACGTTGGATATTATATTTTAAAAGGCTAGCAAAGAGATATTTACAATAGGCAAAGACAGTTGAAAGAACATTAGAGTTGGTATTATTGTTTTTCCAAAGAGAGAAGAATTATTTCCAAAGAAATTTTTAATATACTTCTCTTAGAGATGTCACATATTCCTATTGTTATTGGCTTTCGTTCGCAGAAGCCAAATTTTTAAATACAATCACTCCTTACGTTTTCCAGGTTATTTGGATGAATCATATATTCTTCGCAATTGCTTATCAGATGCACGGAAAAATTAGGGAAATGACTCTCTCCAACCCCCTGAATGCTTTAGTGTGTAGGTTAATCGTTGAGTCACATGTTAGTCTTCCGTTCAATATGGTCTGTGAATGCCTAGTCTTTGAGCTTTGTTTTATAGTAATGGTTATTGAGGATAGTTTGGTTACTTAGAAGTAGTGGTTTCGGCAGTCACTAAAAGACACATTAAAATCTCCATGAATTTAAATGTAAGGTCAATAGACAACTCCTAACACACTAATTCGCTCCCATTCTTTCAAACACTCTTCCCATCTACCCAACCCTCATCCTCGGTATCCTTACCCATCTATCACCTTCCTTCTGACATTTCCTACACCTAACCACTCCTTCTCTTTACCTTCCCCTATGTAGCCCCATGCGCAATAGTTACAGTGGAATGCCTTGCTTGGGGTGAAATGATTAAAAAAAAATCGATATTAAGTTTTGTATACTAAATTAAAGAACACGTAACTATTTCACTCTTTATGCATTTTTAAAAATTTTCTGATACTTTGCAATCTTTTTCCTGTCTAGAACATCCTAATTACAAAAATGCCTTGTTGATTGCATTTTCAACATTTGTCTCACAGCCCTATCTCACGCGCTTCAAAACATGAAGATGACTGACCAAAATCCACTGGAATACAGATGTTCAGAAAATTTTTCTGTCTAATGATATATTGTTTTATTTTTTTAATAATTTTCTTATGTTCTGATATGTATTTTTCACTATTCTCACGTGTTTCTGGAGTCCTACGTCATATCTTTGTCCAGGTATGCAGACCTGAAAAGTGATTTAAATATGGATTTCCACTTTTTGCATAGATTCAGTGGATGGTCGGCAGTGCATTCTGTCTCCCTGAGTATTTTGTGGACTAACAGCGTGAATATGTCCTTTATATATATATATATATATATATATATATATATATATATATATGGCAAAGCAGTGGATGATGTCAAGAATTGAGAGGCTGTTGGCATAGAATATAATACTGTATGATGAATAGTCTGACGATCGCTTAATGCTTAAGCTGTTAGTTCCTATATAGACACGATTTTTATGTTCACAGATTTTTATCTATCTATCTATCTATCTATTGTTTACCTTATTGAATGTGGCTTCAAAAATTAATTTGATCATTTTTTTTTAATCATTTCACCCCGAGCAATCAGAAATGCCACTGATAAGCGGGGGGGGGGGATACATAACTGTAAAAAGATTAATTAGAAAAGAGTGAGGAGTACAAACTATTTAGAAAGAAGCAATAGAAAGCTGAGAATGCAGGTGCGATGACAGATACATAGGTGGAGAGAAAGGGAAGGATATAGGGGGGAGAGCTAGAGTCCAGTGGTTAATAGATGAGTATTGAATTTGCATTTAAATTTCTGGAGGTTGTAGCCGTCAGGAAAGCAAGAATATGGGAGCGAGTTCCACAGGCGGAAAGTGCGAGAGAAGAAGCTGAAGGAGTAGAATTGTCGTCTGCATTTGGCTAACCTGACTGTGAATGGGTGGTACCCAGTTGCCAGTCTGGTTGCACGAGTAAACACCTGTTGAAGAGGCACCAGTGACTTAAGTTCGTCTGAGCAGAAGCCATGAAAGTATTTATAGAACAAAGGGAGGCCACATTTCGACGGTGGGGAAGTGGCTGCTGTCGAGCCGCCAGATCAGTACCTATCACATTACAGACTCTCCTTTAGAGCCTGTCGAGAACACTGAGGAGGACGGCAGGGGTGCCTGACCATAAATGGCAGCAGTACTCCATGCACGGACGGATGGTTGACTTATATATATGCAGGATAGATTCAGGCGGAAAAAACATCCTGCATCGACATCTATCTATCTATCTATCTATCTATCTATCTATCTATCTATCTATCTATCTATCTATCTATCCAAGTCTGTTCATATCTATCTATCTATCTATCTATCTATCTATCTATCTATCTCAGTTGATCACATTATCTATCTATCTATCTATCTATCTATCTATCTATCTATCTATCTATCTATCTATCTATCTATCTGTGTATTTAGGCAACAAATTCTCTTGTAGGCATCTCAGAATAAATTGCAAGCACTATGATAATTGAAAAATGTAAGAAATGTTCTGTAAGTTTTGCAGTTGATCTTATTTTACATTTCTCAATGTTCACCAGTACTTTCAATTTTCTTCTAAAATCATTTTCAGGGATGTAAGTTGAAGTAACAAAAATAACAGAAAAACTATGTTGATAAACTTTACTGTTTTTGTTTTATTTTTAATATAAATGTAACGGTTAACAGTTATGCTTAGTGTTCGTTAGAACCTGAAAACTATCCACTATGGAATTTTTTGGCATTTGTAACACCTTATATATATATATATATATATATATATATATATATATATATATATGAGAAATTGGAAAACCTTTCCTTGTGATATCTTTCGTGCTTTATGACTTCACATTTTCTCCTAATATTGTTCTTGATATATATATATATATATATATATATATATATATATATATATTTCATCCGTGGAGAATCGTAAGGATGCTAAAATTTATAGCTTTTACGATCATCTGTCATTCTTCAGTAACAAGGACAAACAAAATATGACATAACTTTCTAAATATTTTTGAAAATTAAAAAACGAAAATAAGACACCTAAAGTTAAATGGAAAATCCTCATCCAGGCTAGAACAACTAGATCGGCAAAAGAACCATGTTGACTTAGTCTACATGAAAATATGGAAATCATTAAATCTATGAGGAGTGACATATTACTAAACCAGAGGCATGAAACCACAGTAAATTGCAAACACATTAAAGAACTAACGTTACAATCTTGATAAAATTTCTAAATCTAAAGTTCCGATCTCTAGAAACGATAAACGTTTATAGTATTGATCTTAGTACCTCAATATTCACTTTTAACTGTATGATATCTCTCTTGGTATATTTTTATTTCTTAATTTTTATATAGATTAATTTTTACTTTTAATTTTTTAAAATTTACTTCATTAATTTATTAGCACTAATGAATTTATATTTTCGTGTGGTTCTTCTAAATATCCCCAGATTTTTAAAAATAATAATTCATGTGTTTGTGTATGTGATTTCTTTTTTATAAAGGTTTCAGTGTATACTAGGTAACAACGAATGTATCTATCTGCAATCCACGTCCGGCCAATTGTGTGACATTTCTATTCCTTTTACGTCTTCTACTGTCATCCCTCTCCACACACATTCTGCACTGCATTTTCTCATTTCTTCCTAAAACCCAGATATCGCGTGACCCTTATGTGTATCTATCTATATTTTACCTCCTACCAAATTTTGGATCTCTTTCTCTCTGAGCCGTTATCATCGGCTCTTTACTCTTAGCTCTTTCCTTCTCTCCTGTCTTCCTACTCTCTTTCTTTCCTATGTATCTCTCTTTCCTTTTTGTTTTACACCCCCTTTTTCGATTTCCTTTGGTGTTTGCCCCTCTTTTCTATCCTCATTAATTCGTACTTCGTACAGTTTTCCAAAAATTAAGAGAAACTGAGATTTTTTAATCTTCTTTTTCAAAAATAACGTTTAATACCATCATTGGTAAATTTTTGTTTTGTTCCCCGTCAAATCTTTTCAAAACATCCTTATTTCCGTGCAAATGTAAATGCTGAAATCAAATCGATAATTGTTTATTGAAGAAAGCTAACTTTTTCCTGTTATCGATCAGAAAAAATCGGACTATATATCACCCCTTACCAACGTTCTCATATCTAATTCACCGCTAACTGACTTTAGGCGTAGGATACTTATTTCGGCCTTTTTATTTCCTTTGAGCAAATAGTCCGCGATTTGTTTGGGTTCGGGTTTAGTAATTACAAAAATGAAGTAAATTTGTCGAAAAATCGGCAAACTACGCGTGAAGTCATTCTGCAGTGAATAACATTTTTTGAAGCGTGGTTACGGGGTGAGATAAACAGCGAAAAGAAGTTCGATATTTTTCTGGTTGTAAACTTGAAAGAAAAAGGTAGTTATCGTCAATAAACAATTATCGATTTGAGTTCAGCATTTAGATTTGCACGGAAATAAGGATGTTTTGTAAAGATTTGAAGGGGTAAAGGCCTTCGGGGAACAAAACAAAAATTTACCCCATCATTATTAACTACCTGATGGGACATTGTTTTTTTGAAACAAAATGTACACTTTTGTAGTAAATGTTCTAAACTATGACTTATAATATATATATATATATATATATATATATATATATATATATATGATTTTTTCATTACATAGTGAGAGAAAACAGTATCAGTATATAAATTATAAATTTGAAAGTTTTTTGTATTCAAAATTCTTCTTCTTTATGTGCCGTGTCCCTTTAGGACGTTAGCGACCATCAACTTCCACTTGGCACTGTCTCTTGTCTCTCTCAAAATTTTTCCTCTTGGTATCTTTCTGAAACACTGCTCTGCCATCTATTTGATAATACATTCAGTTTTCTTGATGTTTACGCTTAGTTCTTTCTTCTCGCTTTCTGTTGCTACTTTATGTTGGAGGTCCTGCTTTCCCCTTTCCGTATCTGTCATCAGCACTGTCTCATCTGCGTCTCTTACATTGTTGAGATTGTGGCCGACAATAACGAATTCTGGCAAGGGTTTTATTTCTCTCAGAATTGTGTCGCTGTATAAGATTAATAAATAAGAAAGCACATCCTTGTCTTACGCCCCTTTCTATTTTTGTATGACAATATATATTCTTGATTATCCTAGCGTCTTTTCCGAAAATGACGAGATTGTCGAGTATCTATATCAAGTCCTTGTGGCATACTTTGTCAAACGCCTTTCCGTAGTCTATAAAGCACAGAAAGTGTTCCTTCTGCATTTCTATTGCTCTTTAAGATAGCATTCTGAGCATGAATATCGCATTCCTTGTTTTGGTGTCTTTAACAAAGCCACACTGTTAAATATAGGAAAGGAAGATTATATGGTTCAACCCCGTGTTCTGTAGACTATCAATCGTTAAAATTGGACAGTTCTTTCTTACGTTAATAAGTAAGCATTTTCCCAACGATAACTCCTAAGTAAGAAATTTAATATGAAAACGATTAATATTAGATATTCGTATACTTGTAATATGTACAACATTTTTGGCTCCCATAACAACAAAGCTTTGAAGAATTTCAGTGAATCTAATACAAGACCCGGGATTATAGGCTCCTGCAATTGCAGATCTAGAGAAAACCGTCCAGTTGAGGGTAAATCTAGATCAGCAAATGTGATCTACCAAGCTATCGTCTCCCCTAAAGAGAACAAGGAAAATGTAACCTATACATCGAAATTTAGGCGGGGATTTGGAAACAAAGATTTTATACGCATAGACACATATTTTACTAAGCTTATTTCAAGGTTTCAGACAGATCTCTATCGAAAATGCTGGAGATTGAAGGAAAAAGGACGAAACCCACAAAGGAAGGGAATTTAATACGCCCGGAACGCACTCCTAATAGTCTAGGTGATAAATGTAATCTATGTTTAGCGAAAAAAAAAAAAAAACCCAGAAAAACTAGGATTTTAAAATTTCAAAATCAATATATGTACTCCTAAATAAACGCAAAGATATATTATTAAATATTGAGAACACACACACACACACACACACACACACACACACACACACACACACACATATATATATATATATATATATATATTAGTCATCCACATACAATCCTGTTTCACTGTATCACAGCTCATCAGTTTGGCTACACACACACACTCATATATATATATATATATATATGTGTGTGTGTGTGTGTGTGTGTGCGTGTGTGTGTGTGTAGCCAAACTGATGAGCTGTGATACAGCGAAACAGGATCGTATGTGGATGATTATATTTTAAAAAAGAAAGTTAAAAACAGTTTTCTCTTCTGCGATATATGCATTACTTTTCATATATATACATATATATATATATATATATATATATATATATATATATTAATAAAAAGTCCAGAAGAAGATTGTTAACAATCCCAAACGGTCCTAGTTATACTGGCTAATTCTTAAAAATTGATCCAACAGAAAGATCAATGTAAATTTAATTTGCAGAGCAGATATTTCTTTATTTCATCTGTAAATTCAGATTACATTTAGAGAGATAGCTATTTCAACATGCCTGTTAGAGATCTAAAATGAAGAATATTCTTCTACTGGATGCAAATGTTAGTAAAGAAGGGTATGAGGAGTGTTCGTCAGGAAAAGTGAGTGAGCGTGTAAAGAGTTTATGGTCACTATATGAGGACGGTAAACACTTTTCGACCAGTCTAGTGATCCCCAAATGAGAAAAGGCTAAAGTTTATGTCTTGGATCATGTTACTTGTTTTCAATTTCAATTTCATTTTAAAGAAATGTTTATTCTGAAAATATATTTATACCGAATGGAACGAATGTATATACGTATTCATGTGCTTGTGAATGAGCGTGTAATGAGTTTACACTCATTATATGGTCACTATATGAGGACGATGACCTTCTACTTAATAACCCGTAGATTTGAATAAAAATCACTGGAAACAATAGTGAAGAATAAAAAGACAGTGTATAAAAATGCCTGGCGAAAGGTGATTGATTCCCAAAACGGAAGAGATTTAATGAGCGAGTTTGTGAAAAAAAAAGAAAAAAAAAAGAAGAAACACCCACGCATATGAACTTTCTGACCTGCTCACCGACCGCTTTATATATACTCAGTATTTTTGTCAGAAAGTCAACTTTGGATTTGAAACACGTGTAGCGACACAAATACCATTATGGACACTTAATACATTTTACAAAAAAGCAAGTAATATTAATAACAATGAATCTACACTTTAACCAAAACGCTTTGGGAGTGGAAGGCAAGCAGTTTGCCCATAGAGAGAGGTAGAGTGGGTAAGAAAATTATTCAGTTTTTCCAAATTTAAATTCTAGTCCTTTAAAAGGAAAAACATATAATGAATAAACGAAAAGACGGAAATGATTAGGTGAGTTTAAATCTATTCCGATGAAGACACTTGCTAATTAATTCGTTACGCTGATTAAAAATGAATTATGATATTGATATTTTGAAATTCTAATCTTTTGTACTAAGCACAAATTACATATATCGTTTAGGCTATTGCAAGTACGTGCCGAGCCTATTAACTTCAATTGGAGTAGATAGACTGAACTATCGCCCGGTTCACACTCCACCCACGTCTATTGAACAGGTTAAGAGGCTCATCTCTTGTTCCCTGTTTAGGATGTGCTTTTCGGATTTCTCTTTTCCAATCTTTTCACTCTTTTCTTTTTTCTTTTTTTTCAATTGGAGTAGATAGACTGAACTATCGGCCGGTTTACACTCCACCCACGTCTATTGAACAGGTTAAGAGGCTCATCCCTTGTTCCCTGTTTAGGATGTGGTTTCTGGCTTTCTCTTTTCCAATCTTTTCACTCTTTCCTTTTTTATTTTTTTCAATTGGTGTAGATAGACTAAACTATCGGCCGGTTCACACACCACCCATGTCTATTGAACAGGTTAAGAGGCTCATCCCTTGTTCCCTGTTTAGGATGTGGTTTCCGGCTTTCTCTTTTCCAATCTTTTCACTTTTCTTTATTTTTTTTTCAATTGGAGTAGATAGACTGAACTATCACCCGGTTCACACTCCACCCACGTCTATTGAACAGGTGTAGAGGCTCATCCCTTGTTCCCTGTTTAGGATGTAGTTTCCGGCTTTCTCTTTTCCAATATTTTCACTCTTACGTAGCCCCCTGCACATCTGTGGCGTTACCGCCTTGCTCGCTCTGATACGATTAAAAAAAAAAGAGTAATTTGTATTTTGGAAAAAGTTGATCATCAAAATTGTCTTTAATGGCATTTACCTTAAATAAAATTTGCGCTTAAATATACAGGAAGAAACTGCTGCTAAAATGTTCTTCTGCCAGTAAACAACGGGCAAAAAAAAAAAACCCCAGCAATTTTGTCACTAAACATCATTACAATTTAACAATATACACCGACACCATGCCTGCGCGCACAAAACACGACGTACGAATACGAAGACGGCAGTGCTCTGCGGCGTTGGCAGTAGAAACAAGACGAATGACGAACGGTCAGCAAAAGTTAACAGCAACTGCGAGATCAGGGAAGCGAAGAAAAAAAATATAGAGAAAAAGAAGAGAGAAACAACGCGCAGTAGTAAAAGTATGAAGCGTACCACCGTTTCCCGTCAACTTACCGACCTCGGACGCCAAGCCACACAAACGGACATTCCTACCAAACTATTCAATGAACCTAGTTCGTATAACAACTTTTGCTTTTTTCTATAAATTCATACAAAACCAAACCAAAATGCTTTTAAACCTTTCTTGCATATTGGTTACAATTGTAACCTTTCTATAACCTTTGCTGTATTTTGGTTACAATTGTGATCAATATGCAACAAAGTCTTAATATATTGGGAATGTTAAGAAAATAAGAATAAATCACTTATTTCATATATATATATATATATATATATATATATATATATATATATATATGTATGTATATATATATATATATATATATATATATATATATATTGTATTCGGATAGTAATTTTTCTTTTATACAGGCTTCATTGACAATGACAGACAATATATGTAAATATATATATATATATACACTACCGGCCATAATTATTAGGTCACCCCAGTTTTTAAAAAATGATGTATTTCATATTATTTTTAGTATTTATTTCCAAGTGGATAATTCTAAGTGAAAACAGAATGGTTCTTTTGTTATTATTACTTTGCAAACTTTTGCAAGGCAGCCAGGAAGCCTTTTCTTCGTCCAGCCAATAAAAAGAAGAGACTATCATGAGGAAGTGTGTGTGTGCGTGTGTGTGTGTATGCTGTGTAATGATGATGCTGTGTACATAAGAAAACAACAATCTGCACCATAAAATGCAATTAAAAGAAATTCACCTGCAATTAATACAACATTAAAAAGAAGTCAACATAACAAAAGTAATTAAAAGCAATTAACCTTCTGTAGAACCACTCATATACCAAAATATTAAATTACACCAAGCTCAATATAAATAACACTCAAAAAAACAACACACAGCAGCAAGTTGAAAAATAAGCCCTGACGATAGAGGATATCATAACGCCTTCATGAAATTTCGAAGTCAGCTGACTTTGCTCAGTTAAATGACAAACTTTTCTCCATATATATATTAATAAATATACATTCTATTCTATGTCTATAGCACACACACACACACACATACACACACACACACCAAAAAGAAAAGCAGGAAGGTAAATCCCAAAGACCCTATCCTAATTAATATTAATTATATTAATATTAAAAACTGATCATGGTGAAGGGCTCAATGTAATTAATATTTAAAATTACAGAGCCAATTATAAAATAAAATAAATTTCGATGTTCAAATCAGTTGTATGGCCATTTCTACATGAAATCCCTAAGAGAAATTTCACGCATCGTCGGCAACTTCTTTATTTCAAAATAAACCAAGATATTTTACTGGCGGAAGTTAAAAAAAAATGTTATATAGAAAAATTCTTATTAACCCCACCCCTTTAATTTTTCTGTGAAGTATATTTTTTTTAACTTCCGCCGGTAAAGTATCTTGGTTTATTTTGAAATAAAGAAGTTGCCGATGATACGTGAAATTTCTCTTAGGGATTTCATGTAGAAATGGCCATACAACTGATTTGAACATCGAAATTTATTTTATTTTATTATATACACACAGGAAAACTCAAAACTTAACACGCAGCACATCAATTAGATTGGTTAGAAATTATAATTCATTTCTATGAGCTAAATTGGGTCAGTTCATCAAACCACACTATATTCGTTTCATTAAGTATAAATATTTTCCCAGAATAAACATTTCTTTAAAATGAAATAGAAAACAAGTAACATGATCAAAAACAGAGACTTTGTTCACATTGTTTTTGTATATACACTTATAAGGTTTTAACCGAGCACGTGGACAGAGAAATGCGAAAGTGCACAGAGCTATAAAATTGATATGTATCACACTTTGATTGAGCACTCTGGAAGAATGGTAGACTTTGAAAAAACAGTAGCTACTCTAGCATCTTCACATCGCTCATTCAGTAATGAATTAGAGCTCTCTAGCTATTGGCGTATGATACATCATACGCAAAAAATCCGCCTCCTTCTACCGAGCGCCCACAGCTCAAACGTAGAATTGCCCACTGACGCCAATTCGGTCGGGTTTCAATCCTGGGTTAAAAAGCAATCGGATGTATAACCGTACTGATGAGCTGTGATACAGCGAAACAGATCTGCCTGCGGATGAGTATATATATATATATATATATATATATATATATATATATATATAAAACGTAGAATATTTGGTATTTGTCAGATAAATTCCCATAGAGACGAACTCAAAAGAACTCAATGTTAAATTTATTTATCTAATTTAACAAAGTAAGCGAGAAGCAGAATCAGGCCAGAGCTAGGACAATAACAGTGCGGTTTCGTCAAAGACAATGGAACAAGGAATGCCATATTTATGATTAGGATGCTCTCTGAAAGGGCAATACAAATGAAGAAAGACTTGTCCCTATGTTTTATTGATTATGCAAAGGCGTTTGACAAAATACGCTACTAGGAATTAATGGAGATGCTCAGCAACCTCAACATATTTGGCAAAAACATAAAAGCAATCAAGAATCTCTACTGGCAGCAAACTGCCTGCATACGGGCAGCAATTATACTAAGATTGTAAAGGGCGTAAAACAAAGATGTGTCTTTTCACCGGATCTATTCAACTTGGACAGCGAGACTATTCTGAGAACGCTTTATGCCAGGATTCATTATCGGAGGCCACAATTTAAACACTATAAGGTACGCAGATGATAGAGTGCTGATAGCAGAGACGGAAAGGAAACAACAAAACCTCCTACAGAAAGTAGATGAAGAGAGTGACAAGAAAGGACTACAAATTAACTGCAAGAAAACCGAATGCATGGTATCAGAAAAAAGGGCAGCCCAAAATGCCAATTACAGGTGTGGTACTCTAAAATTAAGCCGGTATAAGAATTTAAATACCTGGAAATATTTTAACAGAAGATGGAAAGTGCGACACTGAGATCCGAAGGCGAATTGGCATGGCGAAAGAAGCATTCCAGAAGTTGAGTAAAGTATTAAGAAACAGGACAATTTCGCTAGAAACAAAGAGGAGAGTACTGGATTGCTATGTGATGTCAGTTCTTCAATATGTCAGTGAATGTTGGGCAATATCTTCGAAGATGAAGGAAAGACTTGAAGCAGCTGAAATTTGGTTCTACACATCGATGCTGCGGATATCATGGACCGAGCATGTGAGCAATGACGAGGTTTTGGAAAGGATGAAAACGAAAAGGAAATAAATACTGAGCTTCAGGAAGAGACAACTAAAGTTCCTGGGACATGCAATGAGGAAGGAGGGCTTGGAGAACCTGATACTAACAAGCCAGATAGAGGGGAAAAGAGACAGGGGAAAGCAGCAGATAACATATTTGAAGGACCTGATCAGGTTCATGACGGAACGGGGGTTGCATGTTGCAACAGACGAAAACTTGCTAAGAGCAACCAGGGATAGGGAGATGTGGAAAGCCATGATCGCCTACGGCCTGAAAGGACATGGCACATAAAAGAAAAGAATATAATCTACAAAAATGTTTTAGATATTCTACAATGTCATGGGTTATACGTATTTCGCAGCAAAAACGGGCTGCTCGTTAGACACAAACGATACAATAATTAATATTCCAAATCATCCAGAAAAGACTTACATACAGACACTCACGTGCCTATACCGAGAATATATATATATATATTCGAGTGAATAAGGAAAAAAGAAAAACATTTTTTACAATGTCCAAAACATTAATTTAAAACAGTGCTCGATATATAATAAAGCTGTGAATATTTATCATAAATTATATTTTAGAACATGTACAAAATTTTATATATCCACTACAAATCGTACATTTGTTTCGACATTGAAAGTACAATGTCTCTTCAGGTGGTGTAGACAGGAATGGAAAGCGTCTTTTCTTATATTTGGTGAGTTGTGTGTGGGATGTTGGTGGGGGTTAGTTATATATATATATATATATATATATATATATATATATATATATATAAAAGCAAAAGTGTGTATATGTAGATAGATATGTATGTATATGTGTGGGTAAGTGCGTAAATATATAAATATATACGTATTTTCTGAATATATATGAGTTTTGTTAGAATACTTGCGTAAATATTTGTTAGCATTATTTTTTCGCATATAGGTTTGCTTTTCATATTTATGTCAGTGTGAGATCACAATAGTTACATGTGGATATGGATGGACAGATGGATGTATGCATGAGTGACAAATTTGTATGTCCACATTAATATGAATACGGACATGCGTGTAGGGATATATATATATATATATATATATATATATATGTGTGTGTGTGTGTGTTAGTATGCAAATATATACATATTTTCTGAGTATATGTGAGATTTGTTAGTATACTTGCATAAATATGTGTTACTGTTAATTATACGCATATAAATCCGGTCTTCATAAACATATATATATAATTGTGCGATGTAAGCATGAATGGATGTGTGTTTGTGGGTATATATATATAGGTGTACGCACGGACGCATTTGTATATACATATGTGGATGTATGGGCATATGTGTATGCTGTTAAAAGTAAGTATACGTGATTGTGTTAATATGTAGGTCTCTCTCTCTCTCTCTATATATATATATATATATATATATCCTGCCGAATACGCATCGCTCATTTTAGTAAAAATGAAATTTGAGCATTCTAGCTATTGGGCACGTAATATGATATGCGCTAAGAAACTGCCTTCTTCCACCGAACGCCCCGTGGCCCAGGGGTAGAGTCGCCGACTGACGCCATATCAGTCGGGTTTCGAGCCTGAGTTGTGTAGCAATCGGAGTCTAACCGTACTGATGAGCTGTGATACAGCGAAACAGATCTGTCTGCGGATGAAAATATATATATATATATATATATATATATATATATATCCGCCTGTGCATTGAATATTGCTGTCATATCTGGTCAGATGCTCCTGCTATCCACCTACGTGCCCTCGACTAAATCCAACGAAGAATCTGTAATGTGATCGATCCCGACAGTTGCTTTCTCACCGACGCAATGTGTCTTCCCTGTGTCTCTGCTACAAATACTTTCACGGCTTCTGCTTCGATGAGCTTAGCTCACTCGTATCCCCTATATTTGAAATTCCTCGAGCAACAAAATTAGCAACTAGATTCTACCCTTTTACTGAGAAACCAATAAATTGTAAACCGAAATTCCACTCCATCAGATTCTTTTATCGCCTGTAGAATTCCCTTCCGCTTACTTGCTTTCCCGATAGCTACAACTTCAAGAATTCAAATGTAAAGTCAATATTCATCTCCTGTCTCACTAACTTACATCCTCTCTCACATGCTTTTTTCTCCGTCCACCCCATCTCATCAGTATTCTCTTCCTTCTCATACGGTCTTTCTGACACCCACTGTAACCTGTCACTCTTTCACATAACATTCCTCCTATGTAACCCCCTGCACAACAGTGGCGGTAAATGCATTATTTGGGGGCCACATGATTATAAAAATAAAAAAAAATTATATATATATATATATATATATATAATCTAGTGAAATGTGAATGATTCCTAAAACAGAAGAGGTTTATCGAACGAGTGTGAAAAAAAAATAACAAAGCAAAAAAGCAAACACGAGCACATATGGACTTTCTAATCTGCTCACCGACCATTTTATATATACACTGTATTTTCCTCAGAAAGAAAATCGGAACTCAATATGTAAAATCACAAGTTTATTCGCCTGAAGAGAGTCAACTTTGGACTCGAAACACGTTTAGTAACACAAATACCATTATGGACACTTAATATATTATACCAAAATTTAAGGAATATTAATATCAATAAATCTACACTTAAACGTTCACGGCTTCTCGCACTTTTTCCTTCTATACCAATTTCTCTCGTTGGATCCATGCATATTTATGTTTTCAATATATATATATATATATATATATATATGTGTGTGTGTGTGTGTGTGTGTGTGTGTGTGTGTGTGTGTGTGTGTGCCATATAATTTTCTATTAAACATTTAGCATGATTCAAAAATGATATTAAAGATATTAAAGAGTTAATTTACTTTATTTATAATAAATAAGCATTTGTAGGACGTGGTCTTTATTGGTTGTCCTTGGGTGGAATTTTGTGTCTGCTCAACTTGTTTCATTGAAAGAAATTCCTTTAAGCAAATTTGATGCTTGATAACAGAAAAAAAATTTTATTCGAAAATCCAGTTTGCCATAAAACAAGTTAAAATATTTAGCGTTTTTAGCATTTATCATCCTTGCATTTGAAGCCAGATAAATCAAAAGACCGTGTCTTTTTTTATGTCAATTCTAATTGACATAAAAAAAGACACGAGCAGAAAATAGGTCATTGTGAAGGGGCGTTTATTTGTGTGAATTTTCACACGATCAAATAAAGCTGTGATTCTCTTTCAATAAACAGACATGCTTGCGTACATGCAAACCTGCACAGAAACTGATATACTCACTTTCTGATCTCTGAACAGTGTTTAGCTAATATTCGCATAATATTTTATGAGATTTTTGTCTCCGTGAAAGATTTTTAGCCATTGTTTCAGATTTGAATAAGCCCTCTGAAAAACGACCGCCCTTCTAAATGGTGTCATTGGAAGTTAACTGTAGGAAAATATATATTATTACGTATTAAGTAATTTAAGGATTCCTTGCGTTGCGTTGCCAAGTCAATGTTATTTTCATATAATTAATTTCTGCTGAAAATTTGTTGTATCTCTTTTTAAATAATTACATATGCATTGGCAATTATAACTATCTTTATACATTTTGTTAGTAATATATATGATGTATAATATTTGTAAAATTATCAAAGTATACATTTCAAAATGTCAACATTGCTTGCTTCTCTTTATAGACTGACAAACTGTGACCTAAATGCTAGGGTGGTTAGCACTTTCTGGATAGGAAGTAGCTTCATTTGAATTACTAAGCACTTTAATTATAAAACCTATAAAAAGTAAACACTGGTTGATAACGATAAAAGACTAAAAGAAATTACAAATAATCTATTGAAAAAATGATTTTTAATATTGAATATACAATTTAGTTATATTTAATTGGTATATGTAAAATTTTGTATTTTGGCTGATTGACATTTCCTTCAGCATATTGACTTTAAAGTTTCGTAGTTAGTTGCTGATAATCCTTAAAGAGTGGACGGACATGTTTTTCTATGAAACTCTGGAGTCCTGATACTGACGGTAATATTAATCAGTTAAGTGACAAAATTTGTACTTGTATTAAGTCCATAATTCCCACTATAAAATGACCATGTGTCACATCCGGCCTGCGTGGGAAGGCTAGTAAATACAGTCCATTAATGCTTTTACTTACAAGCTTTTTCTCTCAACATGTAATTGACTGTTAACATTTTTAGTTTGATATTCTATCTGACCAGGGCCGTAGCTGATGCTAAAAAAACACCGGGCACAGAGAAAATTGCCCGGATTTATTAGTTGACAATGTGATGACGTCATCAGTGTCATCCGTTTCCAGAAACTATGATTTTTGCGGATTTTTTCGGTTATTCCAATGGAAATTAGGCACAGAACGAAAGCAGGAAATCGGGTTCGGACTTTCTGAGTATAACCAGTCTTTTCTCCCAAAATTAATAAATAAACAAACAGATTTTTACTGCCTTCATTCGGATGTTTTCTTCGTTTTTCTTTCTTTCTTTCTTTCTTTCTTTCTTTCTTTCTTTCTTTCTTTCTTTGGGAATTGTTTAGTTTGATTTCTGACGAAGACATTTTTCCTTGCCCGGATTTTCACTATAATTGCACGGATCGGCCCAGACCCGTGCCCGGTGTCCCCGTTAGTCAGATACGGTCATGTATCTGCCATCAATATATATGTTTTTCAACACTATTTTAATAATTTAATTTTTGTCTTCCCGAATTTGAGTTCTTTATAGTTGTTATTAAATGTCGTTTTTTTGTTATCTTCTCTAAACCCTGTCCCGCATTCCTTTTCCCAAGCTCACAAGGAAGATTATGTTTTGTTGCCCTTTTTGCTTTCAAACTGTCCTGTGAGTATCAAATTATCCAAGCCTTCTTTCTTCATTATGTACTCTAGAAGTGTCAACTGTCTCTTTTTTGTCCTGACATTAAGTATAAGTGTCGTTTTATTTCCTTTTTATGTAAAATTCCATCTTTCCTCAATAGTTCGGTGTAGTTCCTTTTCAGAATCATTTTGTTGAACCACATTCTGTTGCTTGAATTTCTTCATCATCTGTGAGCATTCACAACTATAAAAGGAGGACTCATATAACATAACATATCAGTATTATTTTCAGTGTTTCTGATTGTTTTTTGTTTCTTACTTCTGAACTTTGATTTTGGAAGACATCCTTCACTTTCTCAATGGGCGTTTGAACCTCAGTGTCGCACTTCCCATGGTATTTAGATTTGTGTAATTGTTTGATTTTGGTATCCCCAATCTGAATTTTGTATTTTTGGGTGTCCATTTTACTAATATCAGAAAAATCTAATCTTGTCTATTTCAACTCCAGTTCATGAACCGGGACACACAGTGCATGCGATTATAGTAAGCATTACCAGCTTACTAGTTGGTTGTTAGTCAACTGACAAGGAAATATGGGATATTGAATTCTATATTTTATTGTATCCCCTAATCACTGTTTTCTTTTCTTTTCATGATGTCTTGTGTGTGTCATATTTTCCATGCCCGCTTTCCTCCTTATGATCGTTAAAAATTTTAACAGACTCTTTCTCTATTTTACGATTCCTTTCGTAAAAACATAATCTTCTTCATCTGTTAAGAAATTGTCTAGCATCCACTGCTATAAAAGAAGACTCATATAATGTCCAGTACTATTTCTTTGTTTTTATAGAAATTTCATATTTCTCTATACTTTCCTTGGCTTTTGGAAAGCATTTTTTTGCTCTCCCAATGCACCTTTAAATTTCGTTGACGCTCTTTCCGTCATCTCTTCAAACACTTGCCAGATATTTACATTATTTTACTTGCTTGGATTTGCTATCTCCATATTGAAAATTGCATTTTGGGATCGTTCTTTTGCTAAGCACCAGGCATTTTGTCTTTCTGTAATTCATACGTAATCCTTTATTATTACTTTACTTCCCTCCCTTCTACAAGAATTTGCGTCATTTCCTTTATCACAGATGAAGGTAAAAAAATGAAATTGTAAATGATATACAGAAGATTTATTTAAGAATTTGCTGTATTTATCTTTTATCGGACTAATATCCTCATCTTTGTTGCCATTTGTACGACGTTTCGGCCGTTATATGAACCGAACTTTCTTCAGAACCGAACCTTTTATTCCAAGGACTGGTGCATATCATCCTCATTCCTGGCGTAAATCCTCAATTGGACGTCATGAGTTATCTCCCTCTAATCCTGCAAGTTACTTGTTAAACACTGTTGTAGCCTAGTATTGAACTCACAACTCTAAGAGTCAAGTCAGAAACTAGCCAACGTCTATATCCACTGGGCTATGTGGCTTTAAACCTACTGTCCAGTGACCTTTTATTGGCAACACAGATGAGGAAAAAGGTCCGAATAATGTAAATACTGTAAATACTACCTCATCTCAAAAATATGGAGAAATAGAATGCTCTGTTATTAAACGTCGTTCAAATAGCAACAAGGGTGAGGACAATAGTCCGAATTATGTAAATACTGTAAATACTACCTCATCCCAGAAATATAGACAAATAGAATGATCTATTATTAAATGCCAAACAAATGGCAACAAAGATGAGGGCAATAGTCCGAATAATGTAAATATTACCTCATCTCAGAAATATAGACAAATAGATTGATCTATTAATAAACGCTGTACAAATGGCATTAAACATGAAGACAATAGTCCGAATAATGTAAATAATGTAAATACTACCTCATCTCAGAAATATAGACAAATAGAATGATATATTAATAAACGCCGTACAAATAGCAACAAAGATGAGGACAATACTTCGAATAATGTAAATACTAACTCATCTCAGTAATATAGAAAATTAGATTGATCTCTTATTAGAAGCCGTACAAATGGCATTAAAGATGAGAACAATAGTCTGAATAATGTAAATACTGTAAATACTACCTCATCTCAGAAATATAGACAAATAGAATGATCTATTATTAAACGTGGTACAAATGGCAACAAATATGGGGACAATAGTCCAAATGATGTAAATACTGTAAATACTACTTCATCTTATTTACAGACAAATACTAAGAATTTGCTGTTTAAAACTGAATATCAAAACATATTTATTATTAAAAGAGAAAGATAGGTAACATTGGTCAAGAAATAAACTACATTGTGTTATTTAAAAAATAGCCATTGTCACAGTTTTGTGCAATCTTTCACTATTATACACTTCCCAAGCTTAAATATATACTTTTAAATTTCTCAGTGTTGAAAGTTCGCGTACACAAAAATACTAAGACTTATATATTAGAATAAGGAATCATATGTATTGTGGTGTAGTGGATATCGGCTCGGACAGAGAAATCGGAGAGCTTAGTTCGAATTTCAGTTGAATTTGTTGTATTCCCTGACGCGCAAATACGTTTAGGAAAAGTATTAATCCGTTAATTCTCCCACGAACTATGGGTTCAATAGCAAAATAAATCATGGCTGAGACTAAGAACTACAATTATACCTACTTAAATGCAAACCCGAAACAAAAACTAAAATAAAAGTGCTGAAAGAATACAGACATGCAGGCAGATAAACAGACACACACACAAACATCGTGCCTTATATATATATATATATATATATATATATATATATATATATATATTATCGATTTTCTGCACTATTCTAAGAACCGCAACCTTGAAACTTCCGAATATCGTTTCTTATGTCTTTGTCTATGAGTGTATCAAATTTGATTAAAATCGGACCACTCCTTGTATAACCCGATTTTTCGATTATCGATTTTCGATATTTATCGGAGGTACCTCGACACAAAACCTAGCTAAGAACACTTGCAGAGGCTAATAGTACAACTGTGTAAATTTTCAAGAAAATCGGTTCAACCGTTTCGTAGTCTATAGGTAACGGACACACACACACACACACACACACACACACACACACACACACACACAGACAAAGTTCCATTTAAATAAGTTTAGATATTCTTCCCAGTCAGTCAGGTCTCTTTCTAGACATGGTCGCCAAAGCGTGTATCACGTATAGC
The DNA here is from genome assembly GCA_037127315.1 of Ascarosepion bandense. Lineage (NCBI taxonomy): Eukaryota > Metazoa > Mollusca > Cephalopoda > Sepiida > Sepiidae > Ascarosepion > Ascarosepion bandense. The sequence continues at coordinate 1,671,703 of JBBBDQ010000973.1, forward strand.
ACCTGACTGACTGAGTGAAGCAATATATCATATGTAACAATATATCACTGGCATTGTAAGATGCATTTTCTTTAATGTGATATTATATTGAGCTGTTGCTGTTTTTTGAAAGTCTTTAAACGATGCGGTTTCTATTATCTGGTACAGTCAGTCAGTTAAGTGCCATACGTGATACACGCTTGGGCGATCATGTCTCGAAAGAGACATGACTGACTGGGCAGAAGATTATCCCGCAGTAGGTTGCCATTGCTCTCTGCGGTAGACTGGTTGCCGACCAAGGCTATAGAACCCAATCTGTCCTGCTATTTAACCCATAACTGGAAGGAAGAGACGGATTAATACCTTTCCCAAGGGTATTTGCGCGTAAGTGAATACAATGGATTCAGCTGGAATTCGAACTCGTCTCCCCGGCTTCTCGTTCCGAGCCGATATCCACTGTACCACAACGCACATACAGTACTTTGCGATTTTGTAACGCTCAAAATACTATTCACTAAGTTCCGCCTGTGGAACTCGCTTCCTTATTCTTGCTTTCCTGACAGCTACAACCGCCATGAATTTAAATGCAAGGTCAATACTCATCTCTTAACCACTTGACCCTAGTTCTTTCTTCACCACCCTGTATATCCTTTCCTTTCTCTCCACCTCTGCAACTGTCATCACACCTGTATTCCCTTCTTTCTCTTGCTCCTTTCTAACTGGTTCGTCTTTCTTTTCACTCTCTTCTATCTAATGTTTTTAACCTTATGTAGCCCCCTGCACACCAGTGGCGTTACCTCCCTTCTCGGGGTGATATGATTAAAAAAAATGTAAGATGCATCATCATTGTTGGACTCATGATTCTGGCTAGCATTTCTTGATTGTTATCACTTTCGTAACTAACAGTTGAAATGTTTCAAATGTGACTTTCATTTTTGACAAATCTACTTTCATAATCAATCAGATGCAGACGTCGTGCTGTTATTTTTCAACATTTGTAATAGAAATTTGTTTTCAGTTTTAAGTCGTATTATAGGAAAATGGTTTTCTGATGTCCCAAGAAATTTAGAAAAGATGTCGTCGTTTCTCCTTTTTCTATAGAGTTGCATCCACTCGCGTTTAGGAGTTTAACAGGAGGAATGCTATTTTGGTCTTGTTTTAGTAATAATAATAATACTATCAATTAACAATGGGGAAGGAAATATAGGAAAACGATAATACAGATAATATTTGAGAGTAAATCTTTATTATATATCAAGGAGTATAAAAATAATGGTATTAGTATTTTCTTTCACACAACACATAAAAAACACAAAAACATACACACAAACAGAAACGCACACACACTATATACACTACCGGACATAATTATATATGAATTTTGAGTTAACACATTTTCTTTTTCAGGATATGTGCTTGGTAATTTCTAGTTAACAAGGATTAATCTTATTATTATATCATCAACGCTTTCTCTTTATTACAATACTCTACTAAGGAGATAGGAGATCATGGCCTTCCACATCTTCCTATCCCTAGCAGCTCTTAACATGTTGCTCCTGTTCATTACAATACTTTACTAAGTCATTACTAGAGACCTTCTTCTTCTTCTTTTTCTTCTATGTGCCCTGTCCCTTCAGGACGTAGGCGATCATGGCTCGCCACGTCTCCCTATCCCTTGTGGCTCTTAGTATGTTTGTTCCTGTTGCTCCTGGCAACCCCCGTTCCATCATCCACCTGATCAGGCCCTGCAAATATGTTATCCGCTGCCTTCCTCTGTCTCACCTTCCTTCTATCTGACCAGTCAGTATCAGGTTCTCCAGGCTCTCCTTCCTCATTGCATGTCCCAGGAACTTCAGTTGTCTCTTCCTGATGCTCTGCATCAATTTCCTTTTTGTTGCCATTCTTTCTAACACTTCGTCGTTGCTTGTATGCTCAGTCCACGATATCCGTAGCATCCTTCTGTAGAACCACATTTCGGCCGCTTCCAGTTTTGTCCTCATTTTCGATGATATTGTCCAGCATTCACAGCCGTATTGAAGAACTGACATCACGTAGCAGTCTAGAACTCTTTTCTTCGTTTCTATTGAGATTTTCCTGTGTATTAGTATTTTGCTCATCCTCTGGAACGCGTCCTTTGTCATGCCATTTCGCCTTCGGATCTCCGTGTCGCACTTTCCAACTCCTGTTAGAACACTTCCTAGGTACTTAAATTCTTGTACTTGTTTGATTCTGTTATTCTCCACCTGTATTTGGCATTTTGGATTGTGTCTTTTGCTGATGACCATGCACTCAGTTTTCTTAAAGTTTATTTGTAGTCCCTTCTTGTCACTCTCCACTGCTACTTTCTGTATGAGGTCTTGTAGTTTCCTTTCCGTGTCCCCAATCAGCACTAAAGTAATTGTAATATTTGCCCAAGACATTCTTTACACTCTCCCTCTCCCAACCTCCATTGTTTTCTCAGTAGTGTTGGGTGACTATTTCCATGAAGGAGGGAATCTGCCACCTAGCTGCCTGGTCCATAGTATAGTTTTAGATTCATTGCTTAAAAATGAATGTGGAGAAATTAGTTTTCTTTGCGACTAGAGACCTAATTAGAGCAAAATATGCATTCCGTTTGCACACTTAACGTGTATCTTCTTCTGTGTTCCATGTATCTTCAGGACATAATCGATCATGGCCTTCCACATCTCTCTTTCCCTATCAGCTCTTAACATGTTACCCCTCCTAAAACCTGCTCTGTCATCCATTTGCTTAAGCTCATAAATCTAGAATATAAATGTATAGAAACTAGCATGGCCATAAAGTGAGGGATCATTTTATATATTGATTATAATATAAAATTAATTCACCAGTTTAGAGCGGCTTCTTCTTCTATGTTCCGGGTCTCTTCAGGACGTAAGTGATCATGGCCTTCCACATCTTCCTATCCTTTGTAGCTCTTAACACCCCTTCTCCTGTTATAACGTTCAAGTCCCGCACTGCCATTCATCTGCTCAAGTCCATCAAGTATATCACGTGTTGCTTCCCCTTTTCTCTCCTTCCTTCTATCCGTCTATTCTGTATCATGTTCTCCAAGCCTTCTTTCCTCATTACATATTGTTTTGGACCCAGAATAGGTCCGGATGAAAACTCGAACTCGGGAATTAGCGAAATATTTATATTAAACAGAAAACAAATACAAGTGTGTCACACGTTAGTCGAACTGTCAAATATTAAACCGGGGTGACTCAACCCAACTCAACTCCACCCCGATAGGCATATTCTCCCGGTATTCATAATAATAGGAAGAGTTCATTATAGTCCAAAAAGGGTAGGTCCCCTAACACATATTCCAGAAACTTCGGCTCTCTTTCCCTGATGTTAAGTATCAGTTTCGTTTTCGTGTCCACCCTCTCCAAAACTTTGTCGTTGCTCCCATGTTCTGTCCATGGAGTCCTCAGTATTCTTCTGTAGAACCATATTCCAGTTACTTCAAATCTTTGCTTTGTCTTTGATTGTCCAGCATTGGATGCCATATTGAAAGGAAAACATCATATAACAATCCAGTACTGTCTTCTTTGTTACTAACAAAGATTTCCTGTTTCTTAATACTCTACTTAGCTTCTGGAATGTATCCTTTGCTTTGCCAATACGTCTTCAAATTGCACTTTCTGTTCTAGAGTGTAAAAAAAAAACAAAAAACAGTTCCTCGTGATTTTGTTCCAAGCCTTTTTGGGGAATTCACAATATTAAAATACGCTAATCATCAAGAACTTGTAATTAATGATTGTTTTAGAAGTGACAAAAACAGAAAAGTCTTTCAATGACGAAACAACGGAATTATCTTCATTAATATGTCAACTAGCGGCGTATTTTTTATGTTCACCGATAAAACATGACGGTGACTTTCTGGTTTCTTGCTTCCCTACCAATTACAATCATCAAAAATTTAAATGCTACGTCAACCGTCATCTATCGTCATGAAACCATGTTCTTTCACTATCATTTCTCTTCACTAAAGTTTTCACATTCTCTTTCATTCTCAGCAACCCTTTTCATGTTTATCCGATAAACAGTATGATTTCCGCTTCACCAGGTCTACTGCTGATATGTTAACCACCATCACAGAGTATATATGCCAGACTTTCGATAAGAACGGTGAAGCTGGAGATGTTGCACTAGATATCTCCAAAGCATTTAACAGAATCTGGCAGCTTGGCCTTCTACGCATGCTACAGGGCTATGGCATAACTAGACGATTATTTGATCTAATCCAGTCTTTCCTTTCAAATCGTATAATGAAGGTAGTATTGAATGGGTATGCTTCCAGATACTATCATACGAACGCGGGTGTCCCTCAAGGCTCTATTCTAGGTCCTACGCTTTTTCTGATCTTTATCATCGATCTCGATGACGTAATCAGATCCCAAGTAGTTATTTATGCTGACGACACATTCATTTACTCCCGCCTCGATAAAAAAATCTGCCGAGGCTGACAAAGCAAACTTCGCTGCTGATCTTGAAAAGAGCTTCCAATCTGTGGTGGTCTGGGGTAAGAAATGGCTCGTAAATTTGAATGCTTCCAAAACGAAGCTGCTATCCTTTAACCAACCTAGACAACAGCTCCTACCCACCATCAGAATGGATCAGGCTAGTCTCCCTGAAAGCAAAAAACGCATAACTCTACCAGCCGACCTCAAGTAGAATGTCTACATTGAATCTATAGCTAAATCCGCTGCTAGGAAGATTGGTTCCCTCTGTAGGACCAGGAAGTTTTTCTCGTCTAAATCCATCTTGTACATATATAAATCTACCATCCACCCGTGCATTGGCTACTGTTGTCACATCTGGTCAGGTGCCTCGGCTATTCATCTCTGGTTTCCTGACAAAATCCAAAGTAAAATGTTTATTGTAATTGATATTATCTCTTTCTTATTAATCGCCTCTTATGTAACCCCCTGCGCACCCAGTTGCAGTTTTACCTTGCTTGGGATGAAATGATTATAAAAAAAACAACAAACAGTAGCATCAATGCTATCTAATGTCTTCCTGGTCTACGGCTATATCGTGTTGAATACACCGGTTCCCGTCCGATCAACGAAGTTAAGCAAAATCGAGCCTGGACAGTACTTAAATGGGTACCCATTTGGGAATACCAGGTGCTGTAAACGTAAGGACCAAGAATGGTCCACCGGTCCTCCAGGTTTGTGGATTGGGAGCAGGGCTAACAACCCTGCCCCGTAAAAAAACAGTTTGTTACAGAAACAGCAACAAAGAGTTGCTGCCCTATGCACCATCTGGGTGTGATGGATAAATAAGTATGATGATGACTGTTATCCTGAACCCTCTTTCATTGACTTTTCTATTCACTAACGTTTTCTCACTCTTTTTAATTACCAGTAACTCTGTGCCAGTCTTAGTAAAATGATCGCCTTGAATAGAGTGAAATGGTTAAAAAGACGTGCGTGTATGTACTGTCTTTTTCTGCCTATACCTGTTCATGGGTGTATGAACACATGGTTAAGTGGGATTGAGTCTGTGTAACATGTTCTGTATTTATATTTGTGGATGCGTATGTTTCTGGTAGAAAATCATGTTTTGTTCAAGAAAAATTCCTTAAGAAATTACAGAAACGGAAAATATTGTTCAAGAAAAATTCCTAAATAAAAAATAGCTCGACTGTTTAGTAAAAAAAAACAAAAATTTAGACAGAATTTATGTGAGCCTGTCGACAAGCCATGCAGTTTTCAGTAATGTCTAGTCAGGTGCTTTGAGACAAGACACCTTTTTTTGCAGATATGGTAACGAGCGACTTATGTTTACAATGACAAATGCAGCACAAAATAAAAACTTTAGTTTAATCATACATGTATATCATTCCGCAAAGTCTATCACAGCCTCTTTAAACACACACACACACACACACACACACACACACACACACACACACACACACACACATATATATATATATATATATATATATACATGGCCGTATCTGACTACGGGGCACACCAAGCACGGGTCCGGGCTGATCCGTGCAATCATAGTGAAAATCCGGGCAAGGAAAAATGTCTTCGTCAGAAATCAAACTAAACAATTCACGAAGAAAGAAAGAAAGAAAGAAAGAAAGAAAGAAAGAAAGAAAACATCCGAATGAACGCAGTAAAAATCTGTTTGTTTATTTATTAATTTTGGGAGAAAAGACTGGTTATACTCAGAAAGTCCGAACCCGATTTCCTGCGTTCGTTCACGTTCTGTGCCTAATTTCCATTGGAATAGCCGAAAAAATCCGCTTCTGGAAACGGATGACACTGATGAAGTCATTACATTGTCGACTAATAAATCCGGGCAATTTTCTCTGTGCCCGGTGTTTTTTAGCATCAGCTACGGTCCTGTACACACACACACACACACACACACACACACACACACACATATATATATATATATATATAGTCATCCGCAGACAGATCTGTTTCACAGCTCATCAGTACGAATAGACAGCCGATTGCTTCTTATCCAGGATATTCGTACCGTTCAGAACATTCATAGGTAGTAATATATATTATTTATATTGTCCTGAGTGTTGTCCTCATCTTTATAGCCATGCTTACGACGTTTCGGCCGTTTTACGCTCCGGTCTTCTTCAGATACTTAAAATTTCGAACCGAACCCTTTATTTCGATCACTAGAGTCTATCATTCGATGCCACTTCTGGTAGCCATGTAGTAATCTCCCTTTAACATAACTCTCGAACTTGCTTGTTCACTACTGCTGTAGCCTGGTATTGAACTCACAACTGTTTGGGTCAAGTCACTGGAACTAAGTATATCCACTGGGCCATGTGTCCTTGAGGACATTAGTGTATGAATTTCTGTCTATTGTCTTAGTAACCATTTTTTTTTACCAGAAGTTATATTGCAATAATTGAAGCTAATGAATTTTTCTGTCACTTTTTTCTTTTTACTGGAGCTCATATTGCAATCTTTGACGCCTATGATTTTCTCTAGAACTCCGTTTTACTGATTCCTATATTGTATTAATTTCTATGCTTGGCCGGCTTGGGAGATTTTTGTAGCCGAGCAAGATCACTGATAGAGAAGACCGAAAAAGGATGCAGCACGATCTTATAAGTCACAGATATTCATACCCTGAAGGACACATGGCCCATATGGACGTTGGTTAGTTCCAGTAACTTGACCCAAAGAATTGTGAGTTCAATACCAGGCTACAGCAGTGTTGAACAAATAACTTAGAGAGTCAAGTTAAATGTAGATAACTACATGTCTACCAGAAGTGGCATCGCACATGGATAGATCACAGTGATAAAAATAAAGGGTTCTGTTCGAAATTTCTAGCAACTGAAGAAGGCCGAAACGTCGTAAATATGTCGATAAAGATGAGGGCAATAGTCCAATCAATGTAAATAGTTTTAATACTACCTCATCTCTAAAGTATAGATTGCTATATATTCAATATGAATGTATCTAACTGTACGTATGTCATTGGTTATTAATTTCTATTCCAGTCTATTTGTAGAACTTGCATTTTTTAATCTGTTTATAACACGCATTTCGGAAGTCAATATATATATATATATATATATATATATATATATATGAGATTACCCACACTACCTGGTTCACCAAAACACCGTTAGTAATGAAATGGGACGCTTTCTTCTCGTTTACATTCTGTATTGACAACACAACATGCCTCCGGTCTCTCGTATCGAGATAGGTTTCTCACACATGTTTTTCTTCTTTTTATCTATATTTATATTCTAGTGTATTTTCTCTCCTTTGTTAATCAGTGAATTGTTATAAAAATACGCATAAAAATGTCACCTTTTGAAATATATTCCATTTCCTTTAACCTCTATTGACAACTCAGTCCACATACCGCAACGATATATCTCAGCTCTCATTACGATTGAGCACTTTATAAAGGAAAATTTTGAAAAGAGTTACCACTTCTGAGATTTGCGCATTACACTTCATTCATGAATTGAGTTCTCCCGGTGACTGGCATGTATATACACTGATAAAATTTTAACACTCTAAAAATTTCTTCCTCTCCCAACCATGCGGCGATAGCTTAGGGAGTAGGCACTCCGTCTGACACTAAAGCGGTCGGTTTTCTAGCTACATGGATGAGCAGTGATACTGCGAAACAGGCTTGTATATGGTTGGTTGGTTGCTTTGTTTTATGGCATATCAACCTCGGTGGGTCATTTATTGCCAACTAAATTTTATTTATTGCTGGTAATACCTTTTTCTTTCAAACATTTATTGTTATTTTTTTTTTATATAAGTTTTATGTCTAGTAATACTTTTTCTTTTCGAGTATCAATATTCATTGGGATTTGTTTTTAAGGTCAGGGTTCCCAAGTCCTACCCTGTTATTTAACCCATAACTGGAGGGAAGGGACGGATTAATACTTTTCCCAAAGGTACCAGTGCTTAAGTGAATGCAGGTTATTCAACTGGAATTCGAACTCGGCTCACCGATTTCTCTTTCCGAGCCGATATCCACTGCACCACAACGCACATCCGTCACTAAGTGCTTACAGCACCTGGTATTCCCAAGCGGTCACCCATCTAAGTACTGACCAGGCTCAACTTTACTTAACTTCGGTGATCGAGCGAGAACCGGTGTATTCAACGTGATATGGCCGTAAGCCCGCTTGTATGTGGAGGACACACACACACACACACACACACACACACACACACACACACACATATATATATATATATATATATATTTTAATTCAGATACTTCAATCCAAGGAAAAAAAGCAGGAAGGTAAATTCCAAAAAACCCGATCCTAATTAATATTAAAAATTTTATTTTAATATTAAAAAATGATACAGGAAGAGAGCTCCATGTAATAAAATATTACAGAGCAAATATATATTAAAAAAGGATTAATTCAAAGATGTTGAATGGCCATTTCGATATGAAGATCCCCACGGGGGACAACACATCACCTCAGCAACAGAGTTTCTGAAAGGATTTTTCTGTTGCTGAGGTGATGTGTTGTCCCCCGTGGGGATCTTCATATCGAAATGGCCATTCAACATCTTTGAATTCATCCTTTTTTAATATATATATATATATATATATATATATTAGCTTTACGTTATTAAGTCTGTTTAGTTTGATGTTCCCTGTGAGAATATATTAAAAGCATGCCATCTGTATATTTGAGGTCAGAGTATTTTTAGATATGATGTCTTTAAATGGACACGTCTCTAAAAAATTCTAGGAATAGATAATTGTTGACCAAAAGCATTTAGAAATGTCCAGTAAGTAGATGGAGAAAGGAGATAGTGGGATTTAATGTCATTGTAGAGAATGGGGTAGTCATTGTCGTCACAGAATAAATTAGAAAGAAACCTTTGTTCAGTACTGGACAAGCATTGGCCGATGAAGATGTTGATATAACATCGCATTTTTATATTAATATATATATATTTATTCTCTTTAGCAAGAAACAGAAAACGCTGGTGCCAAGGCCAAAAGCGAGACGGCCAATTTTATTCTCTTCCGATATCTTAACCTTTTCTCATTCAAAGACCGATTGCTGAGTAATGCAGGGTTAGAAGAGATTTTTTTTTTACTGTACGTTTAATATATAGCGTACGATATAAAATTACGATTTCTTCGACAGGAAAAAGCGTTGTTTTTCACTTTGCACATCTCAACAAGTATTTTCCGTTCAGTGAACACGGATTTCTTTGGGTGTACACTTAAGGAAATCGAATCAACATCTGGTGTAAATTTGCTCTTGTTCCGCGAAAGTCAGTAGACGCTATTCATTATCCTTGGACAGCCAATTTCAATCTCACGGTCAGTTTCCGTACGGCGAATATGGCCGTTCATCTTCACGATTCTCGGGGTCAAATATAAAGAATCACAGCGGTCAGTCAAGGCGGTCTTTAAAGACAATCTGAAAGAAGTCAGATATTCGTGATATTTATTCACTATTCAAGAAACTTCAGAACCGATTATTATATTGTCCTTGAGTGACCACCACCCGAGAAAGCGGAACTGGATGACCGTAAAATGAAATGGATATAAATAGCAAGTAAAGAGAAATAAACGTATTGCTTATGTTCTGAAAGTAACGTATGAAAATGTGATTTCTTTGAAAAACAAAAAGAACATAAGAGCAATATCTCTTCTGTGATGTATATAAGTGTTATGGATCAGTTTAAGGTCCGGAAAGAACAACACGACCACAAGGGTAGAAATAACAAATATATATTAACAAGAAATAGCAATACAAAATGTGGAAGGTGTTAGTATGGCTGTCAGTCTGGTTTGGAGTGAACTACTACCAACTCTACTGGTATGGACCAGGTTAAGGTCCGGAAAGAACAACACGACCATAAGGGTAGAAATAACAAATATATATTAACAAGAAATAGCAATACAAAATGTGGAAGGTGTTAGTATGACTGTCAGTCTGGTTTGGAGTGAACTACAACCAACTCGCCTCCCCCTCTCTCTCTCTCTCTCTCTCTCTCTCTCTCTCTTGAGAGGCGTTGTATATATAGTGTTAGGAAGAGTTAATTCTGGAGTTACAGGTAAGGACTCATGACAATAAGATTCATTGATCTCCACAGCATCTTATTTTTTGTAGGTGTAAGAAATATTCACTATTTGTTGACAACTATTTATACAAGTTTGTTAAATAGACCACTTGGCAATCCTTTGTTTTAAAATATTCTATGCGTGTTAAATTTCATAAGGCCATTTACCTCATTACGAAAATCCAATATTATCTTTCTGATTGGAAGTACAGGTCTACTTTTTATTTCGCTTTTTCTTTTAAAAGAATTTTTTTAATACAAATTTCGTTAGCTCTAGTTTTAATATAAAGATCTGAAAGCGTATTAATCATTCAAGTCTAGTAACTTTTAAGAGAAATCTATTGACTTTGATAGCAGGTTCATTAAACTCTGTTTTTAACTTGTTTCATACGATTGGAGATCTCATTTATCAGTCAAACCCCCATGTCAACAAAGCATATCAACCACTCTTTTTTAGATACTTCTTAATCTCTTTTTAGATATGGAATGAACTCAATGACCTCAATGAACTCAATGACCTCAACCTAACGATGACAGATACAATCATTTTACATCATTTGTTTTAGGATTTTCTATGCGTATCAGATTTTATAAGCCCATTTACGTCATTATGTGTTGACGAAAATCCAATATTATCTTTCTGATTGGAACTACAGGTATACTTTTTATTTCGCTTTTCCTAAAAAAACTTTCTTTCTGAGTCAAAAGTCCCATGGTATGCTATACATTCTTCTGTAAAACCGAATATGTGTCACTTCTCTTAAACTGTGGCAAAAGTATCTTACGTTCACCGACATGACAAAAGGGTACATAGCATAACAGTTCAGCAATATTGTCTTCGTATTTTAATGAAATCTTTCAATTTATCTCTTTTGAGATTTTCTGGAAAGGCTTAATCTGCTATTTTAATGTTTTGATGATTTTGATGATAACAGTATCACATAATTTTAAAGTTTTAAACTTTTTATAGGATTGGATGGGTTTAATAATCAATCCACATAATGTTAAAGATAAATTAATTTTTCAATACTTTCAATCCAAGAAAGGCAATAAAACCACTGAGACGTAAGGAGTTACTGAGTATGAAATGATATAAGAAAGATGAAGAACCTTATTTAGAAAAGAGTACAGTAGTGCATTTACATTTTGAAGATCAACGTTGAGTGGGCAGAAGGAATCTGGAATGAAGTTCCACATAAGTAGGAGAATAAACTTTCAGCGTTGAACATACGGTTACATTTGACCAATTTATCTCTAAAATGATGAGACTTCGTTTCCAATATAGTCAGTTAAGTGCCATACGCTTGGGAGATCATCTCTCGAAAGAGACATGATTGACTGTGCAGAAGATTTTCCCGCAGTAGGTTGCCATTACTTACTGCGTTAGAATGATTGTCAACCAATAGCTGTAGGAGATGCAACGGATTTTCAAAATATTTGTGTGTAAGTGAACACAACGAATGTAACTGGAATTTAAATTAGGCTCTCCGTTTCTTTCTGCAGTAGGCTGGTTGCCAACCAAGGCTACAGGACTCAGTCTGGCCAGCTATTCAAGGCATAGCTGGAGGGAGAATAGATGGATTCATACCTTTTCTAAAGGTATTTTTGCAAAAGTGTATGTAAGAAGTCAGTTTATTACCATATGTGGTACACGCTGTGGCGATCATGTTTCAAAAGAGACATGACTGACTAGGCAGAAGATTTTCCCGTAGATGGTTGGCATTACTTTCTGCGGTAGATCGGTTGCCAACTAATGCTATAGAACCTAATCTGTTTTTCTCATTAACCCATAGCTGGAGGGTGAAGCAACGGATTAATATTTGAGGGTATTTACGTATAAGTTAATGCAACGAATTCAATTGGAATTCGAACTCGGATCTCCATTTCTCGTTCCATGCTCAAATTCTTAAAGTTTGACCACCAAATATGAAAGCGATATTTATTTTGAAAATACGAAAGTAAGAGGGAAAAGTGGGTATAGGGGAAGGTTAGACTTGACTATGTCTTATCCTAAACTTACCTAGTCGCAATTACTGAATTGAACATATCATAGTAGTCCTTACGACAAAGCAACACACTTACTTACGATTCTTGCTCCAGCCATCATAATACAGGGTGTCCATAAAGTTCGTGTGTACTTTAAAAATGTATAACTTTATTTGTATTTGTGATAGAAATAATTTGTAAAAGAATTAGAAAGAAAGAAATCTATATTTTTTAAGGTTTTATTGTAAGTTTAATTCCGTTTCCACATGTCCTCTATCATTAGCAATACAAAGTGTAATATGATTTTGCAGCTCATAAAAAACATTTGCCAACTGATTTACAGTAATGCCTGAAATCACATTAGTTCAACAACTATACTTAAAAGTAGGCACATTGAAACTTTATAACGGATGTGCGTTGTGGTACAGTGGATATCGACTCGGAACGAGAAATCGGGGAGCCGATTTCGAATTCCATTGAATTCCTTGTATTTACTTACGCGCAAATATCCTTGGGAAAGGGATTAATCCGTCTCTTCCCTCTAGTTATGGGTTAAATGACAAGACAGATTGGGTTCTATAGCCTTGGCTGGCAACCAGTCTACCGCAGAAGGTTATCCCGCAACCTACTGCCCAGTCAGTCATGTCTCTTTCCAGATATGATTGCCCAAAGCGTGTATCACGTGTGGTACTTAACTGACTGACAGCCAAAGATCTGCCTTTCATATGCAGGGGGACCCCACAAAAATGGGGATTTTTAATTTGTCTGTTTGTGTTATTTTCTTGTCGGGCTTTCTCAAGAGTAAACTGTACACGACTCGATCAAAAACTCTGAATGAGTTAAAACAGAGAATTGAGGATGAAATTCACAGTATCCCAATTGAGATGTTGCAGAGGTCAATGGGGAATCTCAAAAGTAGATTTTGTTCTTGTGAAGCTACCTCAAGTGTAAACTGTACACGACTCGACCAAGAACTCTGAATGAGTTAAAACAGAGAATTGAGGATGAAATTCACAGTAACCCAATTGAGATGTTGCAGCCGTCAATGAGGAATCTCAAATGTAGATGTTGTTCTTGTGAAGCTATCTCAAGAGTAAACTGTACATAACTCGACCAAGAACTCTGAATGAGTTAAAACTGAGAATTGAGGATGAAATTCACAGTATCCCAGTTGAGATATTGCAGCGGTCAATGAGGAATCTCAAATGTAGATTTTGTTCTTGTGACTCTATCTCAAGAGTAAACTGTACATGACTCGACCAAGAACTCTGAATGAGTTAAAACAGAGAATTGAGGATGAAATTCACAGTATCCCAGTTGAGATATTGCAGCTATAAATGAGGAATCTCAAAAGTAGATTTTGTTCTTGTGACTCTATCTCAAGAGTAAACTGTACAAGACTCGACCAATAACTCTGAATGAGTTAAAACAGAGAATTGAGGATGAAATTCACAGTATCCCAATTGAGATGTTGCAGCTGTCAATGATGAATCTCAAATGTAGATTTTGTTCTTGTGAAGCTATCTCAAGAGTAAACTATACAAGACTCGACCAATAACCCTGAATGAGTTAAAACAGAGAATTAAGGATGAAATTCACAGCATCCCTGTTGAGATGTTGCAGCCGTCAATGAGGAATCTCAAAAGTAGATTTTGTTCTTGTGACTCTATCTCAAGAGTAAACTGTACAATACTCGACCAATAACTCTGAATGAGTTAAAACAGAGAATTGAGGATGAAATTCACAGTATCCCAGTTGAGATGTTGCAGCCGTCAATGAGGAATCTCAAAAGTAGATTTTGTTCTTGTGACTCTATCTCAAGAGTAAACTGTACAATACTCGACCAAGAACTCTGAATGAGTTAAAACAGAGAATTGAGGATGAAATTCACAGTATCCCAATTGAGATGTTGCAGCGGTGAATGAGGAATCTCAAAAGTAGATTTTGTTCTTGTGACTCTATCTCAAGAGTAAACTGTACAATACTCGACCAAGAACTCTGAATGAGTTAAAACAGAGAATTGAGGATGAAATTCACAGTATCCCAGTTGAGATATTGCAGCCGTCAATGAGGAATCTCAAAAGTAGATTTTGTTCTTGTGACTCTATCTCAAGAGTAAACTGTACAAGATTCGACCAAGAACTCTGAATGAATTAAAACAGAGAATTGAGGATGAAATTCACAGTATCCCAATTGAGATGGTGCAGCGGTCAATGAGGAATCCCAAAAGTAGACTTTGTTCTTGTGACTCTATCTCAAGAGCAAACTGTACAAGACTCGACCAAGAACTCTGAATGAGTTAAAACAGAGAATTGAGGATGAAATTCACAGTATCGCAGTTGAGATGTTGCAGCGGTCAATGAGGAATCTCAAAAGTAGATTTTGTTCTTGTGACTCTATCTCAAGAGCAAACTGTACAAGACTCGACCAAGAACTCTGAATGACTTAAAACAGAGAATTGAGGATGAAATTCACAGTATCCTAATTGAGATGTTGCAGCCGTCAGTGAGGAATCTCAAATGTAGATTTTGTTCTTGTGAAGCTACCTCAAGAGTAAACTATACAAGACTCGACCAAGAACCCTGAATGAGTTAAAACAGAGAATTAAGGATGAAATTCACAGTATCCCAATTGAGATGTTGCAGCCGTCAATGAGGAATCTCAAAAGTAGATTTTATTCTTGTGAAGCTATCTCAAGAGTAAACTGTACAAGACTCGACCAAGAACTCTGAATGAGTTAAAACAGAGAATTCAGGATTAAATTCACATTATCCAAGCTGAGATGTTTCAGCTGTCAATGAGAAATCTCAACAGCAGATTTCAAGAATGCATTCGTTAGCAAGACGCCATCTACAGGACATGATTTTAAAAAAATGATAATTCCATGAATGTTTCTTAAATGGCTTGCTTTAAAGTTTCAATTACTTTAAATAAAATATTTTTCTTCTAACACTCTGGGTTTCATTGGATTTTTAAAAGTTCCGGTTTTTGGGTCACCCTGTATATATATAGGAACACATACGCACTACAATTAACGACAGCAGTAGCGGCGAAAGAGGAACATTCGTTTAAAGGCACGGTCCACAAGCAGACGTGAAATCAAGCTCTCCTATTACTCTGAAGATAAGATTCTAATCTCGAAATATTAATGAATAATAAATAGGTAAAACCCAACACCTACTTTAACTCCCTTTATATTACCAAACGTATTGTGATAGCCTTCAAATTCCTAACCATACATCATATATAT